>CM046876.1:79504511-80104511 GCA_025667525.1 Glebionis coronaria | reverse complement strand
TGCTTTGATACTTTATTCTAGCATTGCGTGAGGGCACGGCAATGGTTTAGTATGGGGGAGTGATGAGACTGCTTTTATACATGGTCTCATCGTCCAAATCGGCCTTAAAATACATAAAATATCATAAAATATGCCAAATATATGCTCGTGTTTGTTACTTGTTTATTTTTAGGTACGGATATTGAGGAATTGGCAAAAGATCACAAGAATCATTCAAAAAACGAACACGGGAAACGAAGTCGCACAATGAACCGGGCCCAAGTTTGGAATTTTGCAAAAAGACCCTTGAAGAATTGAAGATTGGCAATTTTGGTCCCTCATCTTTGAAGAACTTGTCACAATTGACCCTCCAAATATCAATTGTACAAGTGTGGTCCTTTATGTTTGAAGATATTACAAGACCAGTCCCTGGAATATGAAGAATATACATTTAATACCCTTGGATAAAGTTTTGTAAGCCTTTGTGCCAAAAATGACAACTTGCCAAAAGTTGTCACATGCAAATTGGACGCTGATAGCTTTTAATTACAACATGGAAGAAAGAAGTAAGTTTAGGGACCAAAACTGGCAGACAATTAAACCTCTCCCAACCAATCAACCATCCACCTCAGCAACCTCAACCAACCACAACCCTCCACTTCACCACCCCCTCCCACGTCACAACCCACTACCACTTTAATACTGATTTATTTAATCAGTATTAACACTTCCCACCAAAACACCAATTTGAATTAACTAATCCCCCAAAACGGATTAAACTTTCCTTTAAACACCACATAAACCCTAAACCCACCCAGGTCCAATTAACCTTAATTCAAAGGGTTTTTCCCCCTTCTTGTGCAGAATGATGATTAACAATAACCTCACTTAATCCCACTTCACAAAACGCCACAAGACACACCCATGTGTCTTATGGGACCCTCCCCTGCACCCATCACTTTCCCTCAAAACCCTAAACCCGACCAAACCAACATCCCAGATCATCCCCTTGGTCCCCAAGCTCAAATGAACGACTCAAGATCATTTCAACAGCTGGCTACAATCACATGATCACATGGAGACGATTTTGACCAATTTCAGTCAAGATTCCAAGGGTATTATTGGAAAATCAGCTGCTAGGGTTTCACATTGTTTAAGTAGTTCTAGATAGTTCTGATAGCTAGTATAAATATGGGTGGCATGTCACTCATATCTTTGTTCCAGTTTTTAGCATTTTTCAACTTGTAATTCCTTTTTTAAATTAATGAAGTTTGGTGTTTGTTGAAAACAAGTGTAATTCCTTTTGTTAGATTTAAAAAGTTTGTGTATTGTGTTAAATGCTAAGGCTGAGTTCCAATTTAAAATTGTGTGTTTGAAGTTTCAGTTTTCAAAGGGGTTTAAAAAGACTTGAATTCAGAAATCATAGGGTGTTATGAAGTGAAAGTGGAATAACAGCCCTTGATTTGTGACTTATAAGTGTTTTTAAAAACGTGTTTTTAAGGGTGTTAAGTTGTTTAAAAAAGTTTTTAAGGAAGTTTTTAAGAAAATCAGAAAAGTGTATTTTCTTTATGTTTGATCTTGTTCTTAGCAGGATTGTTGGAGTGTGTTGCTGTTAAAGGTTCAGCTCAGGCCCCGGCCTGATTGGAGGTGGTTATTCAACCACTGAGGGACTTGGATGTAAGTCCCTCAAGGTAAAAAACCCCTTTCCATTTTTAGTTTTTCAGATTTTGGTCATTTGCATGATTTATATGAAACTGCATGTTAAGTGTGTTTATATGGTTTGATTTGTGTTTAAATGGTATGATATGCATGTTAGATGCTGTTTGAATCAGTTTAAGTAAGTTCTAAAGTGTTTTGGTTTGAAAAATCTTGGTATTCAGTTTTTAAAGGGGTGTTTGGATATGCATGTTAGTGAGAGTTTTTGAAGGATTGTTGGTTATAAAACGTGTTAGTAGTGTTCAATAGGGTTGAGTTAGGTTGCATGATAGTATTAGTTTGGATTGGAACAAGTTTTGAAGCAAGTTGAATGTAAAAAAGTGAACTAGTTAGCTAAAAACTGCATGTACACTTTTTCTGCTTATTTGTTGAAATTTGTGCTTGAATCTTTTGAAATCTGTTAGAGCTAGGTTGATTTAGGATTGCAGTTTGTTTGTGGGTTAAGTGGTGCTAGTGTGTGCATAATCTAAGCTATTAAAAGTCAATATTGTGCAAGTATTTGGTGAATAGCACCCACAGACCTATCTCTTTACCTCAGCAACCTTAAATTGCCTTTGTGTGCTTTGTTTGTGAGATTTTTGTGCTAAGTGTTGTTGATTTGTGATTTGCTTTGACTCCCTATACTCCAAAGAGTATAGGGGTGCCTTTGTTCCACAAAATCCACCACAAAACAAGCAACCAAGTCCTCTTGGTTGTTCACTTGTTCATCAGAAACCAAAGCCTAACTGGGCATATTTTAGCTTCTATTTGATTCAATCCTTGGTCAAATTAGATTGTGATTGTGTTTTTGTAGCCTATAAGTGTCACTGTTTGAGTATTAAAAAGAAAAAAAAAGTTTTATAAAAACTACACCCTGCCTGGACTCGAACCCCCGACCTGCAGCTCAGGAGTGAGGGGTTCTACCAGTGATCTAGATGAGTTTTTATGTTAACCCTTCATTTCATTAAGTATTTAAGGTGACTTTGGTTTTGGCTTATTTAAATAAGCCGTGGCTTATTTTGCTTGTTTTAGCTTATTAAATAAGCTTATTTGCTAGTTTACATTTTTCTTAGGTTTTAATCAGTAATCTAGACTTTTCTGTTTTAAAGTTTTATTTTTCCCATTATTTAATTAATTATTAGGATTATTTTTAGTTTTAAATTTAGAAAGTAACTTAAAAATAGTAAACAGTAATTTAAAAATCCAAAAAAATAGTTTTTAGGTTTTAATTTATATTTTTGAGGTTTACATTCAAAAAAGTTTTCAAAAACTTTAATTTTTAATTTTATTTGATTTTAGGTTTTCTATTAAATTTTAAAAATTAATATAAAATTGATTAAGAGGTTTTAGGAGCTTTAATTTGCATTTTCTTCTTAGTTAGAATATTTAGGATTTTTGAGAATTTTTTTAGAATTTATATAGGAACTTTTTATTTTTTGGAATATTTTATTATTATTTTATTCATAAAAATTCAAAGTTATATTTTTAACTTTTTTTCATTTTTCCTAGATTCTAGACATTAAAATAGGACCTTTTTCACTTTCCAATTAATTTTTAGGCTTTTCATTTAATTTTTAGAATTAATTTAAGATTTAATAGATTTTAATAGTTTTTAGGAGTTTAAAAATAGTTTAATTTGGTTTTAAAATTTTTAAAAATAGTTTTTAGCTTAATTAGGTCATTTTTAAGGTTTACAAACTTTTAAATCTTGTTTAGGGCTTTTTAATATTTAAAAGTGATTTTTAGGGCTTTTATTAGCATTAAAAAGTCATTATTAAATTAATTAAAAGGTTTTGGCAAGTTTGGATTTTTTGTAAACTCTTAGAATTTTATTGTGTATTTTTAGTAATTTTTAGGAATTTTTAGGTTAAAATTCTAAATTTTGTCGTTTTTACGTTTCTACGTCGTAACTTTCTAGTAGTGTTTTTGCCTATTTTTCTATTTTTTTTTCGTCTTCGTCATTTTCTCTTTTCTTTTCTTCTCATTAATAATCAAAAACATTAATCAATCATTCATTACACAACACACGTGCCTCCTTGGGAAACGAACTTGTTTGGTCATTAGTGCTCGGTTTTCCTAAACCGACACTTAATACTACCACTATTTGTCATCCTTTTCCTAAAGGGTACAAAAACCACTACATCAACATTCTACCAAGATTTCATCATTATAAGGATGCTAAAGTTATGTGGGATGCTATAAAACTTATATTTGGGGGCAATGACAAATCTAAGAAGATTAAGAAGATTGTTCTTAAGCAAGAATTTAATAACTTCTCAATTACCAGTATAGATGGGATACATGGTGGATATGGAAGGTTCAGTAAGTTGCTTATTCAGTTGGCAGTTTATGGACAAGTAATTCCTAATGAAGAAGCTAATTTAAAATTATTAAGAAGTGTTCCACCAGAGTGGAAAGCAATGGCTATGCACTTCATCATAAGAGATGATTTGGAAACAATTCCTTTTGATCATCTCTACAACAATCTTAGAGCATATGAGATGGATGTGAAAGGCACTGAAGTAAAGACAGCGACTACTTCAAAGTCTAACTTGGCTTTTCTATCAGATGGGAACATCGGTACTTACTTTCATAATACCGCTAGTGGATCTAGCAGCGGTACATACTTCACAAATACCGCTGGAGGACTTACAAGCAGTACTTACCCACAAAGTATTGAAGGCAGCCCTATAGTCTCTCAAAATCCACATGGAAGGTCTTCACCATTGTTTAGTGACAATGATGCCTTCTCATTCTTCGCTGGACAAGAAAACAGGCCAAGATTAACACTCAATGACTTGTTCCAAATGGATGATGCTGATGTTGAAGAGATGGATCTTAAATGGCAAGCTGCTATGGTGTCAGTAAGATCTACTAGGTTCTTCAAGAAGACTGGAAGAAAAATGACTGTTGATCCTAATGAGCCATTAGGATATGACAAGTCCAAGGTTGATTCTATAACTGTGGAAGGAATGGACACTTTGCAAGAGAATGCTCTAGAGATAAAGCTGAGAATAGCAATCAGAAGTCCAAGCACAGCTATAGAACCAGTCCAAGAATAATTGAAAGCTTTCCAAAAGGAAACAGCAGGAGTCCTAAAGGAACCAAAGCATTGGTTATTGTAGATGGAGTGGTGAACTAGGCAGAAGAAGAAGAAGAAGAGCTTGGTTTAATGGCTCTCTCACATGTAGATACTGAGGGGCATCTAATTGATGAATTAAAAGATAAAGGTATAGTAGATAGTGGATGCTCAAGACACATGACAGGAAACAAAGATTTTCTTGCTGAATTTGAAGAATTCAGAGGAGGTCCAGTAGCCTTTGGAGGTAGCAAAGGTAGAATCACTGGCAAAGGGAAAATCAACACAGGAAAGTTGGAATTTGAAGATGTGTTCTTTGTAAAAGAATTGAATGAGTTCAATCTCTTTTCTGTATCACAAATGTGTGATAAGAAGAACACGGTGCTATTCACAGACAAAGACTGCTTGCTGTTGTCTAAAGACTTTGAGATGACTAAGGAATCTCAAATACTACTTAAAGTACCCAGGCAAGAATATATGTACACCTTTAATCTTCATACTATTACTCCAACAGGTGGTATTGCATGTTTGCTAGCTAAGGCTTCTTTAGATGAGTCAAATTTGTGGCATAGAAGGTTAGGTCATGTGAATTTCAAGAATCTTAATAGATTGGTGAATAGGAATTTGGTTAGAGGTCTACCTAACAAATCTTTTCAAAATAATTTCCCATGTGCTGCCTTTCAAAAAGGTAAACAGCATAGAGCCTCTTGTAGGACCAAGACTGTTAACACTGTGACAAAACCTTTGCAGCTTTTGCATATGGATTTGTGTGCTCCAGTTTCTATCAGAAGCATTAGTCATAAGACCTTTTGTCTAGTCATAACTGATGATTATAGTAGATTCAGTTGGGTTTTCTTTTTAGCTCTTAAAAGTGAAACAAGTTAATTACTTAAGGATTTTATCATTTTAGTTGAAAAGCAGTTCACTAAACAGGTTTTAATCATTAGGACTGATAATGGGACAAAATTTAAGAATGCTGAATTTGATGAATTCTATAGGTCTAAAGGAATTAAGAGACAATTTAGTAATCCTGGAACTCCACAACAAAATCGAGTAGCTGAAAGGAAGAATAGGACACTAATTGAGGCTGCTAGAACTATGCTGGCTGATTCACTTTTGCCAAATACCTTTTGGGCAGAAGCAATCAATACTGCATGTTATGTGTTAAATAGAGTCCTAGTAACCAAGCCTCAAAACAAAACACCTTAGGAACTCTTGACTGATGTAAAGCCTAACATAAGTCATTTAAGACCTTTTGGGTGTCATGTGTCTATACTAAATACTCTTGATTATTTGGGAAAGTTTGATGGAAAGTCTGATCCAGGATATCTTGTAGGATATTTAGTGCAAAGTAAAGAATATAGGGTTTATAATTTGGCAACTAAGAAGGTTGAAGAAAATGCTCATGTTAATTTCTTAGAAAATAAACCCAATGTCCCAGGAATAGGTTATGCTTGGATGTTTGATTTATATTATCTAACTAACTCCATGGATTACTATTCTTTGCAAAAGGATTGTCAAACTAATAATGCCGATGAGGAGTCAAGTGCAACTAATGCTGGTACTCAAGAAGATGTTTCTTCATCAGATGATGATGTTCATATCTATGTGCCCAACATGCCTACTGTTAGTCCCATGTCTGCAACTCCCAAGAAGCAAACCATGCAATCAAATGATGATCAAGCCTCCCAGGAGCTTCAGAGGCTTCAAGATCAAGAAAAGAATGCTACCTATGCTAATAAGCATTCAGGAGAAGAATCTTTTGAGTCATAACACTCAGCAGTACATACTACACCTAGCGGTACTTCATCTGCAAGTACTGCTAAGTCAAAATATGTTGACTCACTAGAATAGATTTTACAAGCCTTGGACGATGAAGACTTATATGCTAGTCCAGCTGAAGGAATCTTCTCCAAAGCTTCCTATGATGAGCGGGGTGCAGTAACTGATTTCAACAATTTGGAAACAGAAATTCCAGTCAGTTCTATTACCACTCATAAAGTCAACAACAACCATCCTACTACACAGATTATTGGAGATCCCAAATCTGTTGTACAAACCAGAAGACAACTTCAAACCAATATTGAAACTCATGCACTTGTGAGTTATGTCAAACAATAGCAGAGAACAAATCATAAAGATACTCAACATTGTTTGTTTGCCTGTTTCTTATCTCAGGTAGAGCCCAAAAACATTTCTCAGGCTCTTGATGAAGAAAGTTGGGTAGATGCCATGCAAGAAGAATTAACACAATTTGAGCTACAAAAAGTTTGGATTCTTGTGGATCTTCCCTCAGGAAAAAGAGTAATTGGTACTTCAGGAACAAGAAGAATGAAAGAGGGGTTGTTGTGAGGAACAAGGCAAGACTTGTTGCTCAAGGCTATAGACAAGAATAAGGGATAGACTATGATGAGGTTTTTGCACCAGTGGCATGGATAGAAGCCATTAGGTTATTTTTGGCCTTTGCATCGTATATGGGATTTATAGTCTATCAAATAGATGTGAAAAGTGTCTTTTTATATGGTACTATTTCAAATGAGGTATATGTCTCACAACCTCCAGGTTTTGTAGATCCTTAATTCCCAAATAGAGTCTACAAGGTTATCAAAGCACTTTATGGTCTGCATCAAGCTCCAAGAGCCTGGTATGCAACCTTATCCAATTTTCTGCTAGAACATGGATATAGGAGAGGAACCATTGACAAAACTCTGTTTATCAAGAAGAATGCTAATGACATCATTCTAGTTCAAGTTTATGTTGATGACATCATTTTTGGTTCTACCAAGAAGACATGGTGTAAAGAGTTTGAAGCTTTGATGAAAGGAAGATTTCAAATGAGTTCTATGGGAGAACTAACTTTCTTTTTAGGACTACAAATCAAACAAAGGAAATATGGAATATTTATCAGTCAAGATAAATATGTTGCTGAAATCTTGAAGAAATTTTCATGTATGGATACAAGGAGTACAAGCACACCTTTTGAAGCCAAGAAGTCTTTATCAAAAGATGAACATGGAGAAGATGTTGACATTCATCTATACAGATCAATGATTGGTTCATTGATGTATCTTACTGCTTCAAGGCCAAATATAATATTTTTTGTGTGTGCCTGTTCAATGTTCCAAGTTCATCCAAAGGTGTCACATCTACATGCTGTGAAGAAGATTTTTAAATATCTTAAAAGTCAACCCAATTTAGGATTATGGTGGGAGATTCCACCTTTGAATTGGAAGCTTACTCAGATAGTGATTATGCTGGAGCTAATCATGATAGGAAATCCACAACAGAAGGTTGTCAATTCCTAGGCAGAAGACTCATATCATGGTAGTGTAAGAAGCAAGCCATTGTTGCTACTTCTACAACTGAAGCTGAATATGTAGCTGCTGCTCATTGCTGTGGACAGGTACTTTGGATTCAAAATCAATTGTTGGACTATGGGTTTAACTTCATGAACACCAAGATTTACATTGATAATGAAAGTACTATATGCATGGTCAAGAATCCAGTATTTCACTCCAAGACCAAGCATATTGAAATAAGACATCACTTTATAAGAGATGCTTATGACAAAAAGCTTATTCAAGTCTTGAAGATTCATATAGACAACAATGTAGCTGATTTGTTGACCAAGGCATTTGATGCAAAGAGATTCGAATTCTTGGTGACACACATTGGTATGTTCAACCAATAAGATGCTGCATATGTTGAGGGGAGGTAATAGTTGTACAAATTTTATCATTTTTATTGTATAGTCTATGTTTTGTGTTTTTGATGTAATTGCAGGTTAATAGAAAAAGATAAAAGAGGTTACATTGTTAGTGGAAAGCATGAACTGGTCAATATTGTGAGGTACCGTTGTCACTCCAAGTACCGCTAGCACAAATTCAAGTACCGCTTATGTTCCATGTACCACTACATGTCCGTTGTACCGTTAAGGGTCTCTTTTGTAAATTTGGTGGTTTCTTCGCGCTTGGGTTTGTTATTTACTTAAATACTTACTCCAATTACACAATTGATTCACCTAATCTTTTTTTATCTCTTGATTCTATAACCTTCTCTCTAATTTTTTGATCATCAAAAATACTAATGGCTGCTTTACAAGTAATCTCTAAGCATAATTTGGTTGCAAATCTTGCTACGAATGATGACTCTCTTGGTTTCCATGAGATGCTTGGTTTCCTATCTCGAAGTCATGTTCGCTTTGCACTCACTGTAAGTCTAATTGTCTCTATTTCCATTGTTGAACAATTTTGGAATACTGCTGTATTAGGTACTCGGTTTGATCAACCTTGCATTAAGGCTAGGGTGAATCATAGAAACATATATGAAGGCCTACTTTTTCTAAGGATTTGGTAATGGATGGATTGGATCTATTGATTAATGGTGGAAATGGGGAAGGAGGAAGATGAAGTGTAGAGAGAGAAAGGAGAGGGAAGAAAAGTAGAGAGAGAAAGTGATTAGATTAAATGAAAATGTGTTAATCAATGAACTAACCAACCCCCTCCTAACATGCTAGGAGGGGTATATATATAGCCCACCCTACATGTGGGCTATATGGACTATACAATATTAAGTGGACCACGAGCCCATTACATAATTATCGTTGGAGCGACCGATCCTTCATAAATACGTAAAACGTATTTCCAACAATCTCCCCCTAAGGGAGGTCGCTCCAAGTTACAAAGTTCTAAATATTCTATGGCTCGTGATCTATGCTAATAATGATGTGACCGAGACTTTCTTTGGGAAAACACATTTCCAACAATCTCCCCCTAAGGGAGGTCACACCATTTTACAAAATCTTAAACCTAGCATCTATGCTTGAGTCTTCGATCTTGTTCTTGTGAATATGCTTGAAGTGATCTTTGACTTTAGTTCTTGAGCATGTTTCCTTGCCTTGACCTTGTGCATTCATCACTTGTGAAATTTGCCTCTTTGTGACTTCATGTTCCACATACTTATACCTTTAAATTCTTGAAAGCTTCAGAGTTTGATACAGCGGAAGACTTGACCTTCAGACTTTCTTGAATTTGTTGAAGTACTAAGTGTATGTAGTATAAGCATGTGGTGACGACTTCTTCTGGATTGTACACCGCAATGCCACCTTCTTGTTACGCTGCATAAGACAGTTAGCAACAAACAATATGCACGGATGAAATGGCCTTGAACATTTCATTCTAATTCGGTAGCATTTTACCTCCGGTCGGTGAAGACCGTTGGACGATATTAAATATCGTACTTGTGGCAGGTAGTTTCAATTAAGAACCTCCTTGACAAGATTTCACGGGTAAACCCGTTCTCTTTACTCGACCGTCCAAAGCTGACTGCGAACGTAAAGAGTGAATCATTTGGATAATATTATCCGTATGATTTGAAGCCGTCAATTCATGTTCCTGGAACAAGTGAAGTTCAATTAAGAACCGCACCATCGTTGCTTTCCAGTTGTCACTAGCTTGATTCATAAAGAATCTTGCAAGTTACCTACCAAGTGCTGTTTGATGTTAACACTAGAAGGATTTCCACTCGTCACTGTGATCAATAAAGAGTCACTCTGAATGTTCTGGCAAGATCATTTGATAATGCGTAGAGGCCTGGAACGTGTTTAAATTCATTTAAGAATTAAACCACTGTTGCTTTCCAGTTATCACAAGTTTGATTCATAAAGAATCGCACAAGTCACCTACCATGAGCTTTTTGATATTCGCTCAAGAAGGATTTCCATCTTCATTGTAAATACTTTCGTATTACTCGGATGTTCAGGCAAGATCATGAAGATTTTGCGTAGGACTCTTAAGAACTTTCTTACTTTTCACAGTGTGTGAAGAAGCAAGTAAATATGACAGTGTGTCCTAATGAGATATTTGATGATCTCAAATGGCTCTAGACTCGATCGTGCATTTTGGATTTTTAGTGATCGGAGGCTGGAGAGGAGTGCCACCTTTTCAATACCAATCTATTCGGAGTGAATAAATCAATAGATAATGTGTTGTCTCCGTGTGATTAAAACAAATATCTTTTAAGAGATATCTGAGTTAGCTGGGATGGGTTGTGCCTTGCATCACTGGGTCCATGATGTCTATCTTCAATATCAAGAATCATTAAAAATTATCTCAATAGCATATGAATTGACCCGGTTTCTGCCTAAGGTTGTAAGGAGGGCTTCTTTCTTTACACCCTTTATCTTTACAATTCTTTTTCATTCTTCAACCCCTTCAATGCTTACCAATACGTCATAACTAGCACCTTGTTGTGATTGTTCCAGTGCTAACTTAAGTACTTCGTCGGCATTCAGCTACGTTCACAATCTTTCTCCATCTTGCCTAAGGACTACTATTTCTAGCTATGGAATGTCCTTGGGAAGATTCCTCCGGTTCTAGAGAAATCATTGGACTTTAACCTATCCTACCATCCTTATGTCACCACAATCTTCACCGTCGTGAATAGAGATGTTTTGGGTAAGTGTATGTCACCATGAAATCCATTTTGAAGTGCAAATCCATTTTGCTCCCCCTTAACATATGCTACGATATTCGAAAACATTTCGCACATGTCGGGATGAGCTAACACGTTAAGTCAAACCATTTGTGATTAATCATTTCCCATATTAAATCACATTTTCTCCCCCATATTAAAAATATTAACCCAATCGATGTTTTTAATATCAATTGATTTAATAGCATTTTAAGAAAATTTGGGAAGAAAAATGTAAATCCAATTATCTTCATGAATGACACAAGCTCCCCCTCAAATTAATGAGGGTGTACTTGAAACGTAAATTAAATACCTTTTAAACACAAGTGTAAGGTATTTAACACGTGCAAAGATCAATATATGATGATGAATTCACAATATTAGCAATGTACGAGGTTGGACCTGAATAATGGAGAACAGCATATGAAAGAAGCACATGGTTCTTGTTCACGAATGTTGGTCACCTCGTCACGTCCCCAAGAAAATTAATTCCTGTTGTTGAGTCAAAGCTTTCCGGTGAAATGCTTGACTTGATTATGAAAAGCGGGTTGCTATCTGAAATAATAGCAAACCATTTTGAGCATGTTTTAAAAGTTTGAACTTCTGCTCGAACTTTATTTACAACCCCGTGTCATTATTGAATGACATTTTTAGGTTCGTAAATATTATCGATTCCAGAAGACATGCTCTTTTTATCAAAACATTTTTGAACACACAATTTTGAAAGATTTAGAAAAACCTTTTGAGAAATTCTCGAAAAATTGTGTTCAAAGTTTTGAAAACCAATTACTTGAGCTTAAGATGTTGAATATCTTATAAAACGAGCTCAAGTCCGAGAAGTTGTAAACTTCCCGTTGTTAAGGATAAGTTTATCATCGGCGATAAACTTTCCTTTTATCTAAATAACGAGTCCTAAGCTGACATTTACTTAGAAGTCGTTTTCATGAGCTTGAAAACTTTGACTGTTTTAACGAAAAGCTCATGACCGAGAAAGGTTAATTTCTCGTTATGAGGAAAAGTTCTCTTATTTAAAAGATACACTTTCCTTTCTGAGCTTAAAACTTCGAATGTTTTAAGACAAGCTCATGACCGAGAAAATTGAATTTCTCGTTATGAGGATAAGTTTATCATTAATGATAAACTTTCCTTTATTTGAAGTTCGAGTTACAGTCTGACATTTAACTGTAAGTCATATACACGAGCTTAAAACCTTTGAATGGTTTTAATGTAAGCTCGTGTCCGAGAAAATTTTAATTTCTCGTTGTAAGGATAAGTTTATCATCGGCGATAAACTTTCCTGCCTTTGAAGAACGGGTTACAGACTGTCATTTATCTATAAGCCTTTTACACGAGCTTAAAACCTTTGAATGGTTTTAGAATAAGCTCGTGTCCAAGAAAACTTAATTTCTTGTTAAGAGGGTAAGTTATCGTTGCGTAGATAAACTTCCCTGTCTCTGAAGTCCGGGTCGTCGTCTGTCATTTAACGAGGAACCATAATGCATGAGCTTAAAAACTTGGAATGTTTTTTGATATAAGCTCATGCCCGAGAAAAATGAATTTCTCATTTTTAGGATAAGTCATCATCGGGATGAACTTTCCTGTCTTTTGAGATCGAGTTACAGTCTGTTATGTGACTGTAAGTCCTTGTGCATGAGCTTAAAAACGTGGAATGTTTTTAACATAAGCTCATGCCCGAGAAAAATGAATTTCTTGTTTTTAGGATAAGTCATCATCGGGATGAACTTTCCTGTCTTTTGAGATCGAGTTACAGTCTGTTATGTGACTGTAAGTCCTTGTGCAACTTAACCATGAATCCCCTGAGACATTTGTTTCTCTGATATCTGCTTCTTCAGCAACCAAACTCTAAGAGTGTCCTTAGTTGAACGGTACACAACGATTGGACCGCTTCGTTCTTTTGGAACATCAACTTTGGTACCTGCAATCTCATTAGGAGTTTGTATACTTTTGCATGGGTTAGAGATATCTATTTTTGAAGCACGTGGGGGTTCACAGTTGGCTTTACTTGTGTCAGAGGCGACCTGAGTAGATGATTCACTAGTCTTGGTTGGCAAACGTTTCCTTTTATAGAAAACCTTAAGTTCAGGCTTAAGTGATATATCATCCTTTGCAATTTTCTCCCTAGTAGTCTTCGTAGAATCAGAGACTATCCTAGTTAAAGGGCACTCGTTTCCTACAAGAGTGAAAGTTCTACCAGTGGGGTGCCACATTTTGCCAACGGGTTTGATTTTAGCAACCCACTGGGACTTAATTCTAGCACGGGAGTTCACCTCATCAAGTAATTTTTTGATACAAGCATCATGATTTGCCGTAAAGACACATTTTCTACATGTTTTACAAGTAGCATATTTAATGTCCGAGTAAGATCTAGAATCCCTAGACGATTGAATGATGCTCCTAGGATTGGACATGCTACGGTTAGCAGTGTTGGGTAAACTAGAAGGCATCTGACTAGGTTTGGAATTCCTATCTCTTACATGTGTCTTTTGCTTAGCTTCCCTAAGATCAGATTCATGGTAAACGTCATTTGAACTAGTTCTAGACGTGGTCTTGGTATTTTTAGGGAAACTAGAGGCAATCATATGATTTGGTCTTGCTAAAGCTGGAGTGATCACATTGGGCCTAGTTGCTGGAGTGACTGGTCTAAAAAGATGAACCAAATCAACTTGGGAGGCAAACCGCGGTCTCGAGGATTGTGGTCGCTCGGATCTAAATGCAGTAGGTTGTCTGACAATCGGTTGTCTGACGAACTGATTTGTAGGCGGTTTCCCCAAGATTGATGGTTTTTCAAGCTTAGTGTCCACACTAGATCCTTTAGTTTTCCTTAACTCGTTTTTCAACGCAGCTATAGCAAAGACCTTTTCCTGTACTTGGGCCTTTAAAGTCTCATTTTCTTTGAGCAAGTTATCTTGGGATGCCAACTTAGATTCAAGCAGTTGAATTTGTTTCAAAAAATTATCCTTTTCAGCTTTAGAATCTAGAACAGTTTGATCCAATTTTCTTTCAAGAACAACGTTTGACTTTTCAAGTTTTTCAAAGTATGTTTCAAATTTATCCGTTTTCTTAGAAAATTCAAGTTTGGCATCCTCAAGATCTTTTAATTGTTGAGCTACAATCATTTCGAGCTCTCTAATCTTGGAATTAGAAGCAATCAATGAAGCAGTTATGGGACAATTATCATGATGTTTAGCATTTTGAATACTTTCTCCCCCATTATGACTCACATCGGATGAATCAGAAGTGGTATTTCTATCACTCTTTTCCATCCCATGTTTGTCATAATTAGGTTTCGAATGCTCAATATGCGGTAAGTCATCAGCATATACATCATAATTAACATCACATTGTACCATGTTTGCAGGCTCTTCGTCATAAATGGGTAAGGTGTCATCAAGAGAAATCTCGTGAACATTCCCCGACGTGCCACTGATATCATGTTGTCCTTCTGAATCCGTGCTCTTGCCATCGTTAGGCTCCAAGTTGTCAACCGTATGACCATTCTCCTCTTGCATCTGCGGCATTGATTCTTGCACTCCATTATCATACGTTTGCTGAAGTTGTGATTGTTGATAAATCGAAGACGAGACTGATGTCATGAGTTTCAGAATTGTATCACGGAAGACTCGAAGTTCAGTATGTGTATCTCGAAGAAATGATTGGCAAATCACTAAACTTTCAGGCATGATGATATTGAATTGGAGGAAAGGCGTGAGTTGTGTCACAAGAGTCTTGTATGCAAGTGCCGATGCAGAGTGATTAAAGTTGTCACGGTTGAGTTGCTCGGCGAGTTCGGTCAAAGTGGTGAAAATTGAGTCGATGAATATATGACGATCTTGTCCAAAGATTGTCACAAATTCGCTCCCTCCTTGAATCCGTGAAAGATTAACTAGATGATACTGAAGCATTCGAAATGAAGTTATACCACTTTCCCTAGCGTTGGCTTGCACTTGATGCGATTCTCCCTCTTTAAGTGTCGAATTTAACGAGTCCATTGAAAATCGAGGAAGAATGATGTGGATGTTGTGGTTTTCAGGATTTTACAGTTCGATTCGGCTCAAAAGATGTTGTCGGCTCAAACGATTATGAATTAAACCCGATCAAAAATCCCGGCACGTTGACACGTTACTTTGTCGTCAAATCCGACCACGAAAACTGTTAACCCGCCAAATATTTTTTCACGGTAACTTTTAAAGTACCCGCCTCAACACGATTCGCCAAAATTTAGTAAACAAAAAAATTTATAAAACTAAAATTTTTTTTTTTAAAAAAAATGACAAAATACAAAAATTAACTAATAAAATTAACTATAAAATATAAAAACTAAAAATAAAAAATCTAATATTTGAAAATCAAAAATAAAAGAAACTTTTGTCACAAATTTAACTAAAATAAACTTTTGAAAATAAAAAAAAATATAGAAATATGAAACCTAAAAACAAGCTTAACGAAAAAATAGAAAAATAAGATATGTTTTAATTTCAAAAAAGAAACAATGGATATAACTTTGAAAGAGTCAATATTGGATTAAAAACACGTGTCCTAAAATTTTCGGCCCTTGTTTTCTCCGTCTGTCAAAAACGTGTACCAGACACGTGGCCCAATCACGAAGCTTCCACCGCCCCACTTTCCTCTTCTTGTTTACTCCGCTCCTTAATATCTTTTACTATTCTCTCTCTCTCTGCTAAACACACACACACAACAGATTCTTTCTTCTCTCACAGCATTTAATCTCTCTCTCTCTTATCACTCATACCAAAACTCATCTGATCTTTACAAAACACATACAATCATTCATCTAACAAGAACCAATATTCGACTCTAACAAGAACCAAGGAGGTGCTTATAGATACAAGTCTTCAAGATCAATTAATTTTGGTCTCGGGTAGGTTTTTCTTGTAATGTTTTTGATGAATCTCTCTCTCTACTGTAGTGTCGTTCTGTCTTGTGAGTCTGTGTTGTTGTTGAGTGGGTGGGTTGTGGGTTTTAGTGTCGTGAGGGGGTTTACGAGAGAGGTTGTGAGGTTGTGTTAGAGTGAGTGAGTCGAGTGTTTTTATTTGAGTCGGTTCGAGGGAGAGAGTTGAGGGAGTCGAGAGATGTGTCGAGAGTATTGTGAGTGAGGGAGTCGTGTGGGTGGTGAGGGAGTGAGTTGGGTTAACAGAAAGATTTTGTTTGGCAGTGGGTTAACAGAAGTTGTGGTGTGAGTGGAGGGTTTCGAGGGTGTTGGTTTGAGAGGGTGGGGAGGTGTCGAGGGTGTTGGGTCTGGTCGAGTGTGGATGGTTTTTAGTTTGGGTTGCGAGGGAGAGAGTCGGTGTGAGGGAGTCGAGGTTTGGGGGTCCTGTTAGGCTGAGAGGTTTGAGAGGCGAGAGTTGTGATGATTTTGTGAGTCGAGAGTTGTGATGATTTTGTGAGTCGAGAGTTGTGGGTCTGTAGGTTTTGAATTGAGTCAAGAGTCACTGTTTGGGTCGAGTTGTTAGAAAAGCCTATTCGGAAAATCCTATTCGGAAGTTTTTCCTATTCGGAAGTATTTCCTATTCGGAAGTTTTTCCTATTCGGAAGTTTTTCCTATTCGGAAGTTTTTCCTATTCGGAAGTTTTTCCTATTCGGAACTTTTTTCCTATTCGGAACTTTTTTTTTTTCTTATTCGGAACTTTTTTCCTATTCCGAATGTTGTGTCAATTCGGAATGTTTTGTCTATTCGGAAAAAATATGTCTATTCGGAATGTTTATACGGAATAGAACGGAAAACTGTTAACTGGATCTAAAGGACAGATGCCACTTTTTGGACTGAAAACGGGATAGAACAGGACTGTATTGGACAAAAAATTGAAGGACAACAAACAGTAGACAGATTCGACAGATTGGATCAAAAACCTGAGACTTTGGACATATATGAAAAAGATGAAAGTTTGGACGGATTTGGACTAATTAAACAAAAAAAAAAAAAAACTGATCTAAAAAAATTTGATAAAAAAATTAACTGAGTAAAAAATGATTAAAAAAGAGACTGATTAAAAAAAGGATAAAAAAAAATGTGATTATAAAAAAAACTGATTATTGAAAAAGAAAAACTGATTATTTTAAAAAAAATTTAATAAAACTAGATGATTTAAAAATTGATAAACCTGATAATAAAAAACTGATAATAAAAACTGATTGTAAAAAAAACCTACGTAAAAAATAAAACTGATAACAAAAATAAAAATTGATAAAAATTTATAAAAAATTGATAAAAAAAATTGATCAAAAAATTGATCGAATGATAAAAAGATGGATAAAAAATAAGAAAAGAAAGAATTTTTACCACCAAATCAAAAGATAAAAAAATAAGCAAATCCTAAGATTCAACCATGGCTCTTGATACCAATTGAAGGCCTACTTTTTCTAAGGATTTGGTAATGGATGGATTGGATCTATTGATTAATGGTGGAAATGGGGAAGGAGGAAGATGAAGTGTAGAGAGAGAAAGGAGAGGGAAGAAAAGTAGAGAGAGAAAGTGATTAGATTAAATGAAAATGTGTTAATCAATGAACTAACCAACCCCCTCCTAACATGCTAGGAGGGGTATATATATAGCCCACCCTACATGTGGGCTATATGGACTATACAATATTAAGTGGACCACGAGCCCATTACATAATTATCGTTGGAGCGACCGATCCTTCATAAATACGTAAAACGTATTTCCAACAATATATGTAATTGAGGTACTGCTACGAGCAAGTTTGAGATTAAATGATGAAAATAGACTTAGTATGCTTAACAATATAGAGATTCATGATGGCCTTGCAGCCATGGGCTATGGAGGTGGTAGGGAAAGTCTTACTTTCTTTAAATCTTTATTTTCACCTCAATGGAAATTGCTTTTTCATACTATTATTCACTGTTTAAGTTCTAAAAGTACATCTTTTGATCAAATGCCTGCTGCATTGGCATCAGTTGGTGTTTGTCTAGCAAATAACATGGTTTTTAATTTTTCAAAATTAATTTTTGAAGGCATGAATAGGAATTTAGAATGGACTAAGAAGTTTTTAATGTATCCTAGATTCATTCAGACTTTAGGTAGTGACCAAATACCTAACCTACCAGAGTTAACTGATATATGGGATGTTCCTACATTCACAAAGAGAACTTTCTCTTTCTTAACCAAACAAGGCAATGCCTTTAAAGGAACAGTAACACCATTGTTTGCTCATATGTTAGCCCAACCTGCCAATCAAGAAGGTGAGAAACCTAGCAATGCTAGTGCTTCTCAGAAACTCCTTCTCACCAGAGTTCCCATTCCCTAGAAGATTCACAATCTTCTTCTCACAATGTTGGTGTTCCACCAAACACCGATGAGATGATCTACACACCTTCTGCTTCTATTGTTGCTAGTGGTTCACCACAAGCACAAGCACCAGAGGTGGTGGATGTTGCAAATTTAACGGCTTTGTGTACAAGTTTGTCCCAATAGGTACAGGTGTTGCAGAAAGAAAAGCTTGTTCAAGACAAGAAAATTGCTGAATTGGAAGCTACCCTAATCAAATTAAGGAACAAAGTGTCACCTTGGATGAGGCAACATAGATCTATTCAGAAATCTGCAATCAAGAAGCAAAGATTTAGGAACCACAAGAAAAGACAACTAAATGCAACCAAACAGGAGAGGAATTATGAAGGACAACCACCTTCTTCTGATAATCAGACAAGGATCTCTGGAAATGACATCAATTTTGAATTGAATGAAGATGTCATGGGGACTTATGAAGATGGAACTGGTTTAGAGACTGGTGTGGATGGACCTTCAAATATGGAGATTCAGCATGAAGAACCACAGCCTACTCATGAGGAGCCACAAGTTAAAGAAATTTTGGTAACTCAGCCAGCAACACCACCTCAATCACCACTTCAAACAAATTGGAGTGCTTTCTATGAGAAGTTGGAGGAAATTAATATTCGGTTTCCAGTATATTCAACTCCATCACCACAAAGACAAGTATGGTTTCAAAGGAAACAGACTTTGCAAGTACTGTCTAGATCAAGAATGAGCAATGAATCAGACAAGACTGAAGAGGTGCAAGTTGAAATGATGGATTCTGTGGAAGAAAGAGTATCTGGGGATACACAAGTGATTGAAGAAACAAGTGTGTCTAATACTGGTGAAATCAACATTGTTGAAGATCCAAGTCCTGCTAAGCCAACTAAGCCGACTGCAAGTACTGCTGGCATTGTTGAAGACCCAAGTACTGCTAAGCCAACTAAGCCGATTGCAAGTACCGCTGGTGATCATCCTTCACTAGAAAGTCAAACTCCTTTTGGAGAAGATGAGACTTTAGCCCAATTGCTGCTTGATTTAAGAAAGAAGAATTTAGTTGAGAAGACTAAACAAGCAGAGGCAGAGAAAAAGACACAACAAGAAGTTCTGTCCAAAAAGAATCAAATTCAAGGTAAGAAAGTTCAAGCGTCACACCCTACTAAAGGTATAGTTATTCAACAGCAAGCTAATGAGGAAATATCTACCAAACTGAAGAAGAAGGTACCTAATATTGATCCAAAGGATAAGGGGAAGAAGCAATTATTATCAGAGTCTGAAGATGAAAGTGATTTAGATGATGATATAAACAAAGTCATGTAGAGTTTTAATCAATTGGACCATGATGAGGAATTTGCTTACAGAATGCAAGCACAAATTTGTGAAAATGAATTACAGGAAGAACTTGCAGCAAAGCAGAATTTGCTAGAAGCTAAAAGAATACAGCAAGAATGGAACATACAAGAGTATGACAGGATTCAAGCTGAATTACATGCAAGTGAGCTTCTTGCAGACTCATTGATAGCTGAAGAGAGAGATGCATATGATGAAGAAGAGAAATCAAAATTGATTGATGATTTGGTAAGGGAGCAACAAAAATTCTTTGCTGAAAAGAGAAGAAAAGAAAAGATTAAGCCTCCAACGACTATGCAGATTAGAAATCAGATGATGAATTTTCTTAAGAAAGTTAAGGGTTTTACTCATATTCAGCTGGTCATGAAGAATTTTGAAGAAATCAAGACTTTGTATGAGCAAAAAGAGAACTGGATTGAATTTTGTTGAGATTGGATCTGAAGCAGATAGAAAAGCTGTTGAAGAGTTTAAGAGACATTTGCAACAACAAAGGCAATTTGGTAGTACTTCTTCAAGCTCTCATCATCATAACTTTTTTGTTTTCTGTTGGGAATTATTTGTTAAGTGTCAAGTACCGTTAGTATATTCCAAGTACTGTTAGTGTTATGTAAGTACCGTTAGTGATAACGCGGTACATAGTAAGTACTGCTACTTATAAAGTAAGTACTACTATATTGATTAGGACGAATATATCTTTGTATAAGATATGTCATAGTTATAGATAGAGTATATCTTATGTGATATACTTTAATAGTTAGAATATTGATAATATATCGTCTTTGATATTGTTATCTTTATAGAATATTTTAAGGTTTCTAGGGTTCCTTACTCTATAAAAGGAACATAGGTACAATGTCTTTCATGTACCTCATTCAAGTCGATTAATAAGAGAATCAAATAGTTAAAAGTAATTCTGTTCTTCTATGCTTTATAAGTTAGATACCGCATAACTTATTTAGTGTTAGTAAGAGTGCTCAAAGTGTTTTAGTTTGATTACAAACTACTATACTAATTCTTAACAGAATATAGATCCAACCAAAGGGATCAACACCCTTCTTCAGTCCTTGTTCTTCAGCGACTAGACCGCCTACTATTTGAAGCGAATACTCCTTTGTCCTCTAAGTTCACTAGAAGGGGTTTGCTGAACTTTCTTCAGCTTTAAAGTCTTCAGTAGAAACTTTGTTCCTTTGGTCATCCTTCAGCAGACTGGCCTTACTGCTGAGCATGAAACACTTAGGGGGATTTTATATTCAAATCCTAGAGTTGCTTTAGGGCCAGTAAATACTGGCTCAACAATCTCCCCCTATTTGGATATACAAATAGCCCAAGTCTAATGTCAGTAGTAAGTGAGCATAACAACTTCTTCTTACTTGCACTGAACAATTAATAACTTATAAACATCATATAATCATTTATTTAATTAACATTAGAAATTACAACAAAAACAATACAAATGATTATTCAATTCTCCTTAGGCCTAAGTTCTTCAATTATGGGAGTCTGAGTTAATGGATCTGAGTTTCTGTGGTCCAACATAGCAAGCAAGCACATGCTGAAGGTTTTAGCAGCATCAGTACGTCCTGGACCACCATGATGAGAGTAAAAAATCCTTTGAACATTCGAGATAAGTTCATTGTTCATTTCATCAAGATCACTTATGCCCACAAAGTCTTGACGTTCTTGATGATTGAACATAATCATTCCTAGTTCTGGTTCGTCTAGTACATAATCAGGGAGATGATTTTTAAACTGAACAAAGCCTTTGTATTTCTTAGTAGTGACAAACATGTCACCCACTTCAGGTTGTATCAGATTTGCTCTTTTGTTCAGCTCCAGTATTGGATCTTGATCCTCCAGAGACACTTGAGTGTTGATGTTCAGAATCTCACCCAGTCTTTCATGATTTCTCATATAGTGCTCAATTCTGGTGCGAACTTCATCCTATCTCTTAGATTTTATTTTCTCGATCGTCACACCCATTTCAATCCATTCAGTGTAAGAGAGTTCTTTTCCTTGAAAGTTTTCAAGTATCTCATCAGTTCCATCACTCCTATAGAACTTGAGATGGATGTCACCTCTGCTGGTCAACATATCAACGTTGGTGATTGGTGAGATATTTCTGTTGAGCCTTGTTATACAAAACTTTTCATATAACACTTTCTTCTTGAAAACAGTTTCTACTTCAGCTTTCCCAATTTGTTCATACAAGCTTAGCTTAAGATCTCTCAGCTTTTCTTCTTGTTGAAGCTTGTACAACTTGTTAACTTCTTCCTTAGTGGCCACCCCAGCTTTGATCAATCGATCATTTATAGTAAGAACTCCTTTGTTCTTGGGTATAAATGGAGGTGAACCACTATCAGTTGTTTCCCCACTTGTGGTCAGCCCTTGTATATGATCATTTTTGGCTGATGACTCCCCCTTACCCTTTGTTGGGCTCTTTTAAATGATAGGTGACTCATAGACAACGGATTGTTTCTGATCCTTCTTTTGGGTATGTTTCTGAAAGAGCTGTTGGATGTTATTTTTCTCCCCCTCAGCAGAAGACTGCCCATCAGCTTCTGATGAGCCACCATCAGGGAAGAGGCCACAAAGATGATCAAGAGTGGTAGTTACCCTGGCCAGCGTGGCTGGAACAGTTTCAAGAGCATTAAGTTTTTGCTGAACCTCATCAGATATGGTCAACTTTTTTTCTCTAGCAACGCACTCTATCTTTAATTTTGGACACATAATCACACAAAGAATTAACTTGGCTAGGAACTGGTGTGAATTCTGGTGGAAATTCCATGGATGCACTACTGATGGAATACATAAGAGATGACATCTCTTGCTTTAAGGAAGTGGTGGTGGCCACATCTTGAACTAGAGACTTTAAAGCAGCAATGATGACATCCTTGATTTGTTTAGCAGAAGGAGGAATTGGTCTTGATTTAAGATTTGAGATTTCAGTGTCAGCAAGCACATTTTCTTCCTCTAGTCTAGCCACCTGTGATTGAAGAATAAACACTTGATTTGTTAATTCTTTTACCTGTTTAGTTCTGGGGGATGGTGGCTTTGGTGTTGCATTAGCAGCCTCTTCATCACTGTCATCAAAGTTGACTGGAATTCTTTCACTGAATCCTAGTTCCTTTTCCAAATCATCCCCAGACATGCTGACTACAAATGAAGGCAAGTGTCCCACCTTGGCTCCAGTGATGAGATTCACTTCCTTGGGAGTAGTCTGAGCATCACCTTTAGTGTGTGGATCTGTTTCAAGCCCTTCACCACCAGGGTTGGTTTGACCTGATGGATCCAATGCTGACTCCACACTACTGATCTGAGGGTGAGCTCTATCTTCACCCTTCTCTCCTAAAGAAGTTGAGAGAGGGGTTGCCTTATGGGCCTCTTTATGTATGTCACCTCCAGCAGAGACTGAAGTTGACGGCTGGCTGGGGTTCTTTTCCTTGGCCAGGGACTTAGTCTTCTTCAAAGCATGGCCTTGGGAATCATCATCAATCTTCTTTGAGGAAGATTATGTGAGGGTTTTTCTCTTTCTGGACTCACATCTAATCTTCTTGGTATTCACTGACGTTTGCTTCTGACGAGGTCCAGATGAAGCTCCAGGATTTTTGCCTTTTAGATCCTCTTCTCCAGTTGGAGGAGTGTCTTTTGGAGCTTTATACACTACTGGACCATCTGCTGAGCAGATGTCCAGCATGGGTTATGTAAGAGGAGGATCAATGATGCTGACTGGAATATTCCAGCGAGTGAGATTAAATGTTTTAAAATTTAGTTGATCTCCATTGATTTTTGAAAATTCATTACCAAGATGGTAAGCAAAGAGGAGAGATAGAAATCTGGTGTAAATAACATTTTTCTCTTGTCTTTTTCTCCAGCTTCCCATGGAGATCTTCAAAAATAAGCCTCCCAAAATCAGCTTTAATTCCCTTGGCCAGACAGTACAAAATAATAGCATCTTTTTGGTTGATCTGGTCAAGGCCTCCAGTTCACCCCCCCCCCCCCCCCCAAACATTCAATAAGAATGGACATCAGCAACTTCCACCTTGGTGGCAAACAACTTCTTTTTAACCCCCCTTTTTCAGTAATCTCTTCAGTATACCCAATCTCTTTAAAGAAATTTTTGACAACCATAAAATCATCAGGTATAGCTTCATAGTCACTAGGGTTTTCCAGATAATCTAAACCCAAATCCTTTCTAAATAACTTTAACCCAAATCTACCATGAATCCCAACCGTGGTAGAATCAAACTCAATGGACTTCTTGTTGTTAGAAGCCTCTGTTGTGAACCAAAATTCTTTTAGTACATTTTGAAACATCATACCAGGATCCTCAAATAAAGCATACCTTAAAACACTTTTGGATAGATAAGTCAAAACTTTTTCCCCAGGAACAGACTTAATGGATTCAAGTTTAAGTAAGGTGATGTTGTTGGGTTTGAAAAAGATATCATCAATGGGATAGTTAACATGAGTGGATGGGTTGAGAGTGATCTTAGCAATCTTTGGAGTAGAAGATGATTTAGCCATTGATGTTTCTGTGTGTGTGTTTTGAAAGAGAGAAAGTTTGTGTGTGTTTTTTGATGAAAAGATTTGTAAGAGTGGAATGAAATTCAATTGTTAGGGATTATATAAAAACTTATATAAAAACTGATTTGTAAAAAGTATTTAAAAACCATTTGAAAAAAAATTATAAATCTTTTAGGGTTTCTTTTAAACATTTGGCACAAACTTTCTCATTAATGTTCTACAAAAAGGTATGATTTTTTGTTGCTTTGAACAGTAAAACGCCCCATGTGTCAGGGAGTTGTTGACTGTGGATGGAGACATTTGAAATTTCCTTAGTTAACAAATGACACCTTTTTTGAAAGAATGTTTGTTTTATTAACAAGAAAATTCAATGCCATTAACTCCTTTTAATCACATGATTGATAGGTTTTAAATGTTGTTGCTCAGATATGTTGAAGTTGATGGCAATACTTGTGAGCTTCAGTGCGTCATATGAGGCGACAAAACCCCATATACATGTTAACATAAGTGAACAAGACATATGACATTACACGCTCCTCTACTCAAGCCTAGCTACTCAGTTGTATTAAAATTTTGTTCAGCATTTCAGAAGGAACCTTTTGATGACAGGTGATTATTTGTTCAGATTTAGTGAATCAGATAAGGCGACAAAACATCATGTACACAATCACATAAAGTGAAATAGACACATGACATTGCACACTCCTTTACTCAGACAATGTTACTTGACATTAATCAAAATCTTTTATGAAATGCTGAACCTTCAAGCTTCTTCAGTGAATGCTGAAGGTTCAGGTTTTGTATCATCAATGTTCAGCATACCAAGCTCCACTATCAATCTTTTGAAAGTTGGTTCATCCAATGGTTTGGTGAAGATATCAGCCAATTGATACTGAGTGGGGATGAAATGTAATTCAATGTCCCCTTTCACAATGTGATCTCTGATAAAGTGATATCGGATATCAATGTGTTTTGTTCTTGAGTGAAGGACTAGATTGTTGGATATTGCAATAGCACTAGTGTTATCACACAAGATTAGTACCTTTTCATATTCTATGTCATAATCAGCCAGTTGGCTTTCCATCCAAAGAACATTGGCACAACATCCAGAAACTGCTACATATTCAGCTTCTGCTGAGGACATGGCAACTGTTTGTTGCTTTTTAGCACTCTAACACACAAGTTTGCCACCTAGCAATTGGTAGACACATGAAGTGCTTTTCTGTTCAAGTTGCATCCAGCATAGTCAGAATCCGAATACCCCTTAAGTTCAAAACCTAGGGATTTGGGGTACCAAAGACCTAGACTTGGTGTACCTTTTATGTATCTGAAGATTCTGTTTACAGCAGTAAGGTGTGATTCCTTTGGACCTGCATGGTATCTTGCACAAAGGCATGTAGAGAATTGAATGCCACGCCTACTTGCAGTTAAGTACAGGAGTGACCCAATCATACCTCTATACTGAGTCTCATTGACTGATTGTCCATTGAGATCAGGTCCTAAGTTGTTAGGGGTACCATTGGAGTCTTCACTGAATCACAGTTGATATCATACTTCTTCAACAGATCCTTGACATATTTTTCTTGATTGATGGAGATGCCTTGGTCAGATTGTTTAATATGAAGACCAAAGAGATATGTGAGTTCTCCCATCATACTCATCTCAAACTTGCTGTTAAGCTTGGCAAATTGTTTGCAAAGTTTCAAGCTTGTAGAACCAAAGATTATTTCATCCACATAAATTTGTACCAGAATGGTGTCGGTTTTAGATTTATAGATAAACAAGGTGCTATCTATTTTTCCCTTGACAAACTTATGTTCAATGAGAAAGTTGAGAGAGTTTCATACCATGTTCTTGGAGCTTGTTCAGTCCATACAAAGCTTTGTAAAGCTTGTAGACATGATTTGGGTATTTACTACTCTCAAAGCCAGGAGGCTGTGTAACATAAACTTCTTCCCATAGGTCACAATTTAGGAATGCACTTTTGACATCCATTTGGTGGATGATGAAGTTCATGTAAGTGGCATAATCAAGAAAGATTTGTATGGCTTCCATACGTGCGACTGGAGCAAAGGTTTAATCAAAATCAACACCAGGCTCTTGATTGAATCCTTGGGCCACCAGCCTAGCTTTATTTTTGGTCACAACATTGGTTTCATCTCTTTTGAGCTTGTAAACCCATTTAGTGCCAGTGGTTGATTTACCATATGGAAGAGGAACCAATTTCCAGACTTTGTTTCTTTCAAATTGATTGAGTTCCTCTTGCATGGCATCCACCCATCCAGGGTATGTGAGTGCTTTAGAAACCATTGTAGGTTCAATTTCTGAGAGAAAGTTTGCATAGAGGTATTCTCCAGATGAAGCAGCACTCAATTTCTTTGCCATAGATCTAGTGACTCTACCTTCACCAGGATTGCCTATTATGTTCACCAGCTGTATGTGACTATTTTTAGTCAATGATTTTTGTGGAGCTGGAAAATAGGCACTGGTATCATGATTAGAGTTAGAACTTGGAAGTCCATGACATGGACTTGGACATGGATAATCTCTATTGTCTACTGAAGGATATTCAATGGACAAAGGTTCAATCAATGGAGGGCTTCCTTCTTGGTCAGAAGCAACACATCCAAGACCTAATTCCCTATAGATGGTAGGAGAGCTTTGAGCAAGAGGCTCAGATTGTTCATTAGCAGCTTCATATGATTGATCATTTTGATCATGTGTGTCATCATGCTGATTGTTTTGAGACTGACCATATTGATCATTTGTGTTTCCTTGCTGATTATTTTGATCATTTTGAGACTGATCAATATTTGATTGAAAGCCATCAGTATGTGATACTGAAGCATTTCCTTTTGTAGGACTTGTCATATCTTTAAATGGATCAATATGAGGGACTGGGTTGCTTGTTTGATATCTTTGAGAAGGCTCATAATGTTGAAATTCATCAGATGGATAATTTTGAGATTCATGAGTATGAAGTTCATCATTTGATGGATTTGTATATTTGAGAGCTTCAGAACTTTCATTGAATGTTATGTGATAGGTTTCTTCAATACTTTGTCTTCTTGTGTTGAAGACTCTGTATACTTTAGATACTAGAGAGTATACAAGGAAGTAACCATCATAAGATTTTTAATCAAACTTTTTAAGATGATCCTTGTGATTGTGAATGAATACTGGACAGCAAACACATGTAAGAATGAGATGTTTGTAATTCTCCCCGTGAAGACTTCATAAGGAGTCTTCATGTGTCTCTTCAAAATGATGGATCTATTTTCAGTGTAGCAAGCAGTGGCTACAACATCAGTCCAAAAATTCTTAGAGAGAGCAGATCCAACAAGCATTGTCCTTGCTGCTTCAATCAAAGTTCTTTTCCTTCTTTCAGCCATACCATTTTGTTCAGGTGTGTAAGGAGTTGACAAATTTTGGAAAATTCCTTTGTCATCATAGAATTTGATCAGTGTGTGATTTATGAATTCAGTGACATTGTCAGTTCTGAGTTGTTTGACATGAGTGTCATTTTGATTTTCAACTCTTTTTGTGAAAGACATAATGGCATCTGGTGCATGGCTTTTCTTTTTCAGAAAATATACCCAGGTGTACCTAGAGTACTCATAAACAATGACAAGTGTATATTTTTCATGACAAATGGCCCTAGGTGATACTGGGCCAAGTAAGTCCATTTGAA
Organism: Glebionis coronaria; assembly: GCA_025667525.1. Taxonomy (NCBI): domain Eukaryota; kingdom Viridiplantae; phylum Streptophyta; class Magnoliopsida; order Asterales; family Asteraceae; genus Glebionis; species Glebionis coronaria. The sequence goes on along the minus strand of CM046876.1, from coordinate 80,076,413 downwards.
GCAAATGAAGACTTTCTTTGATTGAGAAAGTTTGCTTTGTTTTGAAACTGGCCCTATGGTGCTTCCCTTTTTTACATGTTGAGCGTGGTTTATCCTTGGAGTAGACAAGTGAAGGAAGACCAATAACAAGATTTTGTTTTGCCAGCAGAGTTATTGTTTTGAAGTTGAGATGTGAGAGCCTCTTATGCCAAAGCTAATTGGTAATATTGGAAGCTTTAGCAAAGAAGCATGTCTCCTGAGTAGAGTTCATGTTCATGACATAAACATCTTTGACTCTGGGAGCAATCATCACAATTTCATGATTGGAGTTGAAGATTGTACCTTTTTTGTCATCAAACAGCACAAGATACTTTGCATCACAAAGTTGACTTATGCTGATGAGGTTGTGCTTCAATCCATTGACATATTCTATCCTTGAGAAAACTATACCATTGCATTTTACTGAACCAAATCCATTAGTAGTAGCTGATGAGTTATCACCAAAAACAACTTTAGGAACTTGTTCCTTCTTATACTTGTGTAGATAACTTTTGGTGCCAGTCATATGCCTTGAGCAGCCACTATGTAGGTATCAAATAGGCTTCCTGAGATCACACTACACAAGTTAAGGAAATGGTCAGTCTTGTTTTGAAACCCACCTTTGTTGGGTGGGGGTTTTAGATCTAGAAGGTGTTCTAGATCTGAAGGGTCCTCTTGTAGAGGGTGTGTGTGATTGCTCAGAAGAAGAAGAGGTCTGAACAGCTTTTGATTTCTTAGCCTGGAGGGCTTCACCTCTATAGAACCACTCTATATGGTTGTGATCAGATGTAGTGTGGACATCGCTTCCACAAGTTTCACAACATCTGGTAATAGAGTTTGGGTTTCTGGGTTTAACACCTCTTTTGAGTGAGATGATTCGATTATATCCATGAGTGTCATGGTCATAACTTCCAAAAATATTACAAATAGGGTAATAGTGGCAGTCATCTGAGTGATGATTGCCCATATCACAATGAATGCATGGTGGGAAAGGCATATTTCGCCTGGAATAAGATGCTTCAGCTTTGTGAGCATCAGCACTAGTTTTGGCTAGCATATACTGAGTGTGTTCACAAGTGCGATGATCAGTCCTCTCACATTTAGTACAATAAATCACTCTTAGGCAAGTTTCAGTTAGATGGTTGTTTAAACCACATAAATCACAAGCCTTTTTAAATTGTGTCTTGTACTTGAAATGAGGAGAGTCTGAAGGTTCATCTCTGAATCGTGTTGGTGTTTGCTGCTGCCTGAGTTGAAATCTGAGATCATTGATCTCTTGCATGACAAGAGACATTCTCCCATCTTTCTCAGATCTAGCATTCTTCAGTTTATTTGTTGAAACTGAAGAGGTAGTTCCCATATGTGAACCTTTAGCAGGAGCTAAAGAGTTCTTTGAAGTGTCAATTTTGACATGTTTGGAAGAAATGCCTTTGTGTGTGGTGTGTGACTTGATGATAGACTGGATTGATTTGGGTCCAATAGAGGGTTCAACACCAGCTAGCTTCTCCAAAGGAGGAAGTGGGGTACTTACTTCATTCTTTATATCATCATCTAAGTCATCCTCAGTAACTGAGGACTCAACTGGTGCTGAAGTGTCAGCATTTGCTTGAAACTCAGGAAGAAGGATTCGTTCAGTGTCATGATTGGGTAAATTCTCTTCATCTAACCTTTTAATGTTGGGGATCGAGCTACCATCCTCATTTGAGGCTTTGACAAATACAATAGATTTGGTGCTAGAGGATCCTTCAGCACCAAGCATTTTCCTCTTTTGAGCAGGAATTTGTTCATTTATGCATTGACTTACCCTATCAGAGTTTCTAAGCCAAGACTTAACAATATCTTTTTCTTCTTTTAATTCAACTCTTAGGGAGTTATTTTCTTCCAAAATTTCTTTGTTCAATTGTTGAAAAGTAATAATATCAAGTTTAGCTTCTTTTTAATCTATTTTCTTACTTTCAAAATCTTCAAGTTTTAGAACAAGTTTATGAAATTTTTCAAGCAAATTGTTTCTTTGTTCTTCAACAAATATTAGATCAATACACAGGTAATCAAAGACAAATTTAATGTCATCTTTATCTTCTAATTCAAGAAGAGTTTGTACCTTTTTTATTGTGATATTGACCCATTCACCATTTCTGGCACTTTCTCTGGCCACAACATTGGAGTTAGCCCCTTCATCATCAGCAAGTGCCATCAGCACTTTCACATTAACCATTTCATCATCATCTGAAGAAACATCTTCTTCATCCTATTCATAGGCTTGATCAACAAGCCCTTTGTTCTTATCTTGCTTGGGAGCCTTGGAGGAATAACTTTCAGTACTCATGAGGGCCAGTCTAGCTTTAATTTCTTTGTATTTGGCCTCAAAGTCTTTTGTTGGATGAAGTTCAACCCTGGTTTACTGAAATGAAGTAGAAGCAATTTGTTTTGGTTGAAATGATGATTGACCAGATGGTCTTGATTGAGCTGGTGAGGAATAGGAAGGAAGAGATGTTTTTGAATAACAATCCCTAGCATAGTGACCAGTCTTCCCACATTTGTAGCATTTAGTGTCAACTGAAGCTTTTGTGGAACTGGAGAACTTTCCTCCTTCCTTAAAGAACCTTCTAGACTTGGCCAGAAATGCTCTTTCATGAAATTCCTCTTTGAGGTCATTCAGATATTCCTCACTAGTTGTAGTGTCTTCCTCATCATCAAGACTATCTTGGTAGTGATAGCCTCACTAAAGAAGGTTGTGGACAAGGGTGTAGCAATTGTTAATGCTTTACTCTTGCTTGAGCCTTCATAAATCCTATTAACTAGGTTTTGTTCATATTTTAGTTTCCCAAAAAGAGGGGCCAGATCACAATCTTTAATGTGATTAGCATTTCTCAAGCTTTGGCAGAAACTAAGCCACTTCTTTGGCAATGCATTAACAAAAGCTGTGTTGATTTTAAGTTTTGAAAGCTCAACACCACCCTTCACAAGTACATTCATCAGTGCTTTGTATCTGGTGAATGTTTGTGTGAGGGTTTCCCCTTCTTTGTGCTTGAAGGTGTTGTATTGAAGCTTTAAATCCATGAATCTGGTTTCTTTTACATCAGAGGGTCCCTCATGGTAAAGAATAAGGTCTTCCCATGTAGCTTTGGTTGTTTTGCAATTTACAACAAAATTCATTTGGTCATTTAGAAGCACAGATATGATGAGACTTTTGAGACGCTGATCTAGGTTAGCAGCTTTTCTCCCATCAGCAGTCTATTGTGCTTCAGGTTTTCTATTGTCCCCAATCATAGGAACAAAAGGACCATTTTCAATGATTCCAAGGAATTGAGGTTCAATCCCAACCATGTGGACAAGAAACCTCTTCTTCCAATTTGTAAAATTGGCTACCTCTAGTACAGGAGCAACATTGAGTTGGCCAACCCTATATTCTAGGGTTTGTGGTATAACTTGAGCCATTTTTGGATCTTGATTTGAAAACTATTAAATGAGCAGTTTTAATAAAATAAGAGTTTAGCTAATCAAACTGCTCTGATACCACTTGTTGGTCCCTTGTAATTCGTTATTACTTATCAACTTAAGTAATAATTCTTTACTACGACTCAAGTGTGTTATTTTAACAATAGATAAGAACTATGAACAATTAAAACAACAATACCAATATACTTTTCAACGTATAGACTTTTATTATAATCAAATAAAGAATCTATAACCTACTTTTTTGCGGAGTAACAAAGTGGTTGAATGACAATAGGTTTTGATCTCCTCTACTTAAATGTCTAACCAAAGTTAAGTCTAAGCTCCAATCTAAACGTTCATATGCATCGTGGCTATATGGTTTAGTTGGTATCGAGAGAGAAAGGTTTTCTAGAGTTTATACTCCTGTATTGGTTAACTCTTTCTCTCCCAATGTACACTCCTTATATAGGTAGTGTAAACTAGGGTTTGCATTTTGCATGTTTCAATTCATGGGTTTATCCAGTGGGTGGTTGATGCCCATGCTGGATAAATAATAAAAAGTACATAATAAACTATTCTAGAAAAGATAAAGGTTGTACTTATATCTAAGTATACAAGCAACCTACTTTGACTTAAAGTTATCTTTTATCTATATATATATATATATATATATATATATATATATATATATATATATATATATATATATATATATATATATATATATATATATATCTAGGTATACAAGCAACCTACTTTGACTTAAAGTTATCTTTTCTTGTTTCGGAGGGTTTATTGTTGTACGTTTTTAGTTTCTTTAATTTGTAATTTAACCTTTAGTATATTTTAGTTATAGTTTACGTGTAAAACCCGCATGCTTTTACCATGAATAGTACCCTTAAGATCGTACGTACTAGATTAAAACTTTCCTATTATAGCATGATTACGATTTCGTGTTAGGATTTTACGTATTACGTACGTGTTAGAACACGATAAGTATTTTACTACGCATGAGCACGCAATAATTATTTGGCAATAATTAATCACGAACATGCGATCATGAAATCATGAACGTAATTTAATCACGAGCTAATATTAATTACGTATATATATTTATTACGAACACGAATAAATATATTAAGCCACAGTTAATATTTAACGAGAACACGTAAAACACGAACACGAGAACACACGAGAACACACCAATATTTTAGACACGGAAAAACATTCGGGTTACCCCTTATGGGCCCCATTACCACGAAATTAGGGAGGGAGGATGGGCTTATGTAACACCCCCAAATTTATACAACTCAATACAGCGGAAGACTAGTTGGTGTTACGGGATAGCACATTACTCACATCATAGACAACGCTTAAAAATCGCGTCGTTTATTAATAAAGCATTTCCATTCATAAATATCAAATTTATATAGGTCCCAAGTCATATTATTTCATACAAAGTTTTACAAAGTATTTTAATGGAAATTGTTATTTAAGTGCGGGCCATTAATTCTTGTTGTCTTCCCGAGAATTACCTTCAAGTACCTGAGACAAAACATGTTAAAAGAAAAGGTCAGCGATAACGCCGAGTGAATTCATAGAGTTTAATAAACCATCAATATAATATCGGTATAAAATTATTACCGAAAATCATTTTGTACAAATCATTTTAATAGGCCATAAAATAGCCAAAGTCATTTTATACAAATCCTTATCGAAAATCATAATATAGGCGTTTGCCTTAAAAATCATTATACGAGCCAATGTCGTAAAAACATCATACAATACGTCTTATGACGTTGTATGAAAATAAAAACCGTTATATGAATATGGTTATGAAAACCAAAACACGAACATAATATCAATAGTATGACCCCGTATTGCTAGTCAGGCAATACATCGTAATTCGGTGCGTATAGTAGTATTTCGTTAAATGGATTATTATAAGCCGCATGACATTGTTACCTTACTAAACCAAAAAACAGGTAGCTAACCCGATACTCAATTTGCCCATCTAAATTAGCGTGTCGTCACAAAGGTCACGCTATGGAAATCTTCTCATACATAAATTTGCTTACCAATCAATGTGGCACGACGGGGATCAACCGTCAAGGCGCGAACTGGGGTGATCGTCCCCAAATAGTACTATTATATGCATAAGCGTCTACCAAATCCCGGTAGTTCACAATTCATGCTAATGGGACTTTTAGTCACATATCCTAACTTTAATAATCCATTTGATTTCATCTATCGGGTCCTTTAATCATTTATCGGGTCATACAATCGGGTCATACAATCATTCAGGTCCAAATCAATAAACAAACAATCGGGACAAATGGTGTCCTATTTTAGAAAAACTAACATGTTATCTCCCTCGCGGGTTTATAAAACATTTATAAAAACATTTAAAAGAGTGCGAGGCTATGAACTCACGTTGATGTGGGAAGGCGGGTTATCGGCAATTCGGACGTACGGTACGTGCTTCAATCACGGAAACCTAGACAAATAATACTCGTCTTAGACTCTTGTCCAATGACTTTATAAAAATAACAATTATGTATACATATGATGATTTTATATATATGATGATCGAGTGGGTTTACATATTCTCTTTTACTCATTTTAGTGTTTACGTACTGGTAACTTCTTACTAGTTTACTAGTTTTACCTATTTACGTGTTTTAGGTCCAATAAGCCTATTATAAGTTCATTAACTTGTATTAATCCATTTCATACTTATATTATCAGTATTTATACTTTACATGTTGGTCCCAAATGGGTCAAGCCCAATAATAAGTTCATATGTGTTTTAGTCCATTTTGTTGTATTATTAGTCCAATAATGTTAACTTAGTCCGTTAATGTCCGTATGTTATATAGTTCGGGTTTTATCGGTTTTTACTTGTTATACATGTTTATATATCAGTATATGAGTTTTATAAAGTTCACATTAGACGGGTTCAACCGTCTCAGTTTTATTTAGCAAAAACGTTAATTTTACGGTAATAGCCGAAAATTCGTAAAAATCATGTTTATAGTTTTATAACTTATAAAACTTATCAAATTACCATTTTTATAAAATGTATCATTTATTTATCCTTATACATATTTATATAAATGTATTATATAAGTTAGTGGGTTTTAATTTACATTTTATACTATTTTTATTTGAGTGCTTATATAATACTATTATTCTTTAATTTCCAAAATCTGATTTTTATTTTCATTTTCACCAAAACTGCCATATCTAGAGTTCTATATGGAGATAGAAGCTCAAATTTTTGTGACATAAACTAAATGATATGTGCTCCATTTAACTCTCCTATAGATACTGTTGAATCAGCCTCTAAGTATTTTCTAAAAATCGTCCAAAACTGTGAACTCAGATTTTGTACTTTAAACTTGTTTTGATCATATCTCACTCATTACAGTGATTCCATTGTATGGCCAACTCTCACATGTGTACAAGACCCATAGCTTTCTGTATATCAATTTATTCAAGTCATTTTACCAGTTTACCATATGATTCTTTACTGTTTTATACAGCCATCTAAATTAAGCAAGATTTTAACCTTGTTTCTTATAGTTTTTTCATCTTTTTAAGCATGTTTATCAACACCAAATCCCCACACAATATTTTTAATCATCATTCATCATCATATACATATACATAAGTAAAACAAATACAATATTACATAATCAAAAATAACAAGAGGATGAGGAGGACAATCTTTATACCACCAAGTTGATGTAGGTTATGATTTGGACATGGATTTTGATGGAGAAACTTGTGATAACCAAGACCATCTTCAAGACCACCATTCTTCATGAACACCTTGTGGAAATCAGCCCCAAGACTCCATGGAAACTCCTCCTTGGATGTCATAATTACCTCCAATCAATATATCTTCAATGGGTTTCCATCATATGCAAGTAATACATATGATTTGTGGTAGAAATTTTTGGATGAATGGTGGTGGTGATGATAAATGGGACGGCACAAAGAAGAGCCAAGGGAGAGAAAGGAGTGGTTTGCATGTGAGGGAAATGGTGGAAATGAGAAGCTAGTGGTTTTTAAAAATATGTAGCTTACACTTTAAGCTTAGCAAGACATGTGTTGTTAGTTTGTTAAAGTTTTGACACATCATAAGATGTGTTGGTGAGTTTTGGCCGCCCTTTTGTGTATAGTGGGGTGGGATAATTTATTTTGTCCCATCCCGCTAATTTACGGGTATTCCTCGATTCTAGTTTCCTCGATTTGCGTGCCCTCGGGTCGTTTTACGAAAAACGTTTTTATAAATTATGAATCAACGACACAAAACGAATCTAATAAAAATTGTCTCATCAAAAACGGAGTTCGAAAACGTAAATACGTAATCCTAAGGTTTCCGGTTTAGTCGTAAAGGACGTTAAATTAAAATCGTAAGTCCTAATCTCTTCTCGTAAATTTGTGAGTTTATGAACTAACACAAATTTAAAACTCCAAAATAATATTCACGTATAAATTTATTTTCTGAAATGTCGGACTGTCACCAAAGACGGTGTATGTAAACGTAAGCACGTAATGTTGAATCCTCCGGTTTAGACGTAGTCGACGCTACTTCAAGACGTAGATCCAAATTACTTCCCAAAAATAAGTGAGTTCATATAATAATATTTTCAAATAAATATTGAGAATAAAATATCAATCATAAATTGACGGATTGTCACAGCATTTACCCCTAAACAGGATCTTTGTCCTCAAAGATCATCTTACTACTCGCTTCTTATAGAGTTAAAGCCATGTGGGTATTTCCTCCACATTCGGTCTTTTCTCACAAGTGTAATTCATTACAATACGCGAGTTTCATCAAACATAACTACGGGAATAAGATCAGGCTTAATGTTGACTTACTTTCTCTATCCATGATGTTCACAGGTTTTTGATGAATGCAACTTTTCGCCGATCTAAACTTTACTAAGAAACAATCAGATTCTCACTTGATAGATATCCCATCAAGTTTGATATACGAATCATAATTCACGTAGCTCTTGAATTCCTAGGGTAGATCCAGCTTATATGCCTTTCAAACCAATCTTTTACATCTTCTCAATGGTCCCATACAACGGAGACTTATATCCCATGATCTTCCAGATCATCAATTCATTTTTCCATGGTTAAAATTTTTGGCATAACTTCGCTACCCATCTGGCACTTCAAGATCTACATTTCATATTCACATAACCTCTTGCCCACTATCGGCAGTCAATAATCAAATCCTAATTTCAACAATCATTTTAGGTCTCGCGGTTCGAATATTTTGTAAGGTTAGGTTCGCCATCATAGAAAACCTTAAACCTAAAAGACATGTCCAACTCACAATGGGTGTATGTCGGGTGTCTTCATCTCAACTCCTGCTTACAGATGCTCTAATATAGATCCTAACAAGATTCGATCTCGATCCTAATACGATAATTATCAATTATAATCTCTCCAAAGGAAAACGATTATACGGTCTATTACCAAAGGTCATTCATTCAAACATAAAACAGCACTTATATTACTTTGTATCGTTACTTTACCTCGTCCCTTCGATTGGGGTGGTACATAGTACTCTCATCAAGGTTCGTTCTCAATGATTGCTGAGCAAATCTCTAGAAATTCGATGCGAAGCGAGGATCTTGATAAAGATGTTCGAAACAGGCACACTATGTTTACATAACTCTTTTGCATTTATCATTAACGGGAATGATATTAGCAGATTTGGTCAGTCTGTCGACGATGACCCAAATCGAATCAAATTCAGATGATGACCTTTGCAATAGCTAAACGTTTACTAATGTATGAGGCGATGTCTGCCTTCATAATCGGCCATTAGTACAACCTCTTCAAACAAAGATACTTTTAGTCAGAAATGACATAAATAGAATACTTACACTTACAAGATTCCAACATAACTATATCTCACAATCCTCCATATTTAGAAAATCACTAGTGGCCTTTAAAACAATCAACGCTATTGGATTCTCAATTTTTAATGGTTCACATTAGCCGCGAATCCCTTTTTATTATCTATATTACCCTTTTTATAAGCATCAGCTATATTTTAAATTGTTCGGCAATTCATTTTGCACATTCATTATTAAGAAATACATCGTAATTGATTCTTTATCCTTTCCTGATGATATAATATCATGTCCGTATTTATTCAAAATTTCTTTCTTTATATTTTCTAAGTTCTAGTCTCGTCTCCACTATTATTTTTATCCGTTTTACTCAATCCGACGTCTAAAGCGTTGATAATTATTACAACTAATTAAATATTAAATATTCAATTTTTATGAAATGTAAACGTAAAGATTTTAAATTTCTTAGTTCGACCAATTATATAAAATGTTCAAAAATAAATTTGAATTTAATTAACAAGATTTTTGTTGATTTATCGAAAATATTTAATAAGATCTGTAAATGTTCGAAAAACCTTTGTTTATATTTTGGTCAAAATTTTCTTAGTTGAAAAGCAAAAATTGTCGTTTCAATTTTTAAGTCATGGTTTAAATGTTTTTCTCAATTCCGCTTAGGTTGTCTTGAGGTATACACGAACATTTACCCCTAAACAGGAGTTTAGTTAAATGTTCTGGATATAAGGGAATAATCCCTTAAAAATCCTTTGTTAAAAAATTTGTCAAAACATATTTGCACTTTCTTTTTAGTAATAATCCAAAGTCTTAAAAGGGCTCTTAATTTTTGAAGAGTCAATATATATATATATATATATATATATATATATATATATATATATATATATATATATATATATATATATATATATATATATATATATATATATATATATATCTTACCATCATTAACCAAACGGTCACTTTATGTAAAGGATTAGGTCTTAAATCACATGTTAATTATTCAAGGTACAGGTTTTTATTTTTCTGTCAATTCAGGGCAATCTATAAATAATTATTAACTCATTCTTATTCTTATAAACAAACATATAGTCCTTAATGATCATGAGCATGAATTTATCAAATTACAGCCTACACACGTGATTCAACAAATTTATGAATGCTACATGTGTATTAGTCAATCCAAACGTCACCACGTGAAACTCATAATGTTCATTACAAGTACCGGATGTAGTGATTGGAATACATAATCTTTTCCGCAGATGCGAAGTTGATGATAACCATGCCGTGGATCAAATCTTTAAAACATACACTAGAACCTTGTAAATGATCGAACAAATCTTCCATTTCGAGTTATGCATATCGTTTTCGATTGTCAATTTACTCAGTTCATAGTAATCTATAAATATAAGGAATGATAACACCATAGCTCTTCATAATGATGAGCTTGGTAGAATAAAAGCTTTCTCCGACAACTCTCTCAGTTGTACGGTAATTCTTTTAATTCAGATGGTGCTGTCGTACAGTGCACACGCCACAGGTGCAGCACCGAGAATATAATCAAATACCAAATTCTACTTGCCTTAATGGCGAAAGTCTAGGTAATTCATCAACAAATACTTACTAAAGTTTCAGATAACATAAACATCTTTTAATAATTTCATATTAGGTTCTTTCTAGATTACAATATCTATGACTAATTCACAACCATTCACGTTATAATTTCAAGTCTAAATGCAGGATATGGTCATTCATCAAGAATTATTTAGATCACTTTTGATAATCAACATCTTATCATTTAGGGGAATTCAATTTGAGTTCCCATCAATTAAGACAAGGTCGTCATGTCATAATCAATCAATCTATTCTACTGGTACTATCAACTTTCAAGTTTTATTGTCGTCGATAAGATGTGAACTTCTCAAAAGACTAATAATAACTCATAATCCTTCACAATTTCAAGGATATCTGGAGACATAACTAACCTTAAAAGAGTAAGGTCAACGCATAATCTATGCGAGAGAATTTCAAATCAGATACAGAAGAAAACATTTAATGAATATGAATATATCCCATGTTTTCATAATTTGAGTACGCATTCGAAAGCTCCTCGGATCGTTACCCATGTCATTTAAATGAAATCTAATCAAAAGAAATGATAGGAACGTCGATACATCCAGTCGGGTATCAACACTCGGTAATCAGATACTTTTTCAAAGAATCTCACCACGGGATAATTGGACAAGAAAGAATTGTCAATTGTCAAATAAGACAATTTCCATAGATGAGTAAATTCGACTCAGAAGAATAGATGCTACAGGCACATATGTAGGTGTCCTAACACTATGTCCTTATTTTTCACTTCTTGCAGATCTCATAAATTTTAATCTTTCACAATCTTTAAAGAAAAATTAGTGTATATTAATCAGTTTTATGGTGACTACTAATCAGTCTTGCATGGTCCATTCCAAATTGTATGTAGGCGCGCAACTATATACAATTTCAAGATTAACGATGCAATACTCAATTCGTCAAAATTTTATCACCATGTTTATAATAAAAACATTTTCATGCTTAATTCTTAAATAAGAATCAAAAATAAATTTACAAAGATTTTCTTTGTTATGAAAACAATTAAGTTTTCCAAGGTGTTTTATAAACAACTTCATTTCGAATACAATCACTTATAAATCTCACTTTGAATAATCCTTATAGTAATGAAAATTCAATTTTTCTCAAAGGATACTGTTTTATCTTATAAAAACAATGAGTGATCTGCAGAAGAGTGATGAAAGTTTGTTCACCAAGAACTAACTACAATATAATAGGAAATGAGCTTAGCCAATTAATCATGAGGTTCATGACCTCGATGGCATCAGGAATACAAAGAGAATAATCCACAACGTAACTCAATTCGAGATGAGTACTTGTTCAATGGTTGCATCACTATTGCGAACATTAGGATGAAGCAATAAAAGATAGATAACATCGATACGTATAGAACTTAGCAATCAAAGGTAGTCTTTTCGTTAATCACAAACAAGTCAAATTGTACCGTAACACATTATGTGTCACTATGTCATACAATTCCAAGATCTCATCCTACCAACTGATGTCTCAGTTAAGTTAGGGATTATTTTTAAAAGATACCACAATGAATACTAATCTACAAGAGTTATTAGGTGTTCCACATGTCCCGGAAGATCCGTCGGTCCCAATTTAGAAGAAGATTTCTTCGATTTATTTATTGGACAATGGCATCCTCGTTAGTGGACAATGTCCTAGGAACAACACTTAACACGAATCAACAATCAATTAAAACCTTATAATTCAATCACAGGACTTAACGACTTCCTCTTAACAATCTCATATTCCTTACGGGTTAGATTTTACTTTATTCAAGTTTCAATCAACTTATACTCAAGGCGATATCCTACCTCATTTTCCAATACTTTCAATCTTATTCTTAGATCTTAAAAGGGCAATAAAAGCTCGATATGAATCAACACTTAATTTCCAATCCTATAGCTCTTACAACAACAATTATCAAATGAGTCACTAGTATGAAATGACTCGATCATTCAACTAGACTTCTCGGAAAGGTACTAGTGGCATGAGGCTTTTGGGTAATGGTTCCAATGACAGCCTCAAGTGCAACATTCACCCTTTCGATTTCAATTTAAGGATTGGGTGACAACGAATCAGATGACACCTTTTCAGGTGGTAACGTTTTGTCAAGCTCCACTCTATAAGGAAAGATCGTCATGACATTGATATCAGATTTAATCTCGCCAATTCTTCTTCTATATCGCAATCAACTAATATCTATATTTCTACGAATATCAACCATTTGTTGGGATCATAAATATCCACAACTTGATTTAGATCTAGGATAGCTAGAGTTCCTACGAGAATAGCTTCGATTAATTTACTAGGGGATTTAGGGTACCTTGTGACAATCTACGTCGTATAAATACCTCGTATAAATACAAAAATAATCATCAAACAATCATGTAATAAAATTACATCATATATATATATATATATATATATATATATATATATATATATATATATATATATATATATATATATATATATATATATATATAATCCAAGTTATATATATATATTAAAATAACACTTTTCAGTCTGGCCTTGTCGGTAACTCGAGAATTCTTCGGCACCGTTATAGTCAAAAGAATTTTAGACATTTTGAGAAAAATGTTTATAGTTAAAAGATTTTAAAATGTTTTATTCAAAACCTTGGTTTTAAAAATATTTCGTTCTCTATAACGAGAGCTCTGGTACCAAACTGTAACACCCCCAAATTTATACAACTCAATACAGCGGAAGACTAGTTGGTGTTACGGGATAGCACATTACTCACATCATAGACAACGCTTAAAAATCGCGTCGTTTATTAATAAAGCATTTCCATTCATAAATATCAAATTTACATAGGTCCCAAGTCATATTATTTCATACAAAGTTTTACAAAGTATTTTAATGGAAATTGTTATTTAAGTGCGGGCCATGAATTCTTGTTGTCTTCCCGAGAATTACCTTCAAGTACCTGAGACAAAACATGTTAAAAGAAAAGGTCAGCGATAACGCCGAGTGAATTCATAGAGTTTAATAAACCATCAATATAATATCAGTATAAAATTATTACCGAAAATCATTTTGTACAAATCATTTTAATAGGCCATAAAATAGCCAAAGTCATTTTATACAAATCCTTATCGAAAATCATAATATAGGCGTTTGCCTTAAAAATCATTATACGAGCCAATATCGTAAAAACATCATACAATACGTCTTATGACGTTGTATGAAAATAAAAACCGTTATATGAATATCGTTATGAAAACCAAAACACGAACATAATATCAATAGTATGACCCCGTATTGCTAGTCAGGCAATACATCGTAATTCGGTGCGTATAGTAGTATTTCGTTAAATGGATTATTATAAGCCGCATGACATTGTTACCTTACTAAACCAAAAAACGGGTAGCTAACCCGATACTCAATTTGCCCATCTAAATTAGCGTGTCGTCACAAAGGTCACGCTATGGAAATCTTCTCATACATAAATTTGCTTGCCAATCAATGTGGCACGACGGGGATCAACCGTCAAGGCGCGAACTGGGGTGATCGTCCCCAAATAGTACTATTATATGCATAAGCGTCTACCAAATCCCGGTAGTTCACAATTCATGCTAATGGGACTTTTAGTGACATATCCTAACTTTAATTATCCATTTGATTTCATCTATCGGGTCCTTTAATCATTTATCGGGTCATACAATCGGGTCATACAATCATTCAGGTCCAAATCAATAAACAAACAATCGGGACAAATGGTGTCCTATTTTAGAAAAACTAACATGTTATCTCCCTCGCGGGTTTATAAAACATTTATAAAAACATTTAAAAGAGTGCGAGGCTATGAACTCACGTTGATGTGGGAAGGCGGGTTATCGGCAATTCGGACGTACGGTACGTGCTTTAATCACGGAAACCTAGACAAATAATACTCGTCTTAGACTCTTGTCCAATGACTTTATAAAAATAACAATTATGTATACATATGATGATTTTATATATATGATGATCTAGTGGGTTTACATATTCTCTTTTACTCATTTTAGTGTTTACGTACTGGTAACTTCTTACTAGTTTACTAGTTTTACCTATTTACGTGTTTTAGGTCCAATAAGCCTATTATAAGTTCATTAACTTGTATTAATCCATTTCATACTTATATTATCAGTATTTATACTTTACATGTTGGGCCCAAATGGGTCAAGCCCAATAATAAGTTCATATGTGTTTTAGTCCATTTTGATGTATTATTAGTCCAATAATGTTAACTTAGTCCGTTAATGTCCGTATGTTATATAGTTCGGGTTTTATCGGTTTTTACTTGTTATACATGTTTATATATCAGTATATGAGTTTTATAAAGTTCACATTAGACGGGTTCAACCGTCTCAGTTTTATTTAGCAAAAACGTTAATTTTACGGTAATAGCCGAAAATTCGTAAAAATCATGTTTATAGTTTTATAACTTATAAAACTTATCAAATTACCATTTTTATAAAATGTATCATTTATTTATCCTTATACATATTTATATAAATTTATTATATAAGTTAGTGGGTTTTAATTTACATTTTATACTATTTTTATTTGAGTGCTTATATAATACTATTATTCTTTAATTTCCAAAATCTGATTTTTATTTTCATTTTCACCAAAACTGCCATATCTAGAGTTCTATATGGAGATAGAAGCTCAAATTTTTGTGACATAAACTAAATGATATGTGCTCCATTTAACTCTCGTATAGCTACTGTTGAATCAGCCTCTAAGTATTTTCTAAAAATCGTCCAAAACTGTGAACTCAGATTTTGTACTTTAAACTTGTTTTGATCATATCTCACTCATTACAGTGATTCCATTGTATGGCAACTCTCACATGTGTACAAGACCCATAGCTTGCTGTATATCAATTTATTCAAGTCATTTTACCAGTTTACCATATGATTCTTTACTGTTTTATACAGCCATCTAAATTAAGCAAGATTTTAACCTTGTTTCTTATAGTTTTTCATCTTTTTAAGCATGTTTATCAACACCAAATCCCCCACACAATATTTTTAATCATCATTCATCATCATATACATATACATAAGTAAAAGAAATACAAGATTACATAATCAAAAATAACAAGAGGATGAGGAGGACAATCTTTATACCACCAAGTTGATGTAGGTTATGATTTGGACATGGATTTTGATGGAGAAACTTGTGATAACCAAGACCATCTTCAAGACCACCATTCTTCATGAACACCTTGTGGAAATCAGCCCCAAGACTCCATGGAAACTCCTCCTTGGATGTCATAATTACCTCCAATCAATATATCTTCAATGGGTTTCCATCATATGCAAGTAATACATATGATTTGTGGTAGAATTTTTGGATGAATGGTGGTGGTGATGATAAATGGGACGGCACAAAGAAGAGCCAAGGGAGAGAAAGGAGTGGTTTGCATGTGAGGGAAATGGTGGAAATGAGAAGCTAGTGGTTTTTAAAAATATGTAGCTTACACTTTAAGCTTAGCAAGACATGTGTTGTTAGTTTGTTAAAGTTTTGACACATCATAAGATGTGTTGGTGAGTTTTGGCCGCCCTTTTGTGTATAGTGGGGTGGGATAATTTATTTTGTCCCATCCCGCTAATTTACGGGTATTCCTCGATTCTAGTTTCCTCGATTTGCGTGCCCTCGGGTCGTTTTACGAAAAACGTTTTTATAAATTATGAATCAACGACACAAAACGAATCTAATAAAAATTGTCTCATCAAAAACGGAGTTCGAAAACGTAAATACGTAATCCTAAGGTTTCCGGTTTAGTCGTAAAGGACGTTAAATTAAAATCGTAAGTCCTAATCTCTTCTCGTAAATTTGTGAGTTTATGAACTAACACAAATTTAAAACTCCAAAATAATATTCACGTATAAATTTATTTTCTGAAATGTCGGACTGTCACCAAAGACGGTGTATGTAAACGTAAGAACGTAATGTTGAATCCTCCGGTTTAGACGTAGTCGACGCTACTTCAAGACGTAGATCCAAATTACTTCCCAAAAATAAGTGAGTTCATATAATAATATTTTGAAATAAATTTTGAGAATAAAATATCAATCATAAATTGACGGATTGTCACAGCATTTACCCCTAAACAGGATCTTTGTCCTCAAAGATCATCTTACTACTCGCTTCTTATAGAGTTAAAGCCATGTGGGTATTTCCTCCACATTCGGTCTTTTCTCACAAGTGTAATTCATTACAATACGCGAGTTTCATCAAACATAACTACGGGAATAAGATCAGGCTTAATGTTGACTTACTTTCTCTATCCATGATGTTCACAGGTTTTTGATGAATGCAACTTTTCGCCGATCTAAACTTTACTAAGAAACAATCAGATTCTCACTTGATAGATATCCCATCAAGTTTGATATACGAATCATAATTCACGTAGCTCTTGAAGTCCTAGGGTAGATCCAGCTTATATGCCTTTCAAACCAATCTTTTACATCTTCTCAATGGTCCCATACAACGGGGACTTATATCCCATGATCTTCCAGATCATCAATTCATTTTTTCATGGTTAAAATTTTTGGCATAACTTCGCTACCCATCTGGCACTTCAAGATCACATTTCATATTCACATAACCTCTTGCCCACTATCGGCAGTCAATAATCAAATCCTAATTTCAACAATCATTTTAGGTCTCGCGGTTCGAATATTTTGTAAGGTTAGGTTCGCCATCATAGAAAACCTTAAACCTAAAAGACATGTCCAACTCACAATGGGTGTATGTCGGGTGTCTTCATCTCAACTCCTGCTTACAGATGCTCTAATATAGATCCTAACAAGATTCGATCTCGATCCTAATACGATAATTATCAATGATAATCTCTCCAAAGGAAAACGATTATACGGTCTATTACCAAAGGTCATTCATTCAAACATAAAACAGCACTTATATTACTTTGTATCATTACTTTACCTCGTCCCTTCGATTGGGGTGGTACATAGTACTCTCATCAAGGTTCGTTCTCAATGATTGCTGAGCAAATCTCTAGAAATTCGATGCGAAGCGAGGATCTTGATAAAGATGTTCGAAACAGGCACACTATGTTTACATAACTCTTTTGCATTTATCATTAACGGGAATGATATTAGCAGATTTGGTCAGTCTGTCGACGATGACCCAAATCAAATCAAATTCAGATGATGACCTTTGCAATAGCTAAACGTTTACTAATGTATGAGGCGATGTCTGCCTTCATAATCGGCCATTAGTACAACCTCTTCAGACAAAGATACTTTTAGTCAGAAATGACATAAATAGAATACTTACACTTACAAGATTCCAACATAACTATATCTCACAATCCTCCATATTTAGAAAATCACTAGTGGCCTTTAAAACATTCAACGCTATTGGATTCTCAATTTTTAATGGTTCACATTAGCCGCGAATCCCTTTTTATTATCTATATTACCCTTTTTATAAGCATCAGCTATATTTTAAATTGTTCGGCAATTCATTTTGCACATTCATTATTAAGAAATACATCGTAATTGATTCTTTATCCTTTCCTGATGATATAATATCATGTCCTTATTTATTCAAAATTTCTTTCTTTATATTTTCTAAGTTCTAGTCTCGTCTCCACTATTATTTTTATCCGTTTTACTCAATCCGACGTCTAAAGCGTCGATAATTATTACAACTAATTAAATATTCAATTTTTATGAAATGTAAACGTAAAGATTTTAAATTTCTTAGTTCGACCAATTATATAAAATGTTCAAAAATAAATTTGAATTTAATTAACAAGATTTTTGTTGATTTATCGAAAATATTTAATAAGATCTGTAAATGTTCGAAAAACCTTTGTTTATATTTTGGTCAAAATTTTCTTAGTTGAAAAGCAAAAATTGTCGTTTCAATTTTTAAGTCATGGTTTAAATGTTTTCCTCAATTCCGCTTAGGTTGTCTTGAGGTATACACGAACATTTACCCCTAAACAGGAGTTTAGTTAAATGTTCTGGATATAAGGGAATAATCTCTTAAAAATCCTTTGTTAAAAAATTTGTCAAAACATATTTGCACTTTCTTTTTAGTAATAATCCAAAGTCTTAAAAGGGCTCTTAATTTTTGAAGAGTCAATATATATATATATATATATATATATATATATATATATATATATATATATATATATATATATATATATATATATATATATATATATATATATATATATATATATATATATATATATATATATATATATATATATATCTTACCATCATTAACCAAACGGGCACTTTATGTAAAGGATTAAGTCTTAAATCACATGTTAATTATTCAAGGTACAGGTTTTTATTTTTCGGTCAATTCAGGGCAATCTATAAATAATTATTAACTCATTCTTATTCTTATAAACAAACATATAGTCCTTAATGATCACGAGCATGAATTTATCAAATTACAGCCTACACACGTGATTCACCAAATTTATGAATGCTACATGTGTATTAGTCAATCCAAACGTCACCACGTGAAACTCATAATGTTCATTACAAGTACCGGATGTAGTGATTGGAATACATAATCTTTTCCGCAGATGCGAAGTTGATGATAACCATGCCGTGGATCAAATCTTTAAAACATACACTAGAACCTTGTAAATGATCGAACAAATCTTCCATTTCGAGTTATGGATATCGTTTTCGATTGTCAATTTACTCAGTTCATAGTAATCTATAAATATAAGGAATGATAACACCATAGCTCTTCATAATGATGAGCTTGGTAGAATAAAAGCTTTCTCCGACAACTCTCTCAGTTGTACGGTAATTCTTTTAATTCAGATGGTGCTGTCGTACAGTGCACACGCCACAGGTGCAGCACCGAGAATATAATCAAATAACAAATTCTACTTGCCTTAATGGCGAAAGTCTAGGTAATTCATCAACAAATACTTACTAAAGTTTCAGATAACATAAACATCTTTTAATAATTTCATATTAGGTTCTTTCTAGATTACAATATCTATGACTAATTCACAACCATTCACGTTATAATTTCAAGTCTAAATGCAGGATATGGTCATTCATCAAGAATTATTTAGATCACTTTTGATAATCAACATCTTATCATTTAGGGGAATTCAATTTGAGTTCCCATCAATTAAGACAAGGTCGTCATGTCATAATCAATCAATCTATTCTACTGGTACTATCAACTTTCCAGTTTTATTGCCGTCGATAAGATGTGAACTTCTCAAAAGACTAATAATAACTCATAATCCTTCACAATTTCAAGGATATCTGGAGACATAACTAACCTTAAAAGAGTAAGGTCAACGCATAATCTATGCGAGAGAATTTCAAATCAGATACAAGAGAAAACATTTAATGAATATGAATATATCCCATGTTTTCATAATTTGAGTACGCATTCGAAAGCTCCTCGGATCGTTACCCATGTCATTCAAATGAAATCTAATCAAAAGAAATTATAGGAACGTCGATACATCCAGTCGGGTATCAACACTCGGTAATCAGATACTTTTTCAAAGAATCTCACCACGGGATAATTGGACAAGAAAGAATTGTCAATTGTCAAATAAGACAATTTCCACAGATGAGTAAATTCGACTCAGAAGAATAGATGCTACAGGCACATATGTAGGTGTCCTAACACTATGTCCTTATTTTTCACTTCGTGCAGATCTCATAAATTTTAATCTTTCACAATCTTTAAAGAAAAACTAGTGTTTATTAATCAGTTTTATGGTGACTACTAATCAGTCTTGCATGGACCATTCCAAATTGTATGTAGGCGCGCAACTATATACAATTTCAAGATTAACGATGCAATACTCAATTCGTCAAAATTTTATCACCATGTTTATAATAAAAACATTTTCATGCTTAATTCTTAAATAAGAATCAAAAATAAATTTACAAAGATTTTCTTTGTTATGAAAACAATTAAGTTTTCCAAGGTGTTTTATAAACAACTTCATTTCGAATACAATCACTTATAAATCTCACTTTGAATAATCCTTATAGTAATGAAAATTCAATTTTTCTCAAAGGATACTGTTTTATCTTATAAAAACAATGAGTGATCTGCAGAAGAGTGATGAAAGTTTGTTCACCAAGAACTAACTACAATATAATAGGAAATGAGCTTAGCCAATTAATCATGAGGTTCATGACCTCGATGGCATCAGGAATACAAAGAGAATAATCCACAACGTAACTCAATTCGAGATGAGTACTTGTTCAATGGTTGCATCACTATTGCGAACATTAGGATGAAGCAATAAAAGATAGATAACATCGATACGTATAGAACTTAGCAATCAAAGGTAGTCTTTTCGTTAATCACAAACAAGTCAAATTGTACCGTAACACATTATGTGTCACTATGTCATACAATTCCAAGATCTCATCCTACCAACTGATGTCTCAGTTAAGTAAGGGATTATTTTAAAAGATACCACAATGAATACTAATCTACAAGAGTTATTAGGTGTTCCACATGTCCCGGAAGATCCGTCGGTCCCAATTTAGAAGAAGATTTCTTCGATTTATTTATTGGACAATGGCATCCTCGTTAGTGGACAATGGCCTAGGAATAACACTTAACACGAATCAACAATCAATTAAAACCTTATAATTCAATCACAGGACTTAACGACTTCCTCTTAACAATCTCATATTCCATACGGGTTAGATTTTACTTTATTCAAGTTTCAATCAACTTATACTCAAGGCGATATCCTACCTCATTTTCAAATACTTTCAATCTTATTCTTAGATCTTAAAAGGGCAATAAAAGCTCGATATGAATCAACACTTAATTTCCAATCCTATAGCTCTTACAACAACAATTATCAAATGAGTCACTAGTATGAAATGACTCGATCATTCAACTAGACTTCTCGGAAAGGTACTAGTGGCATGAGGCTTTTGGGTAATGGTTCCAATGACAGCCTCAAGTGCAACATTCACCCTTTCGATTTCAATTTAAGGATTGGGTGACAACGAATCAGATGACACCTTTTCAGGTGGTAACGTTTTGTCAAGCTCCACTCTATAAGGAAAGATCGTCATGACATTGATATCAGATTTAATCTCGTCAATTCTTCTTCTATATCGCAATCAACTAATATCTATATTTCTACGAATATCAACCATTTGTTGGGATCATAAATATCCACAACTTGATTTAGATCTAGGATAGCTAGAGTTCCTACGAGAATAGCTTCGATTAATTTACTAGGGGATTTAGGGTACCTTGTGACAATCTACGTCGTATAAATACCTCGTATAAATACAAAAATAATCATCAAACAATCATGTAATAAAATTACATCATATATATATATATATATATATATATATATATATATATATATATATATATATATATATATATATATATATATATATATATATATATATATATATATATATATATATATATATATATATATATATATATAAAATCCAAGTTATATATATATATTAAAATAACACTTTTCAGTCTGGCCTTGTCGGTAACTCGGGAATTCTTCGGCACCGTTATAGTCAAAAGATTTTTAGACATTTTGAGAAAAATGTTTATAGTTAAAAGATTTTAAAATGTTTTATTCAAAACCTTGGTTTTAAAAATATTTCGTTCTCTATAACGAGAGCTCTGGTACCAAACTGTAACAGCCCCAAATTTATACAACTCAATACAGCGGAAGACTAGTTGGTGTTACGGGATAGCACATTACTCACATCATAGACAACGCCTAAAAATCGCGTCGTTTATTAATAAAGCATTTCCATTCATAAATATCAAATTTACATAGGTCCCAAGTCATATTATTTCATACAAAGTTTTACAAAGTATTTTAATGGAAATTGTTATTTAAGTGCGGGCCATGAATTCTTGTTGTCTTCCTGAGAATTACCTTCAAGTACCTGAGACAAAACATGTTAAAAGAAAAGGTCAGCGATAACGCCGAGTGAATTCATAGAGTTTAATAAACCATCAATATAATATCGGTATAAAATTGTTACCGAAAATCATTTTGTACAAATCATTTTAATAGGCCATAAAATAGCCAAAGTCATTTTATACAAATCCTTATCGAAAATCATAATATAGGCGTTTGCCTTAAAAATCATTATACGAGCCAATGTCGTAAAAACATCATAAAATACGTCTTATGACGTTGTATGAAAATAAAAACCGTTATATGAATATGGTTATGAAAACCAAAACACGAACATAATATCAATAGTATGACCCCGTATTGCTAGTCAGGCAATACATCGTAATTCGGTGCGTATAGTAGTATTTCGTTAACTGGATTATTATAAGCCGCATGACATTGTTACCTTACTAAACCAAACAACGGGTAGCTAACCCGATACTCAATTTGCCCATCTAAATTAGCGTGTCGTCACAAAGGTCACGCTATGGAAATCTTCTCATACATAAATTCGCTTACCAATCAATGTGGCACGACGGGGATCAACCGTCAAGGCGCGAACTGGGGTGATCGTCCCCAAATAGTACTATTATATGCATAAGCGTCTACCAAATCCCGGTAGTTCACAATTCATGCTAATGGGACTTTTAGTGACATAACCTAACTTTAATAATCCATTTGATTTCATCTATCGGGTCCTTTAATCATTTATCGGGTCATACAATCGGGTCATACAATCATTCGGGTCCAAATCAATAAACAAACAATCGGGACAAATGGTGTCCTATTTTAGAAAAACTAACATGTTATCTCCCTCGCGGGTTTATAAAACATTTATAAAAACATTTAAAAGAGTGCGAGGCTCTGAACTCACGTTGATGTGGGAAGGCGGGTTATCGGCAATTCGGATGACTTTATAAATAATACTTGTCTTAGACTCTTGTCCAATGACTTTATAAAAATAACAATTATGTATACATATGATGATTTTATATATATAATGATCGAGTGGGTTTACATATTCTCTTTTACTCATTTTAGTGTTTACGTACTGGTAACTTCTTACTAGTTTACTAGTTTTACCTATTTACGTGTTTTAGGTCCAATAAGCCTATTATAAGTTCATTAACTTGTATTAATCCATTTCATACTTATATTATCAGTATTTATACTTTACATGTTGGTCCCAAATGGGTTCAGCCCAATAATAAGTTCATATGTGTTTTAGTCCATTTTGTTGTATTATTAGTCCAATAATGTTAACTTAGTCGGTTAATGTCCGTATGTTATATAGTTTGGGTTTTATCGGTTTTTACTTGTTATACATGTTTATATATCAGTATATGAGTTTTATAAAGTTCACATTAGACGGGTTCAACCGTCTCAGTTTTATTTAGCAAAAAAGTTAATTTTATGGTAATAGCCGAAAAAGTCGTAAAAATCATGTTTATAGTTTTATAACTTATAAAACTTATCAAATTACCATCTTTATAAAATGTATCATTTATTTATCCTTATACATATTTATATAAATGTATTATATAAGTTAGTGGGTTTTAATTTACATTTTATACTATTTTTATTTGAGTGCTTATATAATACTATTATTCTTTAATTTCCAAAATCTTATTTTTATTTTCATTTTCACCAAAACTGTCATATCTAGAGTTCTATATGGAGATAGAAGCTCAAATTTTTTTGACCTAAACTACATGATATGTGCTCCATTTAACTCTTCTATAGCTACTGTTGAATCAGCTTCTAAGTATTTTCTTAAAATCGTCCAAAACAGTGAACTCAGATTTGTACTTTAAACTTGTTTTGATCATATCTCACTCATTACAATGATTCCATTGCATGGCCAACTCTCACATGTGTACAAGACCCATAGCTTACTGTATATCAATTTATTCAAGTCATTTTACCAGTTTACTATATGATTCTTTACTGTTTTATACAGCCATCTAAATTAAGCAAGATTTTAACCTTGTTTCTTATAGTTTTTTCATCTTTTTAAGCATGTTTATCAACACCAAATCCCCACACAATATTTTTAATCATCATTCATCATCATATACATATAAATAAGTAAAAAAAATACAAGATTACATAATCCAAAATAACAAGAGGATGAGGAGGACAATGTTTATACCACCAAGTTGATGTAGGTTATGATTTGGACATGGATTTTGATGGAGAAACTTGTGATAACCAAGACCATCTTCAAGACCACCATTCTTCATGAACACCTTGTGGAAAATCAGCCCCAAGACTCCATGGAAACTCTTCCTTGGATTTCATAATTACCTCCAATCAATATATCTTCAATGGGTTTCCATCATATGCAAGTAATACATATGATTTGTGGTAGAAATTTTTGGATGAATGGTGGTGGTGATGATAAATGGGACGGCACAAAGATGAGACAAGGGAGAGAAAGGAGTGGTTTGCATGTGAGGGAAATGGTGGAAATGAGAAGCTTGTGGTTTTTGAAAAGATGTAGCTTACACTTTAAGCTTAGCAAGACATGTGTTGTTAGTTTGTTAAAGTTTTGACACATCATAAGATGTGTTGGTGAGTTTTGGCCGCCCTTTTGTGTATAGTGGGGTGGGATAATTTATTTTGTCCCATCCCGCTAATTTACGAGTATTCCTCGATTCTAGTTTCCTCGATTTGCGTGCCCTCGGGTCGTTTTACGAAAAACGTTTTTATAAATTATGAATCAACGACACAAAACGAATCTAATAAAAATTGTCTCATCAAAAATGGAGTTCGAAAACGTAAATACGTAATCCTAAGGTTTCCAGTTTAGTCGTAAAGGACGTTAAATTAAAATCGTAAGTCCTAATCTCTTCTCGTAAATTTGTGAGTTTATGAACTAACACAAAATTAAAACTCCAAAATAATATTCACGGATAAATTTATTTTCTGAAATGTCGGACTGTCACCAAAGACGGTGTATGTAAACGTAAGCACGTAATGTTGAATCCTCCGGTTTAGACGTAGTCGACGCTACTTCAAGATGTAGATCCAAATTACTTCCCAAAAATAAGTGAGTTCATATAATAATATTTTCAAATAAATATTGAGAATAAAATATCAATCATAAATTGATGGATTGTCACAGCTTAGCCCATCATATTTTACTAAAAGGAGGTTAAGGAAAATTACACTACTCATTTTTTTCTACAGAAGAATTTTACAGAAACCTAAAATCTCCTCCTCCTTCTTTTTCTCTTTTTGGCCGCCACCTTTAAACACATCAAAAGGGGTGTATGTTGATCTTGGATCTTGGAATTGTTGTGGGTGTTCTTGTTTGTTCCTCGTTCTTTAGATCCACGTATTCGGTAAATCATTTAACCCTTTTTCTTTTGATTTAATCTTTTTTATAATTAAGAACATGTTATGTTTTTTTTTATAAAACCTAATTAAATCATAGATCTAACATGATATTAGTTTTGGTATAAATCAAAAAGGGTTGTTTAAGGGGTGTTTGTTCTTGGCCGCGCCTAAACCGAACCCGAGAGGGTCTCGATTTGGCCATTTGACCACCACCGAGACCATATGGTCCCGGTTGGTTGGTGTGGGTCCCACGGCAGCATCAAGACAAGGGTAACCCCGACTTGGTTCGGGGTACGGTGTCGATTTCATGTCCGGTTCATGGTTTTTAGTCTAGATCCGGTTCATGGTGTATGTTTAGTTTTTATTTTTTTTATGATCTTATGTTAAAATTAAATTAATAATATGACATGATTAATTTAATTACATGAATTAGGTTATTTTAATTATTAATAATCATGAAATTATTTAACCTAAGTATTTTTATATTTTAGACTTATAATTAATTAATTATTTAAAAACCATGGTTATAATTAATTAATTTACATGACTTAGGTTATATTATTAATAAATAATAATACATGTTTTAACCTAAGTATTTAACTTTATTTAATTAAAAACATGTTGTACTTTAATTAAATATTTTAACCTATAGTTTAATTTAATTACATGAAATAATTATTAAACTATACATTATATCATATGACTTAGAAAATAATCATGAAAACACTTAGGCTTATATACTTAGCTTATTTAACCAGCTTATTTCTAATTATGGAAACTTTCTATTTTTAGAAACTTAATTAAATAAGGCAGCTAATCTATTTATGGAAACCTTCTATTTTTAGAAACTTATTTAATTAAAGCAGCTGGTCGATTTATGGAAACTTTCTATTTTTAGAAACTTATCTATTTTAAGAAGTAATTCTATTTTTGGAAACTTTCTATTTTGGAAACTTTCTATTTTTGGAAACTTTCTATTTTGGTAACTTTCTATTTTTGGTAACTTTCTATTTTTGGAAACTTTCTATTTTTGGAAACTTTCTATTTTAGGAAACCTGCTATTTTTGGAAAGTTACTTATTATTACACAGTAAGTATAATAATACATGAAATACCATAAATACTTAATTAGATTAAACAGAATATAAGATAAACACAGTTTAAGGCTTTAAAACATTAAAACATGGTAATAACACATAAAATAAGCTAAGACATGACATGAAACCAGCTACGTATTTAGTAAGCAGATACTTATTCATGTATGTATTTATGTAGCACTAGTGATACGGAAGTAGGATTCCACTCAGTTCATCTTCTTCGTTCACTGGACATAAGGTACGGATTCCCGTCCTTTCAGTATGGACATTCTTTCCTTATTAGGATTCCTCGTATGCAGCCAACTGTTTTCCCGTAGTATAAGTTACGTGTTGATTGTTTATGTTTAATTAAGATTACCTATAGCCATATACATGCATGACCAGTTTCACCTAGTTATGGAGGTACCATAACCATAACATTAGAGGCACTGATGTTATGACTTCACCACGGCGGAGTGATTGCTCGTCGCGTCCCTTCAGCTTTTGGCCATTTATATTATATTTATCATGTGGGGCGTATAGGTGCATCCTAGATACATGTTTTCAGTCAGGATTTCATGGTGAATGTGGTGTGTGCCTTGCATCCTTTACAAGGAGTTGATCCCTCCTACCCAAAACCAGTGTATTAAATTAGAGGCAGCCCCTCTAATTTGCATGATGAGGTCACCCCTCCAAGTATTCATGCACGGTGGATTTTCATGACCTATATTGGCTAATGGTAAAATATGATAAACAGTTTTTACAAGATAAACATAAGGCTTTTCAAACTATAAAACCAGTTTTATGAACATGTTCCAGGTTTTCCAGGACTTATACATTTCCGCTGCTATTAAGTCTCTATTATGTTTTAGTCACTTATACTATGTCTATATCCGTGCACTGAGAGTTTTGCTCAGCCGTTACTTTCCTTTCCATGTCCCAAAACGGCAGGTACCCTAGGAAAGACTCGAGCATTTGGAGGACGTGCATAGGATGGAAGCTGCTAGAGACTTCTTTTCCTTTTTGCCTTCATACATTTATGCTTGTTTAGTCTTTCATTCATTTCTTTTGCTTTATTATGTTTTGGGCTTATGTTTGGGAACCGATGTTTGATTCCGGTTATCCCTATGGTCATGTAATGTTTTAGACATTTATCCTTGTATGCTTTTATGACACGCCATAATTACGTGTGACATTCCATTTATCAAAATGGGGTGTTACAATTATGGTATCAGAGCCAAGGCTTCGACCTGTAGGCTCTAAAACTCGACCTGTGACTAGTGGGTAGCCACCAGGAGCTTCGTAAGCCAACGTTTGTTATTCTACGTATTGATGTTTTCAGTGCATTGTTGCTTTAACCATGATGTTTTCAGCACCTTGAGGTTTTAACCTTGATGTTTTCATCGATATTGTTTTACTAATATGGATGGACAACCGTCATTCATATTTAGTTATGTGTCATTTTTTCATGCATAATGTTCCTCGTGAACTGTGACTATGTGGACTGAACCCTAGTAGTTCATAATTAGTCACATAAAATTTTTTCTGATAAGTTTTTACAGATAAGTTTCATTTATTTATGTTTCATGTATCATTGATGCAGGGATTATGACTAAGTAATGGTTGGTACAGGACTGGCCCAATTTAGTCGCATGTGCTTTTATCGAAACTTTTAACTTTGGGACCGACCCATAGGGGTCCCCTCGCCATGTATTTTGTTTTGGGACCGACCCATAGGCGTCCCCTCTCACATATAAAGGTTTTTATAAACTACATTACGCATTCATGCACTGTTTTTCATGCATAAATTTTTTTTTTCTTTCTAATGATTTAAATTGGCATAAAAAAAAATTTCATGTCCCCTCATAAGATAATATGTTTTTAGTCAATTATGTTTTCATACTGTCATGGTTAACTTCAGTTTCATGCTGATTATGTTATACACTTCTTCGTGATAGATGGTTTCATGTTTCTTCATGATAATTCCGTCTTCATGTTGATTATGTTTTACGCCTCTTTTGTTATTTACGTTGTCCTGCAAGACATTGTTAGATTTCATTGAATCATGCTTTCATGATAGTCATGGTTGGTTTTCATTGATCATGCTGTGAGGCAAATCATCGTTGAATTTTGTGTAACCACACTTTAACGTTTCCATTATAACCATAATGATGTCTATGCTAATACTGCCAGGTTATCATGATGGTTTTCCTAACCGTTTAACCGGTATGCTTTCCTTAAATCATGACAAATGATCGACCCCATACCGATCATTTCATGTGCATTCAACGTATACTCCATGTACCGTGTTCCATGTGTATTACACGTACCTAAATCCATGTGTATTTCGCTTGCAATACTGCACGAGTATTCGCTAGTCGATTCTGAATCATCTCAGGCATATGTCCACTTGCTAATACTCTACAAATTGTTGATGCCGCCTATAGCTTGGAGATGTTACTAAAGGTTGATGCTGCTGACGTTCGGAGACGCTACGAGATACTGATGATGTTCACAACCGGGAGATCCTACAAGACGAAGACAAAGGCATCGGAACAAAGCAATTGGACGAGAAGATGCTTCACCATCAGACGATTCCCATCAATCATTGTCCCTAATTCTTAGTTACATGTCACACGTCATTCGGCTGTCATTTCAGCCATATGAGTGCAAACCGGTACCAGCCGGCCACTCAGCTGAAGAGTTACATGAATCACGGTCATGAGAATGACCATCATGAAACTGACAGACAGGACGATAGTAACCACTACTATGACAGCAACTATCCTAGAAATCGCAACCGAAACTCTGGCCACGGACGTGATCAGAAATACAAGGATTAGTAGTCCAACCGATCCGCCAATTCTGGTATAATAACCTTATATTGTGGTTATATTTGTTTCACATCTCGAGACACATGTCAAGACATTAGTCAAGACACATGTCTCGCGTATACTTTCTGAAGACACATGTCAAGACATTAGTCAAGACACATGTCTCACGTATACCTCCTAAAGACACATGTCAAGACACCAGTCAAGACATATGTCATGCTTATAGTTCCAAGAAACGAGTCAAGACACATGACTCATGTCCAACTATGGAACATTTCTAAGAAATTCAGGGTACCCTCCAAGGGTATATCTATTTTGTTGTGCCATGTATTAATCAGGCCACAAGAATTTCAATACCATTATCGGCGCATCAGTGAGAACTGTCACGTTGCCGATGTCACTTTGATTTCTTTCACCATAGTTCATATATTCATGACCATGAAGGACGCCTTTCGTATCCCCACGCATACGAAGGTATTCCTTCAGTTTAATGATGAGATCCAAGATGCTAACGCATTCCCTCGGACAGACACGAGATGAATTTTATCCTAATTATGGACTATGAACAGCACACCATGCTACGATTCATAATTATGTACAGTAGTGTTCAGGCCCTGAATACATTCAGCTTGATTTTTCCATCAGGAAAATCGGTACAAATTATCTATGCTTTCCAAGCACGTGCTTTGTTAGCCATGATTACTAAAACTTTCTAGCTGTTAGTAGGACACGACTACTGAAGTCCTTTTAGCGTAACCAACGGATTATTCCAAAATTGTCCCTTACACTCCAGAAGAACCTTCTAGGAGAAGAACGGTAACATAAGATTATGTGTCGACTACCGTCGATTTTTAAACAAATCACCATTCATGACCATTATTCTCCTCCACGTACAGACAACATGTCCAATCGACCTTATAGTGTTAATCACTTTTCCAAGATCGAACTCATGATCATGCTGCCAACAGTGACGAGTGAAAGAGCAGGACATGTCCATGACTGCTATTCGTACACGACTCGGTCATGCTAGATTTATGATTTTGAATTAGTCTCATCAATGCTCCAACGGCATTATAAGAATGAGTTTCCATGAACTCAGAGCAAATTCATCAGTGTTTTCATTAAGGATAACCTAATTTCCTCTAAGCCTAGAGAAGAACAGGAAGACCATATCTGCACTATATTGCAAATTCTATGACAAGAGAAATTTTACCCTTGAAATTTTTCCATTATCAATTCTGTTTGATTTCAGTGACACGCTGAATCACATGGCTTTCTACGGTTAATCTTACCACGACTCAGCTTATGCGTAAAGGAGAGAACCCTACACTACATTAGGTGTTCTAGGAAATCCTACGCTAGGAGAAGTCTAGATTCAGAGACTCAGAGTTTCGCAACCTTCCATGTATCAAGTTTCTACGAAGCAGGATACAGCTACGTCCATATCTATGTACCTGGCATACCAACAGGCTAAGATAGGACACCAACAAACTGGGATGTTTCATCATCTGAATTGGTGAACTAAAATGGGACAAGATCTCCATGGATTTTGGTTACCAGATTAATGCAAACTCAGAAGAAGCATGATGCTATCTGGGTTATTACAAACAGGTTGATCAAGTATACAGAATCCTTACATCCGCAAGGATTTTAGAACCAACAGATTGATCGAACATATTCCAGTCAAGGCTCATCCGATCACTTGGAAATTCCTCAGTTATCGAGTTAGACAAATATTCATAATTATGCTCCTTATTTACTTCACGTCTTTGTTCTAATTTCACGACTTGCTTTCGCGCTCGCGTTCATGACACTATTCAAGTTCATGATGGCATTTCGGCTTACGATTTTACGTTCATTTCGTTCTGAGAAGTGTTGTAAGAACTTGAGAGACCAGACCCAAGTTTAGTATAACTCTCCATCATCAGATAGACGTTCCACGTCATATTCCGCGTCTCACCTTGTAGCGTTTGGCGTTACCGCCATTGTATTCTATGATCACGATATGTTTCACATGTCATGTTCATTCCACGTTCCCCATATCATGATCAAGATATGTTACACGTATCATGGATCACGATATGTTTACTCATACTACACTCGCCATATCTCCACGTAGCACGTTCAAAATTTTTCACGTATCACGTTCAAAAATTTTCACGTACTACGTTTCTTTATGTCTCGCGCATTGTTTCTAATTATCAGTTAAGTCTGATTGTCTTGCATCGTAACGTTTCAGTTACCCTAGCACGTTAACTCTTATTTTCCTCGATCAAATTTAGGGGATCTACCTTCCGTTGATAACCAAGAATTTCTTCGTATTCCAAGTCAAGGTCAGGAGGACCAAGATTTATCATTTGTGTCAAGATCTTCTTAAGGAACCGTTCCAAGAGGGAGGCCACTTGGAAACGGACAAGTTCATCCGGACTTTTATCCGTTTTCTCTCATCAATTAGATATGTCCTTTCAGTCACGTCACGTTCCATGTCCTTTAAAGACATGTCACGTTCCGCGCTCCTTCTGCCAGCTCACCTGCACGTTCATTTATCTTACATATCCTCTCAGTTTGATTCGGGTATGTTCTTCTTTTCCAGTTTACTTTATCTATAATTCGGGGACGAAATATTCTTTTTAGGGGGAAGAGTTGTAAAACCCGCATGCTTTTACCATGAATAGTACCCTTAAGATCGTATGTACTAGATTAAAACTTTCCTATTATAGCATGATTACGATTTCGTGTTAGGATTTTACGTATTACGTACGTGTTAGAACACGATAAGTATTTTACTACGCATGAGCACGCAATAATTATTTGGCAATAATTAATCACGAACATGCGATCATGACAACATGAACGTAATTTAATCACGAGCTAATATTAATTACGTATATATATTTATTACGAACACGAATAAATATATTAAGCCACGGTTAATATTTAACGAGAACACGTAAAACACGAACACGAGAACACACGAGAACACACCAATATTTTAGACACGGAAAAACATTCGGGTTACCCCTTGTGGGCCCCATTACCACGAAATTAGGGAGGGAGGATGGGCTTAGCCCATCATTTTTTACTAAAAGGAGGTTAAGGAAAATTACACTACTCATTTTTTTCTACAGAAGAATTTTACAGAAACCTAAAACCTCCTCCTCCTTCTTTTTCTCTTTTTGGCCGCCACCTTCAAACACACCAAAAGGGGTGTTTGTTGATCTTGGAATTGTTGTGGGTGTTCGTGTTTGTTCCTCGTTCTTTAGATCCATGTATTCGGTAAATCATTTAACCCTTTTTCTTTTGATTTAATCTTTTAATAATTAAGAACATGTTATGTTTTTTTATAAAACCTAATTAAATCATAGATCTAACATGATATTGGTTTTGGTATAAATCAAAAAGGGTTGTTTAAGGGGTGTTTGTTCTTGGCCGCGCCTAAACCGAACCCGAGAGGGTCTCGGTTTGGCCATTTGACCACCACCGAGACCATATGGTCCGGTTGGTTGGTGTGGGTCCCACGGCAGCATCAAGACAAGGGTAACCCCGACTTGGTTCGGGGTATGGTGTCAATTTCATGTCCGGTTCATGGTTTTTAGTCTAGATCCGGTTCATGGTGTATGTTTAGTTTTTATTTTTTTTATGATCTTATGTTAAAATTAAATTAATAATATGACATGATTAATTTAATTACATGACTTAGGTTATTTTAATTATTAATAATCATGAAATTATTTAACCTAAGTATTTTTATAGTTTAGACTTATAATTAATTAATTATTTAAAAACCATGGTTATAATTAATTAATTTACATGACTTAGGTTATATTATTAATAAATAATAATACATGTTTTAACCTAAGTATTTAACTTTATTTAATTAAAAACATGTTATACTTTAATTAAATATTTTAACCTATAATTTAATTTAATTACATGAAATAATTATTAAACTATACATTATATCATATGACTTGGAAAATAATCATGAAAACACTTAGGCTTATATACTTAGCTTATTTAACCAGCTTATTTCTAATTATGGAAACTTTCTATTTTTAGAAACTTAATTAAATAAGGCAGCTAATCTATTTATGGAAACCTTCTATTTTTAGAAACTTATTTAATTAAGGCAGCTGATCTATTTACGGAAAATTTCTATTTTTAGAAACTTATCTAATTTAAGCAGTAATTCTATTTTTGGAAACTTTCTATTTTTGGAAACTTTCTATTTTTGGAAACTTTCTATTTTGGAAACTTTCTATTTTTGGTAACTTTCTATTTTTGGAAACTTTCTATTTTTGGAAACTTTCTATTTTAGGAAACCCGCTATTTTTGGAAAGTTACTTATTATTACACAGTAAGTATAATAATACATGAAATACCAGAAATACTTAATTAGATTAAACAGAATATAAGATAAACACAGTTTAAGGCTTTAAAACAGTAAAACATGGTAATAACACATAAAATAAGCTAAGACATGACATGAAACCAGCTACGTATTTAGTAAGCAGATACTTATTCATGTATGTATTTATGTAGCACTGGTGATACGGAAGTAGGATTCCGCTCAGTTCATCTTCTTCGTTCACTGGACATAAGGTACGGATTCCCGTCCTTTCAGTATGGACATTCTTTTCTTATTAGGATTCCCCGTATGCAGCCAACTGTTTTCCCGTAGTATAAGTTACGTGTTGATTGCTTATGTTTAATTAAGATTACCTATAGCCATATACATGCATGACCAGTTTCACCTAGTTTTGGAGGTACCATAACCATAACATTAGAGGCACTGATGTCATGACTTCACCACGGCGGAGTGATTACTCGTGGCGTCCCTTCAGCTTTTGGCCATTTATATTATATTTATCATGTGGGGCGTATGGGTGCATCCTAGTTACATGTTTTCAGTCAGGATTTTATGGTGAATGTGGTGTGTGCCTTACATCCTTCACAAGGAGCTGATTCCTCCTACCCAAAACCAGTGTATTAAATTAGAGGCAGCCCCTCTAATTTGCATGATGAGGTCACCCCTCCAAGTATTCATGCACGGTGGATTTTCATGACCTATATTGGCTAATGGTAAAATATGATAAACAGTTTTTACAAGATAAACATAAGGCTTTTCAAACTATAAAACCAGTTTTATGAACATGTTCCAGGTTTTCCAGGACTTATACATTTCCGCTGCTATTAAGTCTCTATTATGTTTTAGTCACTTATACTGTAACACCCCCAAATTTATACAATTCAATACAGCGGAAGACTCGTTGGTGTTACGGGATAGCACATTACTCAAGTCATAGACAACGCTTAAAACTCGCGTCGTTTAATAATAAAGCATTTCCATTCATAAATATCAAATTTACATAGGTCCCACGTCATATTATTTCATACAAAGTTTTACAAAGCATTTGAATAGAAATTATTGTTTAAGTGCGGGCCATGAATTCTTGTCGTCTTCCCGAGAATTACCTTCAAGTACCTGAGATAAAACATGTTAAAAGAAATGGTCAACGATAACGCCGAGGGAATTCATAGAGTTTAATAAAATCATTAATATATCATCAGTATATAATTATTACCGAAAATCTTTTTGTACAAATCCTTGTAGTAGGCCATAAAATAGCCAAAGTCATTTTATACAAATCCTTATCAAAAATCATAATATAGGCTTTCGCCTTCAAAATCATTATACGAACCATTGTCGTTAAAAACATCATACAATACGTTTTATAACGTTGTATAGAGTTAAATAAAAACCGTTATATGAATATGGTTATGTAAAACCAAAACACGAACATAATATCAATCATAAGACCCCGTATTGCTAGTCAGGCAATACATCGTAATTCAATGCGTATACCAGTATTTCGTTATTTGGATTATTATAAGCCGCATGACATTGTTACCTTACTACAACAAACAACGGGTAGCTAACCCGAAACTCATTTGCCCATCTAAATTAGCGTGTCGTCACAATAATCACGCTTGTGTAAATCTTCTCATACATAAATTCGCTTACCAATCAATGTGGCACGACGGGGATCAACCGTCAAGGCGCGAATTGGGGTGATCGTCCCCAAATAGTACTATTATATGCACAAGCGTCTACCAAATCCCGGTAGTTCACAATTCATGCTAATGGGACTTTTAGTGACATAACCTAACTTTAATAATCCATTTCATTTCATACATTGGGTCATATAATCATTTATCGGGTCATACAATCATTCGGGTCCAAATCAATAAACAAACAATCGGGACAAATGGTGTCCTATTTTATCAAAACTAACATGTTATCTCACTCGCGGGTTTATAAAACATTTCATAAAAACATTTAAAAGAGTGTGAGGCTATGAACTCACGTTGATGTGGGAAAGCGGGTTATCGACAATTCGGATGTACGGTACGTGCTTCAATCACGGAAACCTAGAAAAATAATACTTGTCTTAGACTCTTGTCCAATGAATTTATAAAAATAAAAATTATGTATACATATGATGATTTTATAGATATGATGATGATCAAGTGGGTTTATACATTCTCATTTACTCATTTTAGTGTTATGTGTTGATAACTTTTATACTAGTTTACTAGTTTACTAGTTTTACCTATTTACATGTTTTAGGCCCAATAAGCCTATTACAAACCCAATACTTTGTATTAGTCCATTTTACACCTTTATTATCAGTATTATACTTTTCATGTTGGGCCCAAGTGGGTTAAGCCCAATAAGTAAATTTATAAGTGTTTAGCCCATTTAGTTGGTTTATTAGTCCAATAATACTAACTTAGCCCGTTAATGTCCATATGTTATTTAGTTCGGGTTTTATCAGTTTTTACTTGTATTGAGTACTTATATATCAGTATATGACTTTTAAAAAGTTTACATTAGACGGGTCCGATCGTCTAAGTTTTAATTGGCGAAAAACGTTAATTTTACGGTAATAGCCGAAAAAGTCGTAAAAATCATGTTTATAGTTTTATAACTTATGAAACTTATTAAACTACCATTTTTATAAAATGTCCATTTATTTATCCTTATACATATTTATATAAATGTATTATATAAGTTAGTGGGTTTTAATTCACATTTTATACTATTTTTATTTGAGTGCTTATATAATACTATTATACTTTAATTTCCCAAAATCTGATTTTTACTTTCATGTTCACCAAAACAGCCATATCTAGAGTTCTATATGGAGATAGAAGCCCATATTTTTATGGCATAAACTACATGATATGTTCTCCATTTAACTCTTCTATGGATACTATTGAATCAGCCTCTAAGTATTTTATAAAAATCGTCCAAAACAGTCTATGCAGATTTGCACTCTAATATTGTTTTGATCATATCTCACTCATCCTAATGATTCCATTGCATGGCCAACTCTCACATGTGTACAAGACATATTACTTACTGTATATCCATTAATCTATTCCATTTTATCAGTTTATCACATGGTTATTTACTGTTTTTATACAGCCTACTAAATTAAGCAAGATTAACCACTTTTACATATAGTTTTTCATCTTTTTACCCATGATTATCAACACCAAATCCCCACACACTATTTTTATCATCATATATTAATCATATACATATAAAATAGGAAAGAAAATACATGATTACATAATCAAAATAACAAGAGGATGGGAAGAACAATCTTTATACCACCATGATGATGTAGGTTATGATCAAGACATGGATTTTGATCACACAACTTGTGATAAACCAATATCATCTTCAAGTCCACCAAACTTCAAGAACTCCTTGTCGAAAATCAGCCCCAAGACTCCATAGAAACTCCTCCTTGGATGTTAGGATCACCTCCAATCTTCAAGGCTTCAAGGTTTCTTCATTATATGTGTAGATAACACATAGTTTATGGCTAGAATTGATCAAAATTTGATCAAAATGGTATTTTCGAGAGAGAGTGGACGAAATTAAGGAGAGAAGGAGAGATTGGTTTGCATCTATGAGTTTTGTAGAAGTGGTTTAGGTGTTGGATGGTTTTGGTGGTGTGATAGCTTACTTGTTAAGCATTAGCTAACAAGTGTTAGCTTAATAGTTAAAAATTGACACATCATGAGATGTGTTGGAGCCCATTTGTATAGGGGTGGGCAAGTGTAAACTTGTCCCATCCCTATTAATTTACGGGTACTCCTCGATTCTAGTTTCCTCGATTTGCGTGCCCTCGGGTTATTTTACAAAAAACGTTTTTATAAATTATGAATCTACGGCACAAAACGAATCTAATAAAAATTGTATCATCAAAAACGGATTTTGAAAATGTAAATACGTAATCCTAAGGTTTCCGGTTTAGTCGTAAAGGACGTTAAATTATAATCGTAAGTGCTAATCTCTTCTCGTAAATTTGTGAGTTTATGAACCAACACAAATTTAAAATTCCAAAATAATATTCACGAATAAATTTATTTCTTGGAATGTCGGACTGTCACCAAAACGGTGTATGTAAACATAAGCACGTAACGTAGAATCCTCTGGTTTAGACGTAGTCGATGCTACTTCAAGACGTAAATCCAAATTTCTTCCCAAAAATAAGTGATCTCATAATATAACATTAAAATAATGTTTTTAAATAATATTTGAGAATAAAATATCAACCATAAATTGACGGATTGTCATAGCATTTACCCCTAAACAGGATCTTTGTCCTCAAAGACCATCTTATCTTACTACTCGCTTCTTATAGAGTTAAAGCCATGTGGGTATTTTCTCCACACTCGGTCTTTTCTCACAAGTGTAATTCATTACAATACGTGAGTTTCATTAAACATAACTACGGGAATAAGATCAGGCTAAATGTTGACTTACTTTTTCTATCTATGATGTTCACGGGTTTCTGATGAACGCAACTTTTTGCCGATCTAAACTTTACTAAGAAACAATCAGATTTTCACTTGATAGACATTTTATCAAGTTCGATATACGAAACATAATTCACGCAGCTCTTGAAGTCCTAGGGTAGATCCATCTTATATGCCTTTCAAACCAATCTTTTACATCATCTCAATGGTCCCATACAACGGGGACTTATATCCCATGATCTAGATCACCAATTCATTTTTCCATGGTTAAAATTTTTGGCATAACTTCGCTACCCATCTGGCACTTCAAGATCTACATTTCATATTCACATAACCTCCTGCCCACTACCGACAGTCAATAATCAGATCCTAATTTCAACAATCATTTCAGGTCTCGTGGGTCGATTATTTTGTAAGGTTAGGTTTGTCATCGTAGGCAACCTTAAACCTAAAAGACATGTCCAACTCACAATGGGTGTATCTCGGGTGTCTTCATCCCAACCCCTGATTACAGATGCTCTCATATAGATCCTAACAAGATTCAATCTCGATCCTAACACGATAATTATCAATGATAATCTCTCCAAAGGAAACGATTTTACAGTTTATTACCAAAGGTCAATCATTCAAACATAAAACAACACTTATAGTATTTTGTATCGTTACTTTACCTCGTCCCTTCGATTGGGGTGGTACACAGTACTCTCATAAAGATTAGTTCTCAATGACTTCTGAGCAAATCTCTAGAAATTCGATGCGAAGGGAGGATCTTGATAGAGATGATCGATACAGGCACACTATGTTTACACAACTCCCTTAAATACAAAAGAGTCAATTTCTTCATCAAGAATCTATCATTAACAAAAATGATATTAGCAGATTTGGTCAGTCTGTCGACGATGACCCAAATCGAATCAAATTCAGATGATGACCTTTGCAATAGTTAGACGTTTACTAATGTATGAGGCAATGTCTACCTTCATAATTTTCCATTAGTACAACTTCTTCAGATAAAGATACATTTAGTCAGAAATGACATGAATGGAATACTTATACTTACGAGATTTCAATATGACTACATCTCTAAATCTCCATATTTAGGCAACCACAAGTGGCCTTTTATACATTTAACGCCATTGGCTTCTCAATTCTAATGGTTCACATTAGCCGCGAACCCCTTTTATTATCTATATTATCCTTTTTACAAGCATCGGCTATATTTTAAATTGCTCGGCAATTTACTTTGCACAGTCATTCTTAAGGAACACATCATAATTGATTCTTTATCCTTTTATATAATATGTCAGTATCTATATTCACCTTTTCTGATGAATAATTATCATGATCGTATTTATTCGAAAATTCTTTCTTCACATTTTCTAAGTCTTAGTTCTATCTCAACTATTATTTTTATCAGTTTTGCTCAATCCGACGTTTAAAGCGTCGATAATTACTACAAGTAATTAAATAATAAATATTTATTTTTTATGAAACATAAACGCAAAAAGTTTTTAAATTTTCTCAGTTTGTCCAATTATATAAAAATGTTCAAAATAAATTTGAATTTAATTAACACAATTTTTGTTAATTTATCGGAAATAACTAGTAAGATCCGTAAATGTTCGAAAAACCTTCATTTATTCTTTGGTAAAAATTTTCTTAGTTGAAAAGCGTAAATTATCGTTTCAAATCTCAAGTCATGGTTTCCTCAATCCCTCTTAGGTTGTCTTGAGGTATACACGAACATTTACCCCTAAACAAGAGTTTAGTTAAATGTTCTGGGTATAAGGGAATAATCCCTCAAAAGTTATTTTCGATAAAGCATTTGTCAAAACATATTTCCATTTTCTTTTTGGTAAAACCCAAAGTCTTAAAAGGGCTCTAAATTTTTGAAGAGTCGGTATAGATTCCATTATCTTATTAATCGCACGGTCAAATAATGTAAAGGATTAAGTCTTTAATCACATGTTAAGTACTCAAGGTACAAGTTTTTGTTGTTCGGCCAATTTAGGGCAGTCTATAACTAATTATTAACTCATTCTTATTCTTATAAACAAACAAATGGTCCTTAGTGATCGTAAGCATGAATTTATCAAATTACAGTCTACACACATGATTCACCAAATTTATGAATACTACATGTGCATTGTCAATCCAAACGACATCACGTGAAACTCATAATGTTCATTACAAGTTCTGGATGTAGTGATTGGAATAGATAAT
Organism: Glebionis coronaria; assembly: GCA_025667525.1. NCBI lineage: Eukaryota > Viridiplantae > Streptophyta > Magnoliopsida > Asterales > Asteraceae > Glebionis > Glebionis coronaria. The sequence goes on along the minus strand of CM046876.1, from coordinate 80,035,151 downwards.
CTTTTTCGCGGACGCAAAGTTGATGATAACCATGCCGAGGATCAAATCTTGAATATACGCTAGAACCTTGTAAATGATCGAACAATCTATCATCTTGGGTAGTGGATATAGATTTTTATCGTCAATTTACCTAGTTTACGGTAATCCACAAATATAAGGAATAATAACACCATAGATCTTCACAATGACGAGCTCGGTAGAATAAAATCTTTCTCCGACAACTCTCTCAGTTGTACGGTAATTCTTTTGATTCAGATGGTGCTGGCGTACAGTGCACATGCCACAGGTGTAGCACCGGGAATATAATCAATACCAATTTAAACTTGCCTTAATGGAGAAAGTCTAGGTAATTAATCAGAAAATACCTCCTAAAGTTTTAAATAACATAAACATCTTTAATAAATTTACTTTGAGTTCTTTCTAGATTACAAGATCTATGACTAATCCATAACCATTCACGATATAATTTCAAGTCTAAATGCATGATATGGTCATCCATCATGAATTATTTAGATCACTTTTGATAATCAACATCTTATCATTTAGGGGAATTCTACTCGATCTCCCATCAATTAAGACAATGTCGTCATGTCATAATCAATCAATCTATTCTACTGGCACTATCAACTTTCTAGTTTCATTACCGTTGATAAGATGTGAACCTTTCAAAAGACTAATAATAACTCATAGTCCTTCACAAATTCAAGGATATATGGAGACACAACTACCATTAAAAGAGTAGGGTCAACGCATAATCTACGCGAGAGAATTTCAAATCAGATACAGACGCAAACATTTAATGAATATGAATATATCCCATGTTCTCATAATTTAAGTACGCATTCGAAAGCTCCTCGGATCGTTACCCAGGTCATTCAAATGAAATCTAATCAAAATAAATGATAGGAACGTCGATACATCCAATCGGGTATCAACACTCGGTAATCAGATACTTTTCCTAAGAATCTCACCACGGGAGAATCGGACAAGAAGGGAATATCAATTGTCAAATAAGACAAGTTCCACATATGAGTAAATTCGACTCAAAAGAATAGATGCTACAGGCACATATGTAGGTGACCCTAACACTATGTCCCTATTTTTCACTTCTTGCAGATCTCATAAAATTTATTCTTTCACAATCTTCAAAGAAAATGTAGTGTTTATTCATTAGTTTTTATGGTGACTACTAATCAGCCTTGCATGGTCCATTCCAAATTGTAAGTATGCGCGCAACTATATACAATTTCAAGATTAACGATGCAATACTCAGTTCGTCAAAATTTTATCATCATATTTATAATAAAAACATTTTCATTCTTAATTCTTAAATAAGAATCAAAAATAAATTTAAAAAGATTTTCTTTGTTATGAAAACAATTAAGTTTTCCAAGGTGTTTTATAAACAACTTCATTTCAATAATGATCACTTATAAATCTCACTTTGAATAATCCATATGGTGATGAAAACCCAATTTTCCTCAAGGGATATTGTTTTAACTTATAAAATCAATTAGTGATCTGCAAAAGAGTGATGAAAAGTTGTTCACAAAGAACTAACTACAATATGCTAGGAAATGAGCTTAGCCAATTAATCATGAGGTTCATGACTTTTATGGCACTCAAAAAGAATAATCCACAATGTAACTCAAATCGAGATGAGTACTTGTTCAATGGTTGTATCACTAATGCGAGCATTAGGATGAAGCAATAAAAGATAGATAACATCGATACATGTAAAATTTAGCAATCAAATGTAGTCTTTTCATTAATCACAAACAAGTCAGAATTGTACCGTAACACATTATGTATCACTATGTCATACAATTCTAAGAACTCATCCTACCAACTGATGTCTCAGTTAAGTTAGGGATTATTTTTAAAAATTACCACAATGAATACTAATCTACAAGAGTCATTAGGTGTTCCACATGTCCCGAAAGATCCATCGGTCCCAATTCAGAAGAAGATTTCTACAATTTATTTATTGGACACTGGGCATCCTCGTCATTGGATAATGGCCTACGAACAACCCTTAACACGAACCTACAATAATATAAAACCTTAGAATTCAATCACATGACTTAACGACTTCCTCTTATCAATCTCATATTCCATACGGATTAAATTTTACTTTATTCAAGTTTCAGCCAAATCATACTCAATTCGATATCCTACCTCATTCTACAATACTTTCAATCTTTATTCTTAGGCCTTAAAAGGGCAATAAAAGCTCAATATGAACAATACTTAATTTCAAATCCTATATCTCCTTCATCAATAGTTATCAAATGAGTCACTAGTATGAAATGAGTCACACATCCAATTAGACTTCTCGGAAAGGTACTAGTGGCATGAGGCTTTTGGGTAAAGGTTCCAATGACAGCCTCAAGTGCAACATTCGCCCTTTCGATTTCAATTTAAGAATTGGGCCACAACGAATCAGATGACACCTTTCCAGGTGGTAACGTTTTGTCAAACTTCACTCTATAAGGATAGATCGTCATGACATTGATATCAGTTTTAATCTTGCCAATTCTTCTTCAATATCACAATCAACTAATATCTACATTTCTACGAATATCAATCATTTGTTGGGATCATAAATATCCACAACTTGGTTTAGATCTAGGATAGCTAGAATTCCTACGAGAATAGCTTCTATTAATTTACTAGGGGATTTAGGGTTTCTTGTGACAATCTACGTCGTATAAATACCTCGTATAAATATCAAAATAATCATCAAACAATCATGTAATAAAATTACATCATATATATATATAATCCAAGTTATATATATATATTAAAATAACACTTCTCAGTCTGGCCTTGTTGGTAACTCGGGAATTCTTCGGCACCGTTATAGTCAAAAGATTTTTAGACATTTTTAGAAAAATGTTTATAGTTAAAAGATTTTGAAATGTTTTATTCAAAACCTTGGTTTTAAAAATCTTTGGTTCTCTATAACGAGAGCTCTGGTACCAAACTGTAACACCCCCAAATTTATACAATTCAATACAGCGGAAGACTCGTTGGTGTTACGGGATAGCACATTACTCACATCATAGACAACGCTTAAAAATCGCGTCGTTTAATACTAAAGCATTTCCATTCATAAATATCAAATTTACATAGGTCCCACGTCATATTATTTCATACAAAGTTTTACAAAGCATTTGAATAGAAATTATTGTTTAAGTGCGGGCCATGAATTCTTGTCGTCTTCCCGAGAATTACCTTCAAGTACCTGAGATAAAACATGTTAAAAGAAAAGGTCAGCGACAACGCCGAGTGAATTCATAGAGTTTAATAAAATCATTAATATATCATCGGTATATAATTATTACCGAAAATCATTTTGTACAAATCCTTGTAGTAGGCCATAAAATAGCCAAAGTCATTTTATACAAATCCTTATCAAAAATCATAATATAGGCTTTCGCCTTCAAAATCATTATACAAACCATTGTCGTTAAAAACATCATACAATACGTTTTATAACGTTGTATAGAGTTACATAAAAACCGTTATATGAATTTGGTTACGTAAAACCAAAACACGAACATAATATCAATCATACGACCCCGTATTGCTAGTCAGGCAATACATCGTAATTCAGTGCGTATAGCAGTATTTCGTTATTTGGATTATTATAAGCCGCATGACATTGTTACCTTACTACAACAAACAACGGGTAGCTAACTCGAAACTCATTTGCCCATCTAAACTAGCGTGTCGTCACAATAATCACGCTTGTGTAAATCTTCTCATACATAAATTCGCTTACCAATCAATGTGGCACGACGGGGATCAACCGTCAAGGCGCGAACTGGGGTGATCGTCCCCAAATAGTACTATTATATGCACAAGCGTCTACCAAATCCTGGTAGTTCACAATTCATGCTAATGGGACTTTTAGTGACATAACCTAACTTTAATAATCCATTTCATTTCATACATCGGGTCATATAATCATTCATCGGGTCATACAATCATTCGGGTCCAAATCAATAAACAAACAATCGGGACAAATGGTGTCTTATTTTATCAAAACTAACATGTTATCTCCCTCGCGGGTTTATAAAACATTTCATAAAAACATTTAAAAGAGTGCGAGGCTATGAACTCACGTTGATGTGGGAAAGCGGATTATCGGCAATTCGGATGTACGGTACGTGCTTCAATCACGGAAACCTAGAAAAATAATACTTGTCTTAGACTCTTATCCAATGACTTTATAAAAATAACAATTCTGTATACATATGATGATTTTATACATATGATGATGATCAAGTGGGTTTATACATTCTCATTTACTCATTTTAGTGTTATGTGTTGATAACTTTTATACTAGTTTACTAGTTTTACCTATTTACATGTTTTAGGCCCAATAAGCCTATTACAAACCCAATTCTTTGTATTAGTCCATTTTACACCTTTATTATCAGTATTATACTTTTCATGTTGGGCCCAAGTGGGTTAAGCCCAATAAGTAAATTTATAAGTGTTTAACCCATTTAGTTGGTTTATTAGTCCAATAATACTAACTTAGCTCGTTAATGTCCATATGTTATTTAGTTCGGGTTTTATCAGTTTTTACTTGTATTGAGTACTTATATATCAGTATATGAATTTTAAAAAGTTTACATTAGACGGGTCCGATCGTCTAAGTTTTAATTGGCGAAAAACGTTAATTTTACGGTAATAGCCGAAAAAGTCGTAAAAATCATGTTTATAGTTTTATAACTTATGAAACTTATCAAACTACCATTTTTATAAAATGTCTATTTATTTATCATTATACATATTTATATAAATGTATTATATAAGTTAGTGGGTTTTAATTCACATTTTATACTATTTTTATTTGAGTGCTTATATAATACTATTATACTTTAGTTTCCCAAAATCTGATTTTTACTTTCATGTTCATCAAAATAGCCATATCTAGAGTTCTATATGGAGATAGAAGCCTAACTTTTTATGGCATAAACTAAATGATATGTGCTCCATTTAACTCTCCTATGGCTACTATTGAATCAGCCTCCAAGTATTTTATAAAAATCGTCCAAAACAGTCTATGCAGATTTGCACTCTAATATTGTTTTGATCATATCTCACTCATCCTAATAATTCCATTGCATGGCCAACTCTCACATGTGTACAAGACATATTACTTACTGTATATCCATTAATCTATTCCATTTTATCAGTTCATCACATGGTTATTTACTGTTTTTATACAACCTACTAAATTAAGCAAGATTAACCACTTTTACATATAGTTTTTCATCTTTTTACCCATGATTATCAACACCAAATCCCCACACAATATTTTTATCATCATATATTCATCATATACATATACAATAGGAAAGAAAATACATGATTACATAATCAAAATAACAAGAGGATGGGAAGAACAATCTTTATACCACCATGATGATGTAGGTTGTGATCAAGACATGGATTTTGATCACACAACTTGTGATAAACCAATATCATCTTCAAGTCCACCAATCTTCAAGAACTCCTTGTGGAAAATCAGCCCCAAGACTCCATAGAAACTCCTCTTTGAATGTTAGGATCACCTCCAATCTTCAAGGCTTCAAGGTTTCTTCATTATATGTGTAGATAACACATAGTTTATGGCTAGAATTGATCAAAATTTGATCAAAATGGTATTTTTGAGAGAGAGTGGACAAAATTAGGGAGAGAAGGAGAGAGTGGTTTGCATGTATGAGTTTTGGAGAAGTGGTTTAGGTGTTGGATGGTTTTGGTGGTGTGATAGCTTACTTGTTAAGCATTAGCTAACAAGTGTTAGCTTAATAGTTAAAAATTGACACATCATGAGATGTGTTGGAGCCCATTTATATAGGGGTGGGCAAGTGTAAACTTGTCCCATCCCTATTAATTTACGGGTACTCCTCGATTCTAGTTTCCTCGATTTGCGTGCCCTCGGGTTATTTTACGAAAAACGTTTTTATAAATTATGAATCAACGGCACAAAACGAATCTAATAAAAATTGTCTCATCAAAAATGGATTTCGAAAACGTAAATACGTAATCCTAAGGTTTCCGGTTTAGTCGTAAAGGACGTTAAATTATAATCGTAAGTCCTAATCTCTTCTCGTAAATTTGTGAGTTTATGAACCAACACAAATTTAAAATTCCAAAATAATATTCACGAATAAATTTATTTCCTGGAATGTCGGACTGTCACCAAAACGGATTATGTAAACGTAAGCACGTAACGTAGAATCCTCCAGTTTAGACGTAGTCGATGCTACTTCAAGACGTCAATCCAAATTTCTTCCAAAAAATAAGTGAGTTCATAAATAACATTAAAATAATATTTTTAAATAATATTTGAGAATAAAATATCAACCATAAATTGACGGATTGTCATATATACTATGTCTATATCCGTGCACTAAGAGTTTTGCTCAGCCGTTACTTTCCTTTCCATGTCCCAAAACGGCAGGTACCCTAGGAAAGACTCGAGCATTTGGAGGACGTGCAAAGGATGGAAGCTGCTAGAGACTTCTTTTCCTTTTTGCCTTCATACATTTATGCTTGTTTAGTCTTTCATTCATTTCTTTTGCTTTATTATGTTTTGGGCTTATGTTTAGGAACCGATGTTTGATTCCAGTTATCCCTATGGTCATGTAATGTTTTAGACATTTATCCTTGTATGCTTTGATGACACGCCATAATTACGTGTGAAATTCCATTTATCAAAATGGGGTGTTACATTACGCTTAAGTAGCATTTATTTGTGATCAATGGGCGGGATTATTTTTTTTTCTTAATATGAACGAACAATTGACGATGAACCCGTTACCGATGACTCAATCAGGTTGACCCAATGATCGATCTTATTACCCGGTGACTTGACCGGGTTGACCCTGTGGTGACACAAGTTTATGATTTTTAAATTTATGTTAAAAATAGATATTTTTAAAAGATTTAAAATTCAATTTTAATTTATAAAAAAAATATTTAGAAAATTAATACAAAAATTCTATGTCTAAATCTCACTAACACGCATTAATGAAAACAAAAACCTTTACACTCGGATAAACCTTAAAAATAATACCAAATTTCACAAAAGCAGCGTTATGTTATTTTCCTATACTAGTATGACACAAGTATAATAGTAGCAATTGTTATTTTGGTTCTTTAAATATATTTTTATTCGACGCAAGTTTTTATGTTTAATTTTTATTATTCCATGGCAATTTTTACATGTCTAAACTGTTAAACTCGGATAATTGTTGAGCTGCGAAAATTAATCCGAAATTTTGAAAACAAAAAATTTTGAAACTTAAAAAGAAAACTAACAAAAATATTTCGAAAATAAAAAACAAAAAATAAAGGGGTTGTTTAATTGTGGAAAACTTTTCATAATTTCCTTCTTCTAAATTTCTAGAGAATGAAAGAGTTTTATTTTCTAGAGTAGAGTTGAAAAGCTTGAACAACTGTTTAGATGGTATTTTTCATTTTCAAAAAACATGAGCAATGTTTAGACGAAACTATTTTACATTATTTTTTTCATGATCAATTTTTTCACGTTTTGGCTAGTTTTTTTTTCATTTTCATCTGTTCTTTCAGTCTTCCCTTTTCATGTTTTCGTAAGTTCTTTTACGTTTTCATCAGCATTTTTATGTTTTCTTCAACTTTTTTATGTTTTCAACAGTATAGTTACGTTTTCGTCCGATTATTTAGGGTTTCATCATCTTTTTTTCGCCCGATTGTTTTACGTTTTTTTCGATTTTTTAGGGTTTCATCAGCGTTTTTATGTTTTTTTCAGTGTTTTTACGTTTTCTTCAGCATTTTTTATGTTTTCATCAGTAATTTTACGTTTTCATCTGTATTACGTTTTCGTCAGTATTTTAATATTTTTGTCTGTATTTTTACGTTTTCGTCCGTTTTTTACGTTTTCATCAGCGTTTTACGTTTTTCTCAGATTTTTTTGCACATTTTGGACGATAGCGTAAAAATACTGATGAAAACTTAATAATAAAGATGAAAACGTAAAATTACAGACAAAAACATAAAAACGTTGATGAAAACGTGAAAAATTAGATTAAACGTATAAAATCGGACGAAAACGTAAAAAACCTGACTTAAACGTAAAAATCAGATGAAAACATAAAAAAGCTAAAGAAAACGTAGAAAAATAGGACAAAAACCTAAAAAATCGGACGATAACGTAAAAATTCAGAGAAAAACGTAAAAAAAACAGAAAAAAACGTAAAAAAATTCAAAAGAAAAAGTAAAAAATCGGAAGAAAAAGTAAACAAAATCATTCGAAAACGTAAAACTTCGGACGAAAACGTAAATATTCTGAAGAAAGCGTAAAAATCTGAAGAAAATGTAAAAATACTGACGAAAACGTAACAATACGGACGAAAACATTAAAATTCGGAAGAAAACATAAAAATTCGGACGAAAACGTAAAAATACTGACGATAACGTAAAATTACTGATGAAAACTTAAAAATACTGATGAAAACGGACTAAATCGAAGAAAAGAACTTAAAATACTGACGAAAACGTAAATATACTAAAGAAAATGTAAAAATACTGACGAAACCGTAAACAACTGACAAGAACGTGAAAAACTAACCAAAACCTAAAAGTAACTGACGAAGACATAAAAAAAACTCACAAAACATAAAAAATGGCGAAAACGTGAAAAATGAAGAAACGTAAAGAAAACTGAGAAAAACATGAGAAATTGTCAAAACGTAAACAATTAAAAAAACGTTAAAAAAGTGACGAAAACTTAAAATAGGGTTAGAAATAGATATCTGAACATGTTTTATTTTCATTTGGTAAAAGAAATAGAAAAGGGTATTATGGGTTTTCTAGTTTCTATTTAAAATTAGAATATGAAAATTTCATGATTTTTGGAAAAGATTGAAAAAAAGTTGAAATAAACATGTTTTTAATCCGAAATTTAGAAAATAAAAAAATTTAACACTTAAAATGAAAACTAATAAAAATATTTCGAAAAATAAAAGTATTCAATTTTACTGTCCTTACAATAGCAAGTTGGTAAGTTTAATTACCCCTAACGAAAGGTCCCATGTTCAATTCTTGCAATGCCATTTTTTAAAAGAAAACGATAATAATCAAAAACTGCGTTTAGAAAACCCAATTTTCAAAACAGCGTTTCCAATCAAAAATGTGTTTCGAAAATGCAGAGTTCAAAATTGCGTTGTTTCGAAAACGCAATTTCCAAAAGAACTTTTCCAAAATGCAGTTTCAGAAAAGTTCCCAAAAAGCGGTTCCGAAACGCAGTTTCAGAAAAATGCGATTTCAAATCACAAAAAATGTGAATAATTTCTAAGAATTTCTCAAAATCCTATTAGTTTAAAGATGTGACTGGATTAAAAAGTGTGGTTTCAAATCAGAAAACGCAATTTCCAAAAGAACGTTTCCAAAATGCAGTTTCAGAAAAGTTCCCAAAAAGCGGTTCTGAAACGCAGTTTCAGAAAAATGCGATTTCAAATCACAAAAAAACGTGGATAATGGAGATTTTCTAAGAATTTCTCAAATCCTATTAGTTTAAAGATGTGACTGGATTAAAAAGTGTGGTTTCAAATCATAATTATATCTATATATAATATAAAGATATATATATATATATATATATATATATATATATATATATATATATATATATATATATATATATATATATATATATATATATATATATTATATATATATATATATATATATATATATATATATATATATATATATATATATATATATATATATATATATATATATATATATATATATATATTGTATATATATATATATATATATATATATATATATATATATATATATATATATATATATATATATATATATATATATATATATATATATATATATATATATATATATATATATATATATATATATATATATATATATATATATATATATATATATATATATATATATATATATATATATATATATATATATATATATATATATATATATATATATATATATATATATATATATATATATATATATATATATATATATATATAGGGTGAGGTTATTTTCAGAACCAAATAAATGTACAGAACTGCGAGAACCACCTTATTACTCTTAAAATGCACATGTATATTCATCGGGTTAGTTCATTAGGTAGAAATACATGAATTTTTATTATCGTAGGTCACTAGTAACATGTATCCTAGGACCATGCACATGTATTTGTTTTTTATGTACTATAACTATCTTTTCGTTGGATAATATAAAAACACATGTGCACTCTTCATATTGCTAATCATACTCGGATTTATAACTAATAAAATAATTATTAAATATTAATTTAAACATAATAATGAAAATACATATGTATTGTTAAGAGTATAAAGGTGGTTCTCGCAGTTCTGTACATTTATTTGGTTCTGAAAATAACCTTACACTATATATATATATATATATATATATATATATATATATATATATATATATATATATATATATATATATATATATATATATATATATATATATATATATATATATATATATATATATATATATATATATATCAAATCAAATCAAAATCAAATCAAATCAAATCAAAAACCCTTATATAGGAAGGATTGTGAAACAATGCCTTAAATACAAAATTCTAAAAAAATGACACATGTAATTCATTAAAGGGTTTCCATAAAATGTTTCAAAAAGAAAATAGAAATTAAAAATGATGCCTTAAATACAAAATTCTATAAAAATATATATAGGAATTACAAAGGATGCCTTAAATACAAAACTCTATAAAAAATATATAAGTAATGATGGCGAAACAATGCCTTAAATACAAAATTCTATAAAAATGATTTCATAAAATAGTTAAAAAGAAAATAGGAATTACAAATGATGCCTTAAATATAAAATTTTATAAAAATATATATAGGAATTACAAATGATGTCATAAATACAAAATTCTATAAAAATATATAAAGAATGATGGTGAAACAATGCCTTAAATACAAAATTCTATAAAAATGACACATGTATATCACTAAAGGGTTTCCATAAAATGCATCAAATAGAAAATAGGAATTACAAATATGAGATTACAGGATAATCTAATAACTATAGAATGATGTCTTAATTATAAAAATATATATAGGAATTACAAATAAGGCATTAAATACAAAATTCTATTAAAATATATAAGGAATGATGGTGAAACAATGCATTAAATACAAAATTCTATAAAAATGATTCCATAAAATGGTTCAAAAAGAAAATAGGAATTACAAATGATGCCTTAAATACAAAATTCTTTCAAAATATATATAGGAATTACAAATAATGCCATAAATACAAAATTCTATAAAAATATATAAGGAATGATGGTGAAACAATGCCTTAAATACACAATTCTATAAAAATGACACATGTAATTCATTAAAGGGTTTCCATAAAATGCTTCAAAAAGAAAATAGGAATTACAAATGATGCCATAAATACAAAATTCTAAAAAATAACACATGTAGTTTATTAAATGGTTTCCATAAAATGCTTCAAAAAGAAAATAGGAATTACAAATGATTCACAATAGTTTGACTTACTAAAATGAAAATATTTTTAGATATTTGAACTGTCAAGTTTTGGACTAGGCTATATATTGTTGCTATATTATACACGCGACAAAAAATAATACCAGGAATGAGCTTTTTGGGCTTACTTTTCCTAGAATACACTTTACCACAAAGTTTACAAAACAAAATCATTTGTAAAACATATTTAACAATAATGTTTTTGCTAACAAAAAAACTTAACAATAATATTATTTTCAAAAAAAAATTAATGTAAAAAAGTTATCCATAACATTAACATATACAAATGTATTATCTCATAAAATTCAAAAATACAAAAAATATTTATACAATATTATTAAAATTCTAAAAAATTTTAATGTAACAAACTTATTAATAACGTTAACGTATGCAAATTCAATTAACTTATAATATTCTTAAATAAATAAAATATTTTAAACTACGTTATTTTTGTACATTATATGCTACATTATTAAAATACTAATGTTATAACTAACACTACATATACTAAACTTCTAATACAAATACACATAACTTCAGTTTTCATTAAAAAATATATATTAAATGCTAGCCCGTCCACGGGACGGGTCTAAAGGCTAGTATATATATATATATATATATATATATATATATATATATATATATATATATATATATATATATATATATATATATATATATATATATATATATATATATATATATATATATATATATATATATATATATATATATATATATATATATATATATATATATATATATATATATATATATATATATATATATATATATATATATATATATATATATATATATATATATATATATATATATATATATATATATATATATATATATATATATATATATATATATATATATATATATATATATATAGATATATATATATATATATATATATATATATATATATATATATGTAACACCCCACTTGGATAAGTGGACCGTTACGTGTATTTATGGCGTGTCATCAAAGCATAAGGTAAATGTAATGAAACATTAAATGACCATAACGGAAATACCGGAATCAAACATCGGTAATCCAACCTAAGCTCAAAACATGAAAAATAAAATACTGAAAGAAAGGACTAAACAATGTCCAAATAAGCAGAATAATGTAAGTGCATAAAATAAGAAGTCTGTATAGCTTCCATTCCAAATGCACGTGCTCTCAGAATCCTAAGAGCGTCCCGGTGTACCTGCCGTTAGAACATGAAGGAACTACGGCTGAGCATAACGCTCAGTGAACGGATATAAAACATGATAAGAATATATTGAATGAAACAAACGATAGAATACTGAAGCTGTAAGACTGATATGTAACATGTGGTAGAACTCTGCATAAAGTCTGAGAAACCTGGTTCATATATACTGATACTGAAATATAGCTATTAATTCTGAAAACATGCATTTACTGTATTTTATTTGCCAGAGCTTATATAGGTCACGTGCTGTAACAACCGTGCATGAATAACTGGAGGGGTAACCTCATCATGCTGTAGAGGGGTGACCTCTAAATAACTGTGTTGGGTGGAGGGATCAGCTCCAATGTGAAGGATGTAGAGCACACACCACATTCACCCTGATAAACATGAAACACTTATAAGCCTAGGATGCATCCATACGCCCCACTAAAAATACTGATAAAATGGCCAAGCTGAGCTGAGTGGGACGATGCAGGATATCACTCTCCTGCATGTGAGTCACGACACCGGTGCCTCTAGTGCCGTGGTTACGGTACCTCCGTAACTAGTACATAAACTGGATGTGCTTGTATATAATGCTCAGGCAATTTATTTAGTTATTAACATGATTACTGATAAACTTAAACATATACTGGGGAAAACATTTGGCTGCAGACGGGAAATCCTAATCATGCATAGGAAAGGAAACCCTTACTGAAAGAACGGGAAATCCGTACCTCGTGTCCCGTACTGAAATAAGACTGAAAGCTGACAGATCGAATCTGACTTCACGGATACTACATAAATAATGGACGCGAAAATAAGTTGACTGATATCCATTTATTTTATTGATCTTAATTGTTCTCAGTTTGATTCAAAACTGTCTTGGTATTTTAATACTATATAATCAGATAAATCTGAATGTTCTGTCTTATTTCTGATAAGTGTATTCTTATAATTCTGATTACCGTATAATATGTATTTCCAATATTTACGATCTTATTAAAAATAGTAACCTGTCATACATAGAAAGTTTCCTGATTTAGAAAATATTTCTAATTTAATATTCTTAAATTTAAATCATTAATAAATCATATGTTTTTAATAGGATAAACAATCAAGCGAGAAATCAATATAATTTTACTAATTAAATGATTTAAAATAACAAATATGTTTAAATTTATTTTTATAATATAAAAACTTATTATAAAATGATTTACCGATTCGAATGGTTCGTGGTTCCCACCGTTTTGTTTGTTTTCCCACTGCCAAAGCAGTTTTCCCACTGCTAATGCAGTTTTCCCACTGCTAGTATACGGTTCCCACTGTTACTCTTTGTGTTCCCACCGCTTGTTGTTTAGTTCCCCCCGTTTTGCAAATCCCAAACAGCCCCTGCTGGAACTGCAGTCCCAAACACCCCTGCTGGAACTGCAGTCCCAAACGCACCCTGCTGCGTTTCTGTTTGGTCGCTGCAGTCGCCCCAAAAACCACCAGCGCACCGTTGAGGGTCGCGGCTGGTCCCGAAAACAAAACACACCGAGACCCTAGGGTCTCGGTTTTCCCTACATAAGCAGACCCGACACCCTTGTTGGGGTTTTCAGATTCTGGTCGGCCAAAACCGCGGCACCACCGAGACCATGAGGGTCTCGGTATTCGTGAATCCCAGTCAAACCCGACACCCCCCTTTTGCCATGTTTATTAAAGGTTCTTCATAAAATTCGTTTATAAATCCTAAATTTAAAATAAAAACGTGATAACCAAGAGTGATTACCTTGATGTGATTAAGGGAAAGGGAGAATTACACACTGATTAAGACGAGAAAATAAATCTGAGATCTTCCCCTTTTTTTTTAAAACCCGGCGGCCAGCTTACTTCAAACCCTAATCTTCCCCTTTTTTTTGTACGTGTGTGAGTAAAGGGGAAAAACCCCCGTCTTTTTTTTTTCTTCTCACCAAAACCAACGGGCTAAAGCCCATCTTCTTTTCTCTTTTTATTATTTATTTTTTTCAAACTGCCCCCTTTAACTTTATATAGTTTTTTCCCATTTTTTTTTATAAAACCTTTTCGCGTATAAATGTATTTAATTTCCGCGTTCTAACTTTCTGAAAACGTAAGTCTTTTCTGTATAATAATTTATATCTACGTCATATTTCCTGCAACTAAATAACTATTTTTCTGAATAATTATATATAGTTTATAATAACTCGAGACTACGTATTTAATATTAACGCTTAATTATTCCTGTTAAATAATTACTTCATCTGTAATATTCTCTGAGACTAAATACTTCTTATCTGAATAGGCTGTAATATCTATAGTATTTAAATAAACCGGGATAACGTAATTAATTTATGCGTTTATATCTCTTGTCTAATAATTAATACTTAAAATAGTTTATTAAAATTAAACTGCGTATTTAAATATCCTGATTTTTAAATACGGGTTTTACAATTCTTCCCCTCTAAAAACAATAATTCGTCCCCGAATTAAAGATACGACTATACTGGGTTTTACAATTCTTCCCCTCTAAAAAGGAGAAATTTGTCCCCGAATTAACGATGATAAGCTGATGAAGTTATAAGAACTGAAAGAACACGTAGACTGAAAGGACAATTAAGCTGAAGGATAAGTTGTCTTCTAGTTAAGGCATAATGTTGCTGATAGGTATAAACCTAACATGACTGAAATGATCATATAACGTGACATGACTGAAAGAACTTAACTGGATTTATTGAAGGAAAGGGATGAGAGGTCCGGATGGACTCCTCCGTTTCGAGTGGCCTCCCGCTCGAAACGATCCCTTCAAAGGTCTAACATAATAAATAAAATCTTGGTCCTGTTGACCTTGTCCTGATGATGCTGAAAAGTTTCAGGTTCTAAACTTAAGATAGATTTTCTGAATCTGAGTGAAGAAGCTATAGCATGTAGCATACATGAAGTGGTACGTATAATTATCCTGAGAAGATAACATTTATATCTCTGAGCAAGCTGTTGAGAATATATATAGGGACGAACTACGTGAACAATTGTGAACATGCTAAGTGAGCAATTGTGAACGTGGTTCATAATTATATGAGGAGCGCTGGCATGGAATTAGAATATGATAAATGAATCATACTGTGAACGTGATACTAGAACATATCATAAACGTATGCTGACGGAGGAATGAATGCCAAACGATACGGCATGGGATGTGAAACGTCTGCCTGGTTATGGAATAGTTGTGCCAAACTTAAGTCTGGTCTCTCAAGCTTTCTGTGACCGTATTCGGTAATAAACTGAGAAACGAGTATTGTGAAATGGCACACGAACTTGATTGTGCATAATGTTATGAACACAACTGTGAGCTTAAATCAAGAGATAGCATAAAGATGAACTGAAATATCATCGTATTGCGAATAAGATGTACACGTGAAACTGAAATAAACATGAACTTAAAGTGGACGTAAACATACACTTGATCGTGAACATGAATTCTGTCTGATATGATGGTTAATGGAGTGCCTTGAATTCGTACGATTTACTGTTGAATTTCAAAGTTTTCTGCAGATCTGCTACTGCGTGATCCTTTCGGATGAAAGAAACACACAGGCTGATTACATGGTTGACGATAACTTAGATAGTATCATACTTTCTCTCAGCCTGTCGTAGCTGATAACAATTTCATGGAATTTCGTCTCATTTCTGTTCAAAAATCTCTAAGGGTTGTAGTAACTCACTAACATGACGGCGTTCTATCCTGAACATGCAGTAGGTCCAGATATGAACATAGCTGTATTAATGTGTGACGCGGATTCTATTGAAGTTTTTTTCTGGGATTTTGGAACATCCTGGTGGAAATCTGGTTGAATAGTCATAAGACATTTTTAGTGCGAACTATCGGAAATTTCTGCGGTGGTAGTCAATTGAGTTCTAGGAAATTGTACTTCGTTCACAGGCGTCCGTCGGGACCATCAGGTGATGGCCTTCACCTTCGCAGCATTGTTTGAAATCTCTTTCTGCTAAGGTTGAATGCTCAGAAATTCCACCTTGTTCATTTGGAATTCATATCTGGACAGCTGTATATAAAGTTTTCTCCTATCGAAGATTTTGTACAACTGTGAGAAAATGATTCTCGTGTCCTTCTCTAGAATTTAGGAGATCAGAATGTTGTCAATGAATGTACTGCCAATTTTGTCTGAGAATTCAACGAAAATTTATTCATACATTTTCATACTATAGCTAGAGCATTAGGGAGCTCAGAAGTAAAATTTAAAATTTTTAGAGTGGCTATAATATGTGCGACAACGGTCTGAAGATCATCATGTTCTTCCCTCACCACTGATGGTAGCATGATCTTGAATTTTTCTGGAAGAATGTTTAAGACACCTCGTAGTAGGTCAATTAAACTTTCTATTCGTGAAATGAATATCGATTAGGAATGGAGATCTGATAAATTTTTCGATGGTGCGCTAGGGCGAATAAAGCCTAATTTTGGTAACTCTTGCAGCACTTGCTGCAACTCTTTTAACGTAGCTAGAGCCCTGTAATAAAGAGTTCTGAAAACAGGTTCTGTTCTTGAGACTAGCTCGATGTTAAATTTCCGTCTCGTGGCTAGGAAGGAATTTCTTGAAAACTTTATGAAATTTTATCTGGAACTCTGAAATAATCTGCTGATCATGAATTTAAGGAATTCCAGAAGTAAATTTATAACTGTAGGTAAAAGTCCTCGTAATCATGTATTGATAAGTCACGCGCTTGTAAGGAAGAAACAACTTGTACTGATTTTTTTGGCAGAAAGTATAACAATATATTTAGAATTTAGTAAGACGGATCTCGTCGTTAACTGAAAGGAAGACTTAAATAAATATGGTGGTACTGTCGAGTCCTTTCTGGATGAGAGGCAGATAACTACCTTGTTTAAGAATAAGCTGACATAGGAATACGTGAAATGAACATGACGATTTTCACTGAATGTGTTTGTCTGTAGCCTCGCAGAATGAATACTGCGTGTTCAACCTGATTAATACTTCAATGGTGGTAACTGGATCTTTAATGATCTGATTCATGCGTGGCATAATAGGACGGGTATACCCCTTTCTGAAAGATACCCTGAATTACTAAGGGTCCTGTTTGGAAACATACTGGAGTTAGGAGCTCG
The DNA here is from genome assembly GCA_025667525.1 of Glebionis coronaria. Classification (NCBI taxonomy): domain Eukaryota; kingdom Viridiplantae; phylum Streptophyta; class Magnoliopsida; order Asterales; family Asteraceae; genus Glebionis; species Glebionis coronaria. The sequence continues at coordinate 80,017,185 of CM046876.1, read as the reverse complement.
GACTCGTACTCTGAGAAAATATTCGTATGACGTGTACCATGACTGGTGTCCTGATATGTGTTTTCCGAAATGATACTTGAGACCCGTGTCTTGACTGATGTCTTGACATGTATTTTGGTGGATGAATCGGAATAAGGCTGGAAATTTTGGTAACTGCTAGGATCGGCGGACCGGTTAGGTTACTGACCTCTGTATTTCTGGTCACGTCCGTTCCGGAGTTACGATGGTACTGACTGATTAATTATAAGCACGGTAGTTGTCACCACTAATTTGTCTATAATTATTTCTTGACGGTCGTTATCATGACCGTGATTCATGTAATTATTTCTGCCGAGTGGCCGGCTGGTTACCAGTTCCCACTCTTCTGATAGAAGATTAGCTGAGTGAAGTGTGACATCTAACTGAGGAAGTAAAAGTATGGAGTAGGATGGTAGTGTCTGATGGTTGAATTTATTCTTGTCAGAAATTTCAAATTTATAGTTTTCGTCCTCGTTCCGCGGCATCAGCATCCAAAGTTCAGCAGCATCAGCATCTGTGTGGTCTTCAGAGTGTTAGCAGCATCAGCATCTGGTAAAATCTTCAACTCACGAGCAGAATCAGCACCTGGTAGAATATCGACAAGTGGAAACGCCTGAGATGATTAAGGATCGATTAGCAATATCCATGGAGTAGGGTACCTGGAGTACACCTGGACTACTGTACATGAAGTACAAGATGAATACTGCACATGGAGCATATCTGAGACACTGTACGTAGAGTACACGTGAAATACTGTACATGGAGCTGGTGGAAATTTTATGGGGTGATCGATACTGGTGTCGCTTGTCTGATATTATCAACGGAAAATAATTTGATTTAAACGGTAGTAAACTGAACTGAAATGGGTAACGTGATAGGCTGATAATTTCTGCGTAGACTTAATGTTGGTTGTATAGAGGCTGAAAGTATGATTAAACAGAGTTTCATCAATGTTCAGTATGAAGACAGAAGACATGATTGATAAAGACCAGAACATGATTTATCACGAAATAGGATTTTACTGTAATCCTTCTATATTTTAGCCTGAAGGCATCATCACTTTGCTGAAAACATAATCCTCGTAAGGAGACATGAAACTGAATCATCATGTAGATGACATCAACGTGAGGGTATGAAAATTTGACTGTTATAAGGAACACAAAAAGTTAAATCAACTGAGGTGTAATATTAACTGATGTGGACGGCTATGGTTCAATCCACGTACTTCAAGGAAGGAAACATGAGACTAAGTATGGGCTATTCTGGTTCGATTCATACTGGTCAAAATTTTCTGAGAACTGTCATGTATAGAATTTTATAATCTGATATTAAATATAGATGACTGTGGTCCAATCCATAATTGTCAAAATTTATAGAATGTCATGATATGACAAATGTGAACTATGGATCGGTTCACAAAACAACATTTGACTGAAAATCATGAAATTGATCTGAACATTGGTGAACGTATATGGGCTGGTTCACCACGTAATATTGGACTGAAAACATGAATCTGACATGAGTAAGGATAAGTGCCCATGATCAGTTCATCTATACAAAAATCCGAACGGGCAAGGGTGAACGCCTATGGTCAGTTCACAAAAACAATAACTCGCTAAAAGCACATGCGACTAAATATGGCTAGTTATGTACCAACCTTTTACTTAGTCAAAACTTTAAGAAAACTGAATGATAAATGAAGAAAAGCTGACTGAATAATCCATGAGAAACATGAAAGATAACAACGCCAAAATCTGGGAAGTTCCTGGTGACTACCCACTAGTCACAGGTCAAGTTTTAGAGCCTACAGGTCGAACCTGGCTCTGATACCATAATTGTAACACCCCACTTGGATAAGTGGACCGTTACATGTATTTATGGCGTGTCATCAAAGCATAAGGTAAATGTAATGAAACATTAAATGAACATAACGGAAATACCCGAATCAAACATCGGTAATCCAACCTAAGCTCAAAACATGAAAAATAAAATACTGAAAGAAAGGACTAAACAATGTCCAAATAAGCAGAATAATGTAAGTGTATAAAATAAGAAGTCTGTATAGCTTCCATTCCAAATGCACGTGCTCTCAGAATCCTAAGAGCGTCCCGGTGTACCTGCCGTTAGAACATGAAGGAACTACGGCTGAGCATAACGCTCAGTGAACGGATATAAAACATGATAAGAATATATTGAATGAAACAAACGATAGAATACTGAAGCTGTAAGACTGATATGTAACATGTGGTAGAACTCTGCATAAAGTCTGAGAAACCTGGTTCATATATACTGATACTGAAATATAGCTATTAATTCTGAAAACATGCATTTACTGTATTTTATTTGCCATAGCTTATATAGGTCACGTGCTGTAACAACCGTGCATGAATAACTGGAGGGGTGACCTCATCATGCTGTAGAGGGGTGACCTCTAAATAACTGTGCTGGGTGGAGGGATCAGCTCCAATGTGAAGGATGTAGAGCACACACCACATTCACCCTGATAAACATGAAACACTTATAAGCCTAGGATGCATCCATACGCCCCACTAAAAATACTGATAAAATGGCCAAGCTGAGCTGAGTGGGACGATGCAGGATATCACTCTCCTGCATGTGAGTCACAACACCGGTGCCTCTAGTGCCGTGGTTACGGTACCTCTGTAACTAGTACATAAACTGGCCGTGCTTGTATATAATGCTCAGGCAATTTATTTAGTTATTAACATGATTACTGATAAACTTAAACATATACTGGGGAAAACATTTGGCTGCAGACGGGAAATCCTAATCATGCATAGGAAAGGAAACCCTTACTGAAAGGACGGGAAATCCGTACCTCGTGTCCCGTACTGAAATAAGACTGAAAGCTGACGGATCGAATCTGACTTCACGGATACTACATAAATAATGGACGCGAAAATAAGTTGACTGATATCCATTTATTTTATTGATCTTAATTGTTCTCAGTTTGATTCAAAACTGTCTTGGTATTTTAATACTATATAATCAGATAAATCTGAATGTTCTGTCTTATTTCTGATAAGTGTATTCTTATAATTCTGATTACCGTATAATATGTATTTCCAATATTTACGATCTTATTAAAAATAGTAACCTGTCATACATAGAAAGTTTTCTGATTTAGAAAATATTTCTAATTTAATATTCTTAAATTTAAATCATTAATAAATCATATGTTTTCAATAGGATAAACAATCAAGCGAGAAATCAATATAATTTTACTAATTAAATGATTTAAAATAACAAATATGTTTAACTTTATTTTTATAATATAAAAACTTATTATAAAATGATTTACCGATTCGAATGGTTCGTGGTTCCCACCGTTTTGTTTGTTTTCCCACTGCCAAAGCAGTTTTCCCACTGCTAATGCAGTTTTCCCACTGCTAGTATACGGTTCCCACTGTTACTCTTTGTGTTCCCACTGCTTGTTGTTTAGTTCCCCCCGTTTTGCAAATCCCAAACAGCCCCTGCTGGAACTGCAGACCCAAACACCCCTGCTGGAACTGCAGTCCCAAACGCACCCTGCTGCGTTTCTGTTTGGTCGCTGCAGTCGCCCCAAAAACCACCAGCGCACCCTTGAGGGTCGCGGCTGGTCCCGAAAACAAAACACACCGAGACCCTAGGGTCTCGGTTTTCCCTACATAAGCAGACCCGACACCCTTGTTGGGGTTTTCAGATTCTGGTCGGCCAAAACCGCGGCACCACCGAGACCATGAGGGTCTCGGTATTCGTGAATCCCAGTCAAACCCGACACCCCCCTTTTGCCATGTTTATTAAAGGTTCTTCATAAAATTCGTTTATAAATCCTAAATTTAAAATAAAAACGTGATAACCTAGAGTGATTACCTGGATGTGATTAAGGGAAAGGGAGAATTACACACTGATTAAGACGAGAAAATAAATCTGAGATCTTCCCCTTTTTTTTAAAACCCGGCGGCCAGCTTACTTCAAACCCTAATCTTCCCCTTTTTTTTTTACGTGTGTGAGTAAAGGGGAAAAACCCCCGTCTTTTTTTTTTCTTCTCACCAAAACCAACGGGCTAAAGCCCATTTTCTTTTCTCTTTTTATTATTTTTTTTTTCAAACTGCCCCCTTTAACTTTATATAGTTTTTCCCATTTTTTTTTATAAAACCTTTTCGCGTATAAATGTATTTAATTTCCGCGTTCTAACTTTCTGAAAACGTAAGTCTTTTCTGTATAATAATTTATATCTACGTCATATTTCCTGCAACTAAATAATTATTTTTCTGAATAATTATATATAGTTTATAATAACTCGAGACTACGTATTTAATATTAACGTTTAATTATTCCTGTTAAATAATTACTTCATCTGTAGTATTCTCTGAGACTAAATACTTCTTATCTGAATAGGCTGTAATATCTATAGTATTTAAATAAACCGGGATAACGTAATTAATTTATGCGTTTATATCTCTTGTCTAATAATTAATACTTAAAATAGTTTATTAAAATTAAACTGCGTATTTAAATATCCTGATTTTTAAATACGGGTTTTACATATATATATATATATATATATATATATATATATATATATATATATATATATATATATATATATATATATATATATATATATATATATATATATATATATATATATATATATATATATATATATATATATATATGTTTATTTTTTTTTTCGATTCTTTTTACCGTTTGGATTTTTTGACCGTTGGATTTGAATATAGAGTCGTTAGAGGAGCGGGTTATACCCCCAAAATTTTATTTTTAACCCATTTTTTTACCTATAAATCACCCATAAATCAACAATTTTTTTTATAAACCTCAACACTCATCTTCAGTCATCTAGCATAATTTTTTCAAACAATTAAAATGGAAGACATTCCCGATATGTACGAGTATTACTCAACACTTGATATGAATAACTACGCTCAATATGCCGATTACTTAGATCAATTAGAAGATGTTGAAGACGAAAGAGAGCCGCATACAAGACGCTACATTGCACGTGAAAGAGAGTTGACAGAAGAAAAATTACAACGAGATTATTTTGGGGATGAAAATACAACACCTATATATCCGAAAGAATATTTTCGTCGAAGGTATCATATGAGCTCCACTTTGTTTAACAAGATTTGTGATATACAAATTATAATGCCGACCCTTTATCCGAATGCTTCCTTCTTTTAAGCAACGGCAAGATGCAATGTATCGTTGGGGGTTTTCTGTTTGAAATGCACTTCCGCCATACGCCAATTGGCATATGGTACAAGCCCCGATGCATTTGACGAGTATTTTCAAAGTGTGGAACGTTGTTCCCGTGAATGCTTATGGAATTTTACTAAATGCATATATATATATATATATATATATATATATATATATATATATATATATATATATATATATATATATATATATATATATATATATATATATATATATATATATATATATATATATATATATATATATATATATATATATATATATATATATATATATATATATATATATATATATATATATATATATATATATATATATATATATATATATATATATATATTGTACGTTGAAGAATATTTGAGAAAACCTAATTTAGCGGATGTCCAACATGTATATGATTTACATGAGAAGAAACACGGTCTTCCAAGAATGCTATGGAGCATAGATTGTATGCATTGGGAATGGGTTAAGTGCCCCAAGGCGCTACATGGTCAATTTAAAAATAGATGTAAAAAATACCCGATTATAATGCTTGAGGCCGTTGTCGATCAACAATTATGGTTTTGGCATGCATATTTTGGGGTGACGGGTGCAAATAACGACCTTAATATTTTAAATGGTTCACCGTTATTTGATGACCTTCCAGCCGAAAAAGCTCCGGAAACTCCATTTGAAGTAAATGGGAATACTTATGACAAAGTTTATTATTTAGCAGATGGCATTTATCCCCAATGGTCTACTTTTGTCAAACCTTTTAATATCGCTAGGGATGCAAAAATATTTAAGTTTAAAAAGGTTCAAGAAAGTACAAGAAAAGATGTTGAAAGAGCTTTTGGTGTGCTATAAGGTCGGTGGGGAATTATACAACAACCGACACGGCTTATCAAGTGAACATCATTAGGAGAATTATGTACACTTGCATTATATTACATAACATGATAATTGAAAGACCAAAAGTTCAATATAAGTGAATATATGCATATGTACGTTTCTCCCGAACCCACCATTACACGTACTTGGGTCGAACGATGCGAAAGGCAACAAATAAAAACAAAAGAACTTCGGGATAGAGCAACGCACGAAAACCTTCGATATGAACTTGTTGAACACTTGTGGAATCGAGAAGATCAATAATTTGTTTTAAGTTTTTTTTATTTTCGCTAAGTTTTTTTTAATTATGTAACATTTTTCTTAAATTAACGAAGTTTTTTTTTTAAGTTTATTATTATGTGGGCCTAAGGTTTTCTTCATGACTCATGCTAACCAAAGAGGGTGAAATTTGGTGTTGTGGAGGTTATGGTGTGATGGGATTATTTAGCTATCATTTATCATACAGTAAAAACTTTTTGATATTTTTTTACGACTCAAACCGACTGTACCTTGTGCTTTTAGTTTCCTTGAGATTCATGTTTTACCAAATTTCGAGACCAACATAGCATGCGAGTTCTTAACTTTATGTATAGATGATATAACTCCCCATCCCGACTCAATATACATTTAAACTCTTGATGTTATTCATTTGCTCAAATTCTTATATGCAAACAACAAAGTGGACATTGAATTTATTTGAACTTAATGTAAGTCTAGTCAAACATATCGCCCCCTCTCTATGATTCTACAAAGGGGTCAAATATGATAATATGATATATTTGGTGCCTCAGCCATAAGTTTTTTTCTCCTTTTTCCAATCGATGTGAATGTTTGAGAACACTCATTAGTGTTGGTTTTTAACTAATTTTAACCGTCCATCTCGAATAGAATTTGTTTATTAACAAATTCGTTGTATCATTTGTATATACAGTTTACGCAATACTTTTTTGTTTTAAATTTTTGATACTTTATTAAAAATTTCGTGATACCAAAATATTAAAAAATTAAGATACATTCACGATTTGAAAAAATATCAAAAATCATCATTAGAGCCATTACGCAACTTTAATGATTAGCACTAGAAGTATCTTGAGTGTGTGAACTAATCTTTACATCAAATTTGATGTAAATCCAAGGTTCTAAGTAGCGCGCTATAGCGCGTCTAATAGCGTGAAGCGTGGCCTCCACGTTACGAAACGGACTAAAACGTTATTTGTAGGTGTTGCGTTTTAAAAACGGCAAAAAACGTGATATAGCGCCCTATAGCGCGTAGCGTGACACTTTTTTAATCTTTTTGAAAATTTACAATAATTTGACTTATTTACTAGTTTTGGGCAATTTAGTAGACTTGTGTTTAGTAATTTTACTATAAAAAAATATATTTAAGTAACTATTAACTGATTTTGTTTTATATTTGAATTAAAGTATCGCTCCATTTGTTCGCTATATAAAAATTAAATTTATAAATATTTTGTGTCGTTATATATCACGATTCAAAAAACGTTATAACTTCGCTATAACTTGTGTAGCTTGAAGCTTGCTAATACCATTACGTTACGCTTTACGCTACTTACAACCTTGTGTAAATCACACATGTGTTAAACCAAACTTCTTGATGGTTCTTTCTAAATTTAGCCCAATCTCCGGTTTTACCATCTCACTAGCTCAGCTTAAGAAACACAATTATTTGAACTACCTGCGCTCGTTGGATCATTGCATACATCACCATGTACGTAGCAAATATAGATTTAGTGGGTGTTCGAGATTGCGTTTGCAACCAGATTTTAAAAATGGAGATTCGATAAAATGAGTGTTTTGATAATAAATGGAAATAAGTGACTATTTGCGTTTAAAAGTTTCTAAAATAGAGTTTTGCAAAAGTTAGTGGGAAATTATTTATTTCATTTTAAAAATATAATTTTGGAAAATTAACCTTTCAAAATAAAGCTTATTATCAAATAATCAAATTTGTCAAATACTCAAAACTGATCATCAGATTATTACGATTTCAAATTAAATAATCAAATTTAAACACAATTTTTCACAATAAATTTTTTAAAATAACGAATAATTATTTATTTTCAAAACAAATAATTTATTTTAAATAAGCAAATTCAAACGCCCTATAGTGGGTCTTCCCCATGACAAGTTGCTTTACTTAGTGCTCTTTTTCAACATCACTCACTATATGTCACTTGAATTGTGGGCTGTCTTCTCTTCCCCACCATCCAGAGTTTCTACTCTCCAAAACAAATACCAACCCATGAATTTTTGTCTTTGGATGCTATTCGTTGAAATTACTTTGTAATACTGCAAGTCTTCCAAATTTTATAATGGGTAGTTATTGGTACCCTTTTAAATAGATTTCAATACCCTTCCTAACTTTTTGAATTTTTATTTATTTATTTTTTTTTACTAATTTTGTTTTTGTTATAAAAATATGAAACGGAAAATACGGAATGAAAAATATAAACTTTAACATGTTAAAAATAATAAACTGTCAAAAAATACGAAACAGAAACTGATAGAAAACTGTACTGTACTGTAAAAGGGGGACAAATGAAAGGTATTATAAGTACTTTTTGTACTTTTGAGAAGTAAAGTGTATTAATAACATGACCCATTTTATAATCTTTTCTTCAAAGAATGGTATAGTAACACATAACATGATTTGCTCATCTTAATAAGCGCTTAACTTTCTTCATGGCCATATGCACATGAAAAGTTAATGGACGAAGTACAATTTATTTTTGAAACACGCAATTTATTTTATTTTTTATTAAAATCATAAACTTAATTATTTATTAAAATCACAAGCTTATTTTTAAATTTAAAGAAAAATACGTAATATAACTTGTTGGTTGACCAGTAAAACATGTCATAAATATTTTTTTTATAAAATTTTATCCTTGTAACGAAATGTTTGTTACAAAGTTTATCCATTTTAGCCAACGTTCGTTAAGAATCATTTTAAAGCATGTTTATTACATAAAAAGTTTATGTATAAAAAGTTACTTTTAAAAAATATAACCTTCAGTTCTCGCCAAAAAAAATCTGTATTACATAAAAAAAATTAAAATGCATAAATTTTTAAAAATAATCTTATTACATAAATATTTTAATAAATTATAATACAAAAAGGTAAAAAAAAAACTACTTTTTTATACAAAAACTAAAATGTAATAAAACATGTTTTTTAAATATGTTAAAAAAATTCAATTCGTATTTTAACCTTATTAAAAAAATGTTAAATTTTAAAATACGTTTTTTCGCATTATAAATTTATTACAATTTTTTTAATTTTATTAACACTTCTTTTTTAAATCTTAAAACATAAACTTTTTTTAAATATTTTTAAATTTTTAAATATTAACTTTTTCAAAAGGATTTTAAATGTTACTTTAAAAAAAATAATATTTTTTTAAATGTTAATTTTGTTTAATTTTTTTAAAATAACCATTAATGAATCTTAGCTGAAAAAGATAGACTCTATAATAAATTTTTTGTTACAAGGATAAATATTGTAAATAAAAATACTTATGACCTGTTTGACGGGTCAATCAACCGGTCATACAATTTTTGTTTAAATTTGAAAATAAATTTATGGTTTTAATAAATAATAAAATGAATTGCCGTGTTCTAAATATCTGTAAAAAATAACTTGTATATTTTTTGCTTTTGTCCAAAGTTAAATACATGGCTACATGTTGTTAGTTAATGTTGTGTTGACTTCTGTAAGGCAGTACCCCATAATAGATGTACGCTAAAACTATAGTTGTAATAAAAAAAAATACACATAACGATAACTCTTAGAGCACACAGTGAAGTTGAGTCGTCAAAGTCGCGTCGTGGGCAAAAAGTTATGTCACATCACCTTTTACTCTCACGACACCAAAACTTCCTACGATGGCACAATCCCCCTCCCTGGTTAACATCAACATTCTCGTGTCGTCGTCACCCTGCCACTTCTTTTTTCTTTTTTTCAACAATTAATTAACATAAACTTAAATTTTTCATTAATAAAAAAAATACAATCACTAATTAAAAAAAAACGAAATTAAAAAAGATAAAATAAAAATACCGAAATAAAAAAATAACACAAATACGAAAAAAAAACTTAAAAAAAATACAACTTAAAAATTAAAATATTTCGCGCGCGCCTCGTCTTTGAGCTTCTCGATTCTCGCCACGTCTAGTGTGATGTTTGGGTAAAATCAGTGGAGATTTATAGGTAAAAAAGATGAAAAAATGGGTTTTTTTCCCCTCCAACAGTAAAAAACGGGGCAAAAAAAATTAGCCGTTATCCTCAACGGTTATTTTTTCAAATTTTCAAAAAAAAAAAAAAAAAAAAAAAAAAATCCATAACGCCACCCCATGGCGCGAGCCACAGTGTGGTTAGCTGCGCCATGGTCTCGCGCCGTCGCTCACGGCGTCAGCTGATTATAGACAGCCCAAACATAACGACACGAGGCACAGTACGATTAGCGCCGCCGTCGTCTTGCGCCGTGGTGGCCAGCCGAACGACCAGCCACCATACTGTGGCCTCTTAAGATTGTCATTAACAAACCCAAACTAAAATATGAGGCAGTTAATAGCAGAGTAAGACACATGGCGTTTTTATCCTCCCGACACTGTTGCTTCATTTTTTTTGTATCGTTTCACTGGTTGCCTTATATTTTTTGTGCTACAACTCAAATTTGATTTTATCTTTATACCTTTTTTTTTTTTATAATTTTTCCAACCTAAATCTTAGAGAGTCACTAGTTTGAGCAACAAGCTGATCATTTATTGGTGATTAGTTTTGAGAAAAATCTTGGTGTAAACACACGAACATTACGTAAACAACCACTTCTCTTTTTGAATCATAATGGGAGTGTTGATGGTTTTTTATCCTCACATGATTGCCTGAATCTTTGGGAAGCATAATCACATACCGAAACTTTTTCACTTATGATATTTTGTTTACTGTTGCTTTTACCAACCTGAATGCGTCTTATGGATGCAAAACTGCTCATGACACTGATAAACACCACTAGTACCATCAAATTTAAGCAGGCGATTAATGGACGTTTTATCATTGACTGATATTTGTATTTTGCATCCTTGTTTTTTTATTACATATTAAGGTATCAATTTTTACATTTCATTTATTTTTTATGTAACAGTTGAGATTAACCTATGATTTAAATAAACAACAAAAAGACTACTCTTGTTAAAATATTCAAAAGTTATAAAAAAAGCGAAAATACTAAAGTTGTAAATATGACGAAATACTGATTTTATCATCAGTTAAAACAATGAAATATCACTAGTGATAAAGCAATGAAATATCACTGTGATATTGCACAGTAACTATGTTTATGGAATATCACTAGTGATATTTTATTGCTTTATCGCTGTTGATATTTCATTGTTTTATCACTAGTGATAACCATTTTTCGTCATATTTACAACTTTAGGCATTCCTTCGTTTTTTCACAACTTTTGGACATTTTGACAAAAATGGTCTCTCCGTGTTTTTTTTAAACGTATGTAATGGATGGTTAAGATTAGTCCCATGATATGTAGTGAAAAAAAGGATCGAAAATAACTTTTGTCCTTGTATAAGTTTATGAGAACAATTATTACAATTGCGATCTTTACTAACCGAACATGTATTATTATCAGATGACAACACTACAAAATAAAGAACATTTACTTACTAAAAGTTTTGTTTACTAATAAGAGAAATAATAATTTAAATCATTATAATTTTTCCTTAGTAGAACATATTGAATATAAAAGAGGTAAAAGAAACTCGAGCCATTAAAAGGATTACTCTTTTACTTAATATACTTTTAGTGATCCTACTATTACTTACCTTTTTTTAGAAGTTGATAAAAAATAACTTTTAGTTGCTTTTCTATATATAAATAAAAAGAATATATACTTTTAGTAGCCATTTGTTACTTGCTTTTTCCACACTTAATTTAGTTATCAAATATTATAACTTTTAAAGTGAAAGTTATTTTGCATCCTTATTTTTAATAGATATTAAGGGGAGAAAAGTTCATTGACATCCTTTTTTTTCTCATATGTTAAGGGATAAATCTCCACCATTTATTCGGTTTGATCTAATAATTGAGATTAATCTAAGTTTTAAAAAAATGGAGGGACCATTCTTGCTAAACTGTCCAAAATTTTAAAAAACGGACGGAGGGACTAAAATTATAAATATGACAAAATTCTTTTTGTCACTAGTGATATTTCACTATTGATAAAATAATCAAATATTACTAGTGATAAAATAATAAAATATCACTAGTGATATTACAAAGTAACTATGTTTATAAAATATCACGTGATATTCATTGTTTTATTACTAGTGATATTTCATTTCTTTTATTACTAGTGAAATATCACCCGTAATAACCAGTTTTTGTCATATTTACAATTTTAGTCCCACCGTCGTTTTTTTACAGTTTTTGAATATTCTGGAAGAATGGTCCTTCCGTGTTTTTTATGGTATTTAATCTTAGGTAGTGAGTTGTTAGGATTAGTCCCTTAGCATGTAAATAAAAAAAGGATGCAAAATAACTCAACTTTATCAAGGGACCAATCTTATCCATTTATTACCTAAGATTATGAAGGACCATTTTTGTCAAAATATCCAAAAATTGTCAAAAAAAAACGACGGAGTGACTAAAGTTGTAAATATGATAGAAAATGGTTACGCTAGTGATACAAGTAAGAAGAAATCACTAGTGAAAAGAAATGAAATATCACTAGTGATATTTAATAAACCTAGTTACTGTGTGCTGTCATAATGATATTTCATTGTTTTATCACTAGTGATATTTCATTTCTTTCACTAGTGAAATATCACTAGTGATGTCATATTTATAATTTTAGTCCCTCCGTCATTTTTACAACTTTTGGAAATTTTGGCAAAAAATGTCCTTTCATGTTTTTTTTTTCAAATCTTAAGTTACTATTATTAGATCAAAAGCAAATGAAAAATAAAAAATGTTTCATTGACTGTAAAAGCAAAGATGTAAAAAACTCATCTCGTGCTCACTTATCATATAAATGTTTTGCTAACATGTGCACACATACATGACATGGGGATGGCGTAAGGTACTCCAATTGAGGCATGGGTTGCGAGAATTTTTATGGCATAAGATTGGAAATGGTACTTCTACCTTAATTTGGTATGATTCTTGGTGTACCAGAAGCCCTCTTTGGAATATAATTTCTACTCGTGACATTTTTAGGGCATGGTTTAACAACGATACAAAGGTGTGTGATTTAATTGTTGATGGATAGTTTTCGTTGTAGCACCCCATTTTAATAAATGGAATATCACAGGATAATTATGGCAAATCATCAAAGCATACAAGGTAAATGTCTAAAACATTAAATGACCATAAAAGAATCCGGAAACAAACATTGGATCAACATAAGCTCTACACACGAAATGCATAAGTAGACTGTAAAGGAAAAGGACTAAACAATTTCCAGTAAAGCAAAAGTATGAAAATGCATTAAAGAATGAAAGAAATCTGGCGTCTCATTCCATGCACGTACTCTTGGATTCCAAGATTTGCCCTTTAGTACCTGCCGTATTAGGACATGGAAAGAGAAATACGGCTGAGCAATACGCTCAGTGTGCGGATATATAACATAGAATGTAAAGCATAGACATAAGCAAGTAATGGAATGAAATGAATAACATAGCAGCGGAATAATGAATGTCCTGGAAAACCTGGTTTAAGTTCATAAAACTTATTTATATTTCTGAAAAGACTTATGTTTAATTTATCCTAAAAATCTGTATTTTAAATATGCCGAGAGCCCATATAGGTCTTGTTATATCCACGTGCATGAATACTTGGAGGGGTGACCTCACCATGGAATTAGAGGGGCTGCCTCTAATTAATATATAAAATGAGTGGAGGGATCAACTCCTGTAACGGATGTAAGGCACACACCACAGTTACCATGAAAACATACTACTTGTCCTAGGATGCTTTAACACCCCCAAATTTACACGCAGCGGAATACATCTTTGGGTGCTAAACAATGATACAACAACACATAATTTATAAAGAACGACTCGAAAATAGACGTTTTAGATTTATCGTTCCTAAAACATTTGTCAGAGTAGCGTAGTCCCAAGTAATCGTTACCAAAAGATAAGTTAAAACAACATATTGGTTTGTTTTGAAAATGGAACGATAAATGGATCAAAGAGTTTGAACAACAAAAGCAGTGCACAACTTCATTCCCCGTGACCTCCAAGCTTCCACTTCTTGATTACCTGAAATACATGTGAGTAAAACAATCAGCAAAAATGCCGAGTGAATCTATAGGTTTATGAAATCAATTTGAACACAAGCAAAGATTATAAGTTTGTGGCATGCTTAAAAGCATCAAATAATAATTTGCATCAACAATGATAATTGTATATAGCATAAATTGCAATAAGCTCATGGAACCGAGCCCTTAGACACTCCCATATCAGTCTAATAAGACGAGAGATTTATTAATTGCCGGTTACCTCCAGATTATTGGTACATTGCCGTATACCTGACTTCTCAATACAATATGCTCAAACAGTGTGGAGGTCGGGCCTAAGCTTCTATGACAAGTCCACAAAAACTGAACCGGGGCGGCTTCCACCATAGATCTATTAATTGTACTAGCGGTTAACCCATCATAGGTTAATTAACGGTCCATAATTGAGGTTTTAACAAAGGCAATCACTTAATGCAATTTAAAGGCAACCACGGGTTCATTCATAGAGGGACAAAGCATACCATAAAAATCTTGTGTTCTAAGTTTATAAAACATGTATTCCCCCTCGCGGGTTTAAAATCATTTAATAACTAGTATAAAGCAAGGCTATAGACTCACGTTGATAATGAAAGGCGGATTATCGGCTACGGGCGTGCTTCGGTCACGGAAACCTATATAAATAATAATCGGTCTTAGACTCTTGTCCAATGACTTTTATCAAAATAACAATATACATATGATGATTTTGTACATATGATGATGATCAAGTGGGTTTATATATCCTTGTTTACTCATTTTAGTGTTTACGTTTTGGTAACTTTTTACTAGTTTACTAGTTTTACCTACTTACCTATTTTAAGTCCAATAAGCTTAGTATAAGTTCTTTAACTTGTTTTAATCCATTTTATACCTGTATTATCAGTATCTATACTTTCCATGTTGGGCCCAAATGGGTTAAGCCCAATAAGTCCTTTTTATAAGTGTTTAACTTATTTAGTCCAATTATTAGTCCAATATGCTTAGTTAGCTCGTTAATGTCCGTATGTCCTATAGTTCGGGTTTTATCGGTTTTTACTTGTATTAGTTACTTATATATCAGTATATGACTTTTAAAAACTTTACATTAGACGGGTTTGGTCGTCTAAGTTTTAATTGGCGAAAAACGTTAATTTTACGGTAATAGCCGAAAAAGTCGTAAAAATCAAGTTTATAGTTTTTATTACTTATAAGTATTATTCCACTACCATTTATATAATTTATCCATTTATTTAACCTTTTACATATTTATATAAATAAGTTTCATAAGTTAGTGGGTTTTTATTTTACATTTTATACAATAAAATTTGAGTGCTTATATAATAATAATAAACATTAATTCTCAAAATCTGATTTTTATTTTCATCTTCACCATTTTTATCATATCTAGAGTTCTATAATGAATTAGAAGCTCATTTTTGGGTGGCATGATCTTCATATTATGTGCTACATTTAACTTAGTTATAGCTACTGCTCACTTTAAGTTTATCTATGCTTAACAGTCCCTACAAAACAGCTTATTCAGATTAGCACACCTATTTTGTTTTGATCATATCTCACTCATTATAATGATTCAATTGCATGGCCAACTCTCACATGTGTATAACATCTTGTACTTACTGTAAATGGATCATACCATGCAAGTTTATCAGTTCAAGTTTTAGTTATATACTGTTTTTATACAGCCAACTAAATAAGCATGATTTTAGCCTTATTTCTTATAGTTATTAACCTTTTTAAGCATATTTATCAACACTTGATCCCCACACAACATTTTTATCATCATATATACATCATATACATATACAATAATAAAGAAAATACATTTGTTCTTTACAAAAATAACAAGAGAAAATGGAGAGGATGATCTTCTTTACCAACCAAGTGTATTTCTTGTTTTTGGAAGACAAGAACTTGATGAACACCACAAGTAACTCCAAGATCATCAAACACCAAGAAAAATAGTTGAGAAATCAGCCCTAAGACACAAGCAAATCACCTCCTATGTTGTTAATATGGCCACCAAATAATCAAGGCTTCAAGATAACTCCATGATAGAGCTAGATAACATGTATTTCATGGCTAGAAAAGATCAAAGGGGTGTTTGTAGCTTAAAAGTGGATGGCAAGGTGGAGGTGTTGAAAGAGTTTTGATGTTGGTTTTGCATGTATGGAAAGATGGAAATGAGTTAGTTGATGGTTTTAGCTAGTAAGTGGAAAAGAGTAGCTTAAGGTGTAAGCTTTGTTTACACTTGTAAACACTTAGCTAACATGATGCCACATATAGTTGTGGTGTCATGTTGGTGCCATCCATGCTAGCTAGTGGGGTGGGACAATGTATTTTGTCCCATCTCACTAGTTTACGGGTATTCCTCGATTCTAGTTTTCTCGATTTGCGTGCCCTCGGGTCGTTTCACGAAAAACGTTTTTATAAATTATGAATCAACGTCACAAAACGAATCCAATAAAAATTGTCTCATCAAAAACGGAGTTCAAAAACGTAAATACGTAATCCTAAGGTTTCCGGTTTAGTCGTAAGGGACGCTAAATTATGCACGTAAGCCCAAATTTAAATCCGTAAATTGTGAGTTCGTCAACCAACACAAAAATAAGTTTCAAAATATTATACGAGAAAATATTTCACTACCTGAAAATGTTAGATTGTACATTTCAAAAGTTTAAACGCACACGAAAAATAATAATATAACGACTCGATACGTAATTGAAACGATATCGTCGAAAGTATTAAATATCGAAACTATCGATAATAAAATATAAAAATTTTGGCATCCGTCGGTATCGCGATCACTAGTAGTCCTCGTTGCTCGTCAAAATATTAAAATATAATATTTAATATCGGTTTCAACTTAAACCGTTAAACATAATAATATTTAACGTTATAAAATACTTCAAAATAATTGAAAATAGAATTAAATTATGACCTTATTTTTACGGGTTTTACATCCTCACCACCTTAAGGGAGCGACGTCCCGTCGCTCAACTCGCCTCACTTTCGCCAACGCGCATTAAAGTCTCAATAAACATCGTCGTTGAAAGTCAAGAAGATATTACATAATATGTGTTCTACATGATCGGACGTCATCGGATGATGCCGTCTCAAGTTCTCACAACTTACGATCATTTGACTAGATCACATACCACATAAGTACATAAAAATAAAAGGTCGAACAATAACATCAAGTATAGATTTCCATCGTTAATCATCGAGAAAACCTTGAACGAACCCTTGATAATAACCACTTGATCTCAAGAGTCTTTCCACTTGCGGTGTCGGCTTCAACATGCTCCTCGAGGTTGTAACGAATTTATTAACTCCATTCATTAAGAGATTTGGTCATCAATCATTTCACGAGTACACGCATAAATCCTGGTGACACTTATCGTTTCTTCTTATACACTGCTTCCCGAGATTCATTTTAAACTCAGAATAAAATAGTGATCTTCAATACGAGGAACAGAACGATATAAAAATAAACTCAATAAACGCATAAACGGACAAGATGTGGTAAAATGATTTAAGGTTGACGATTGACGAGGGATCTCGACTCACGTAACCGAAAAACATAATAAATCACAATACTAGAAAAATGAGAGCGAAGAATAAATTATACATTATCATTAAAATAACATTTGTCACAATTATCCGTCCCGGATTTGGTATTACCTTAAAACTCAGTTGAGGTACTTTCTTGATAATGATGATACATCAAAAATAGAAGTAAAATAGTTTCAAATTTTATTTGGTCGTCTTAAGAAACTTTGAAAGAATAACACAAATTTATTAATTAAACTCGTATTGATGGTTACAATTTAGAAAATATAATTTCCAAATCAAATCACTATTAGGAATATAAGTTAAACCGATAATTTCATTACGTTTAAAAGTAAAGTATGATAAGTCAATTACTTCAAAGATAGAGATAATTTCATTTTAAACATTAGTTTTAGTTATACAAAATATGATGTATAAATTTGACCTTTTACTTGTGATGGTTATTTCGATAATTGAAAATCATTAGAAAATGTATAAAAGTTCCATAAAAATTTTATAATACTTTGTAGAAATACATAAAGGTGTTTATTATTTCAAAATAACATGGGATATATTCGGGTTTCGAAATTTGACAAGATAACAAGCGAATACGAATGAAAATAATAGTCAACAATTAATACGAAATCAATGGTACAAAAGAGAACGAAGCAAATGTCGTATGAATTCTTAAAGAGAATAATAAAATAAAGGCGGTGATGGTATGACGATAAGAAATAATAGATTAAACAAGTTGTCGATTTTGTTAGTGCGGTCGATGGTTCACCAATATCAGCTCGTTAACTTAGCGGTGGTCGATACATGATCGGAAAGAAGATCCATACAAAAATTTAAATCAAAGAAAATTCCTAATAATCAGTTGTAATTAAAACAAATCAAATGAATGATGTTAGTGTTTAAAGAGAGAAGTCAAAGCACGGTTCACAAGAGTGGATTTCGAGACAAACGAGAGTGACGGACGTCATCCCGGATATACGGAAATCACTTTGGTGATAATTCATGATTCACGTGCGGAGACATTCCAAAGATCTACCCAGTCGCATAAAGAAGATTGAACAAGAAGGAAGGATAAAACATCGAGACTTTCAAGTCATTTATCAACAGTCGGTAATTAGACGAACTGTCAAAAGAAATCAGTTATAAGACAAAATGAAGTAACAAGTGAAAAAGCGATCGTCGAGTAAAAACGTATTCGTAAGCGCGTAATTCGTTTAAGAAAAGGTAAGAAAACGTATGCGGATGCATAGAAATTGCGCCACTTGCATAAATTATAAAGGTTTTCAAAACTTCTTTTCATTTTATTTCATTTTATTTATCTTCATCATAAATACAAGTAAAAAGTTGATTATTATCAAGATTTTTAAGTGGACTACTATTCAGCCTAGCATGGCTCCTTCTAGATTAGACATAGGTGATCAGTCCATGTATAATTTAGGGCTAGCAATGCAGTGCTCCATTTCGTCGAAAAGTATTACGTTTCTTATGTTTATATATAAACCATGCCATTTGAAAAATGGAATTTTAAAAATATTTTATAAATTTATAGGAAACATGTAATTTGTGAAATACTCAATAAGCAACTTTTAATCTTACGAAAAGTATTTTATAAGACCAAAGTAAAAATAATTGGTGAAAATAATCGTAAAACAATATCAGATTTATTTATAATATGACATTATGACAACGTATAAAGTAGTCAAAGTTTTGCAAAAAGTGGCAAATAGTAGCTCATAAAACAACCAATGAAATGGTTACAAGTTGTTAAGTTTTCAAAAGGTTATAAGGTTTAGACGAAAATGCCATGATACATGTGATAAAAAAAATATCGATGAAGAATGTGAAGACAAAACTTCAAAACTCAACTCAAATCAGTGGAAGGTTAGGAGAAAAAAAAATATAATAATATCGAATGACAAAAGAGTCATATATATAAAAAGGATAAAACAATCCAAATGTGTATTCTATGTAAGATACTCGACACAACATACTTTTAAGAAAATATATTATTCGTTTTTAAATTACACCATTAATCCGGTAATTGCTAATCCTGTACTGTTTCTATTTTAAATATTTTCACATGCGACTAGTATTCGTTAGTTGTAAAATAATATTTGTTAAAATTTTACGATCTCAAATGAAATCAAAACAGCTTAGAAACATTTAAAACTCATGTTCTGAATTTTCTATCAGATTTAACTTTTAAATATGAGCCGATTAATTGACCCGATAAACGACATCTCCAAGACTCAGAGTCTAAAGCATTTTGATGCCAAACGATGTTTCAGACGACTTTCTAGTTTTACCCGAGACCTGAAAACCAATGTAAAATGGGCAAAATACCCCTGCAAGTTCTGTGCAGGTTTGACTATTTTATTTTAAAAAACGCAGGTTTTACTTTTAAGTTTTGACCTGTTTATACTGCCCCTACAGTTTCTGCATAAAGTGTATTTTTCGACACTTCTTAACGGCTCAAAATATATACATATATACACACATGTCTTGTGGATTTTATAACAACGAAAAATAAATCTCGTAATGAGCATCAAATAAAATATAGCATGATGGATGACAGAAAATGCTTCAAGGTCTTCAACACGAAATTTAGGAAGCAAAACGGTGAAAGACGTTCGTAATTTAAGTTTCAAGGGTCAATGTAGGCAAATCTCCTTGGTGCCACGATTGTCCAAAAACACAAAACATAACAAGAAAAGAATGGAACATTAACATGCTACACTCCGGAAGCGAGAAGGTTAATGAAAAACAAATGATACAATTTTATATAAGTAAAATCGTATTCCAATTCTAGCGCCATAATCTAGACGATGATTTATAAAATGACGATGGCGTTACCGAGATATAAGTGAACAATACACTTCGGAGTCGATACATATAAATGTCAATAAATAGCGGTTAGTCTATTCCAAGGACACATTGAGCTACACAATGGTCTAGAAATTACGTTTCAAGACGTCCAAGCACAAATAGCCGGAAGACGATTTGGATATCTACGTAGATATCTCAAAGGGTCAAATAAGGAAAGTAACGCGCGCAGATGAAGGTATGTAAGGTCATAATATAAAATTTTTGCAATAAAAGCAATTTAAATACTTCAAAAATATATACAGAAAGATCTTGAAAATTCATTGTATTTATTTAAGTTAATCATTAATATATGATAAACTTTTATCGAAAAGTTTAACGACATAAATATATATCGATAAAGGATTATAGTATTTATTTAGAAATACTTAGCAATAAGGCATACATAATAATGTATACTAAAGTTGTAATCCCAGAAGTAGCTTGAACCTGAAGTCACGCGAAATCATGTGCACCGACTCTTTGAAAAATAAAACCGACAGTTATAGTTTAGGTTTTTAGAAAAAGACCTAGTTCTCTATAATTCATGGCTCTGGTACCAATCTTTAACACCCCCAAATTTACACGCAGCGGAATACATCTTTGGGTGCTAAACAATGATACAACAACACATAATTTATAAAGAACGACTCGAAAAGAGACGTTTTAGATTTATCGTTCCTAAAACATTTGTCAGAGTAGCGTAGTCCCAAGTAATCGTTACCAAAAGATAAGTTAAAACAACATATTGGTTTGTTTTGAAAATGGAACGATAAATGGATCAAAGAGTTTGAACAACAAAAGCAGTGCACAACTTCATTCCCCGTGACCTCCAAGCTTCCACTTCTTGATTACCTGAAATACATGTGAGTAAAACAATCAGCAAAAATGCCGAGTGAATCTATAGGTTTATGAAATCAATTTGAACACAAGCAAAGATTATAAGTTTGTGGCATGCTTATAAGCATCAAATAATAATTTGCATCAACAATGATAATTGTATATAGCATAAATTGCAATAAGCTCATGGAACCGAGCCCTTAGACACTCCCATATCAGTCTAATAAGACGAGAGATTTATTAATTGTCGGTTACCTCCAGATTATTGGTACATTGCCGTATACCTGACTTCTCAATACAATATGCTCAAACAG
This sequence comes from Glebionis coronaria, assembly GCA_025667525.1. Taxonomy (NCBI): domain Eukaryota; kingdom Viridiplantae; phylum Streptophyta; class Magnoliopsida; order Asterales; family Asteraceae; genus Glebionis; species Glebionis coronaria. Next base: position 79,995,154 of record CM046876.1, on the reverse strand, counting down.
TGTGGAGGTCGGGCCTAAGCTTCTATGACAAGTCCACAAAAACTAAACCGGGGCGGCTTCCCCCATAGATCTATTAATTGTACTAGCGGTTAACCCATCATAGGTTAATTAACGGTCCATAATTGAGGTTTTAACAAAGGCAATCACTTAATACAATTTAAAGGCAACCAGGGGTTCATTCATAGAGGGACAAAGCATACCATAAAAATCTTGTGTTCTAAGTTTATAAAACACATATTCCCCCTCGTGGGTTTAAAATCATTTAATAACTAGTATAAAGCAAGGCTATAGACTCACGTTGATAATGAAAGGCGGATTATCGGCTACGGGCGTGCTTCGGTCACGGAAACCTATATAAATAATAATCGGTCTTAGACTCTTGTCCAATGACTTTTATCAAAATAACAACATACATATGATGATTTTGTACATATGATGATGATCAAGTGAGTTTATATATCCTTGTTTACTCATTTTAGTGTTTACGTTTTGGTAACTTTTTACTAGTTTACTAGTTTTACCTACTTACCTATTTTAAGTCCAATAAGCTTAGTATAAGTTCTTTAACTTGTTTTAATCCATTTTATACCTGTATTATCAGTATCTATACTTTCCATGTTGGGCCCAAATGGGTTAAGCCCAATAAGTCCTTTTTATAAGTGTTTAACTTATTTAGTCCAATTATTAGTCCAATATGCTTAGTTAGCTCGTTAATGTCCGTATGTCCTATAGTTCGGGTTTTATCGGGTTTTACTTGTATTAGTTACTTATATATCAGTATATGACTTTTAAAAACTTTACATTAGACGGGTTTGATCGTCTAAGTTTTAATTGGCGAAAAACGTTAATTTTACGGTAATAGCCGAAAAAGTCGTAAAAATCAAGTTTATAGTTTTTATTACTTATAAGTATTATTCCACTACCATTTATATAATTTATCCATTTATTTAACCTTTTACATATTTATATAAATAAGTTTCATAAGTTAGTGGGTTTTTATTTTACATTTTATACAATAAAATTTGAGTGCTTATATAATAATAATAAACATTAATTCTCAAAATCTGATTTTTATTTTCATCTTCACCATTTTTATCATATCTAGAGTTCTATAATGAATTAGAAGCTCATTTTTGGGTGGCATGATCTTCATATTATGTGCTACATTTAACTTAGTTATAGATACTGCTCATTTTAAGTTTATCTATGCTTAACAGTCCCTACAAAACAGCTTATTCAGATTAGCACACCTATTTTGTTTTGATCATATCTCACTCATTATAATGATTCCATTGCATGGCAAACTCTCACATGTGTATAACATCTTATACTTACTGTAAATGATCATACCATGTAAGTTTATCAGTTCAAGTTTTATTTATATACTGTTTTTATACAGCCAACTAAATAAGCATGATTTTAGCCTTATTTCTTATAGTTATTAACCTTTTTAAGCATATTTATCAACACTTGATCCCCACACAACATTTTTATCATCATATATACATCATATATGTAAAACCCGCATGCTTTTACCATGAATAGTGCCCTTAAGATCGTACGTTCTAGATTAAAACTTACCTCATGTAGTATTGATCACATTCATGTGCTAATAATCAAGCAAGTGCATACGTGTATGTCATGACAAGTATCGATTACGTACGACCCCATGATAAACAGTTAATAATATATCACGTGAACATAATTAAATCATGAACACCATTTAATATACTAACTAAAATAATTACGTAAATACTTATAATATATTTACGAGCGTTAAGTTTACGATAAACGACACGTTAAAAGAAACAGAAACACGTTAAACACGAGCACGTTTAACCACGAACGAACACGAAACATCGGGACACGAGAAAGGTACGGGTACCCCATGTGGGGCCCCCATACCCACGACACACATGCATGAAATGGGCTTAGCCCATGGACTTTTCAAGTTAAGGGGGGTAAAAGTAAAAACATGTTTTCATTTTCATTTTTCAAGAAATAAACATAAAACCCTAAAAAGAGTTTTCTCCTCTCCTTTTTCTCCTTATTGTGCCGCCACCCTTACACCACCATAAGTGGGTGTTTGATTGATTTTGATCTTAAAAACAAGTGTTAGAGTACGTGTTTGTTCATCCTTTTTCCAAGCTACATAGCGGTATACCTTTCTAACCCTTCTTTTTAATTCTCTTTAATTCTTTTGATCTTTGATTATTTTCATGAACATGTTATTATTTTTCTTATGAAAACAAGATAATTAATCATTGATCTAACATGTTTTGGTATTAAATAAAATCAAGGAATGATTTAAAGGGGTGTTTGTTTCTAGCCGCCTAGCAAAACAAACCCGAGGGGGGTTTGGTTTGCTATTGCCGCCACCACCAAGACCACAATTGGTCTTGGTTGGCTCATGTGGGACCCACGGCAGCAAGGGGACACGTGTGCCCCGGGTTTGGCCCGGGGTACGGTGTCGAATTCATACCCGGTTCATGGTTCGTTGGTTAAAATCATGATCTATGTTACATGTAATTTTTATGAATCATGAACTTAGGATATAATTAATTAATAACATGAAATATTAATTAAATCATGACTTAGGTTATTTTAATTATTAGTTTATCATGACATTAAATTAACCTAAGTATTTTATGTTATAAGTTGTAATTAATTAATTATTAAAACATGCCTATAATTAATTAATTTAGACATGACTTAGGTTATATTATTATTAATAATAATACACATTTTAACCTAAGTATTTCATTTCATTTTAATTAATACATGTTACACTTTAATTAAAATGCTTAACCTATAGTTTAATTAAAATACATGAAATAATAATTAAACTATACACTATATCATATGACTTAAGTAGTAAGCTTATGACACTTAGACTTATATGTTAGCTTATGAAATCAGCTTAATTCTAATTATGGAAACTTCTATTTATAGAAACTTAATTAAATAAGGCAACTAATCTAATTATGGAAACCTTCTATATATGGAAATCAATCTATTTCAGGCAGCTAATCTAATTATGGAAACCTTCTATATATGGAAACTTATTTAATTAAGGCAGCTGATCTATTTTTGGAAACTTTCTATTTTTAGAAACTAATCTATTTTAGGCAGTAAATTCTATTTTTGGAAACTTTCTATTTTTGGAAACTTTCTATTTTTGGAAACTTTCTATTTTTGGAAACTTTCTATTTTTGGAAACTTTCTATTTTTGGTAACTTTCTATTTTTGGAAACTTTCTATTTTTGGAAACTTTCTATTTTTGGAAACCTGCTATTTTTGGAAAGTTACTTATTATTATACAGTAAGTATATTAATACATGAAACACCAGTAATACTTAATCAGATAAACCAGAAATACAAGATAAACACAGTTTAAGGCTTTAAACAGTGAACCATGACCTAAAACATACCAAATCAGCTATAACAAGACACAGAACCCAGTACGTAATCAGTGAATCGATACTTATACACGTGTGTATTCATGTAGCGTTAGTGATCCAGAAGTAGGAGTATTTCTTCCGTTCATTTCACTGGACTTGAGGTACGGATTCCCGTCCTTTCAGTATGGACATTCCTTCCTTATTAGGATTTCCCCGTATGCAGCCAACTGTTTTCCCCAGCATTTGTTTTATTGTTTTGAACTGCTTATGTTAATTTAGCATAAACTATAGCCATATACAAGCATGACCAGTTTCACCTAGTTATGGAGGTACCATAACCATAGCATTGGAGGCACCGATGTTATGACTTCCCCACGGCGGAGTGATTGCTCGTGGCGTCCCTTTTCAGTTTGGCCATATTATTATATCAGTCGGGGCGTATGGGTGCATCCTAGTTACATGTTTTATTCAGTTTATCATGGTGAATGTGGTGTGTGCCTTGCACCCTTCACAAGGAGCTGATCCCTCCTACCCAAACCAGTATATTGATTAGAGGCATCCCCTCTAATCAGCATGATGAGGTCACCCCTCCAAGTATTCATGCACGTGACCTTTTCATGACCTATATGGGCTATGGTATATATATGTTAAAACAGTTTTCACAGGTTAAACATAAGGCTTTTCGAACTATAAAACCAGTTTTCATGATACTTAACCAGTTTACTCAGTACTTAGTCTTCCGCTGTTATATGTTACATGCTTATCCTATATCATGCTTTATTGTACATCCGTGCACTGAGCGTCTTGCTCAGCCGTTTTCCTTTTCATGTTCCCAAAACGGCAGGTACTCAGGGACGCTCGTAGATCTCAAACGTAGGTGCATATGGATTGGAAGCTTTACTGTCTTTCTTTACTTTATGCATTTCCTTTACTTTGATACAGTTGCTTTGGACATTGTTTCGTCCTTCCTTTTACAGTATTTATGTTTGTGTGTGATGAGCTTTACTTTGGGATGCCGATGTTTGTTTCCGGTATTTCCCTTTTATGGTTGAATAATGCTTAGACATTTATCCTTGTATGCTTTGATGACACGCCATGATATGCGTAATATTCCATTTCCAAAATGGGGTGTTACAATTATGGTATCAGAGCCAAGGCTTCGACCTGTAGGCTCTCAAATATGACCTGTGATTAGTGGGTAGTCACTACGGTCTTCCTAGAACTGACAGTTGTTTTCATGCATTCATCATTTTTAAGCATACATATACATGTCATTGTTACAGGGTTTTTGACTAAGTAATGGTTGGTACAGGACTGGCCCTATTTAGTCGCATGTGTTTTATCGAAACTTTTAGATTTGGGACCGACCCATAGGCGTCCCCTCGATATGTCTTTTATTTTGAGTGAACTGACCGAAGGCGTTCACTCTCGAGCATCAAAAGTTTTCATAAAACTGCATCATGCATTCATACAAAGATTTTCTTGCATAAAATTTTTCTCGTGAAATTTTGGCATAAAATTTTTCTTTTATATATTATGTTTGAACTGTTAATCATATGTTTTATGTTATACTGTCAGATGGTTCTCACACGCGAGCAAGAGCAGCTCAATGCTGCGATTCAGGCTGCCATGCAAGCCCTACTTCCTCAACTGAGGAATGACATTCGTGCTGAAGTCCAAGCTGCAAATAATCAGCAGCCGCAGAATCAGGCACCTCCTCCTCCTCCTCCCCCAGTGACTCTAGCGGTATGGTTGGAACGATTTAACAAGCTCCGTCCTAGAGCTTTTGAAAAGACTGATAGCCCCATCGATGCTGAAAGCTGGCTGACTCACATTGAGAAAATCTTCAATGCTATGGGATGTGACCCCGCCTTCAAGGCAAGATTGGCGTGCTACAGGTTTGAAGGCGATGTACTCAACTGGTGGCTAGCTTTGACACAGTCAGAAGGAGGTGATGAATGGGTCGCTGGTTTGACATGGGCCCAATTCAAGGAGAGAGTGATGGAACAGTTCTTTCCTAAGGCAGAGCAGGACAAACTCAAGCGTGAATACCACGGGATACGTCAGAGACAGGGCGAGAATAGCAACGAATTCATGCAGCGCTTTCTTCGCCTTGCTGGTTTTCTAGGAGCAGCGGCTGGTACTCCTGAGGAGCAGGCACACCATTTTAGGTGGGCACTTCGCACCTCGGTTGCGAACAATCTAGTATGTGCTACGTTCAATACGGTAGCACAAGTGGCTGACGCAGCAAGAAAGCTTGAGATGTTGCAGGAACGTGATGAGTTCGGAGAAGCAGAAAGACCGGACAAGAGGTAAAACATTTCATGTTCTAGCGTTAACCAGACCGCATCCTATCGTTATATGTTCCATAATCATCTCTTAAACTGTATCTTCCAGGCAGAAAACTGGGGACCGGTCTCAGCCGGCTACTCAGCAGCAACCCAATCAGCCCAAAGGAAACGGTCACTCTAACGACCGTTCTGTTGTGGAAAGGCGCAGCGGTAATGACAATTATCGTAACAATGCGGGACAGTCCAACAACAGCAGGTCCTACTATTTACGCATCTTCTTATGATTTCATGTTATATCTCTCATGCTGACACTATGTTAATCTCTACCAGGAACCACGGTAACGGAAGGGACCAGAACCACAGGGGTTCTCAGCCCAACCGTTCAGCTAACACTGGTAAACATCTTATGACGCCTACGTCCTATACTCGTGCATATACCTTATTCTTAACACGTTCTGTCATCAGCAGGCCCTCAGCAAGCAAGGACTCCTGCTGGAGGATTCACTCATCCTCTTTGCAGCACCTGCCATCGCAGACACCCTGGCCCATGTCGTCGTGACTCCGACGCGTGCTACAAGTGCGGCCTCCCTGGCCATCGTATGAGAGATTGCCGTAAGGGTGAAATGGAGGGTACTTCGGGTCATGCTGATACTAAACCGCCTCCTACCACTGGGCGTGTCTACACGACATCGCGCGATCAGGCAAACAAATCTACAGGTACCATTACTGGAATTTTGTATATGTACGGCCAGGCTGCATGTGTTCTTTTCGACACGGGTGCCACTCATTCAGTTGTTTCCACTACTTATGCTAAGAACATCAGGACACTTCCCTTGCCATTAGAAACTAAGCTTACCATTTCCACGCCTCTGAGGGACTCTGTATTAATAACTCATGTATACAAGAGTCTTCCTTTGGAGTTTGACGATAAAGTTCGTGCAGTAGATGCACTTCCTCTAGACATGATTGAGTTTGATATGATTCTCGGCATGGATTGGCTATCCAAGCACCATGCTACCATAGACTGCCACTCATATAGAGTGATCTTCGGCGACATTAATGCACCAGAGTACATCCATAACGGGTTCATACCCGGACGGTCTGTACAAGTCATATCTACCTTGCAAGCACGTGCATTACTGTCACATGGCTGCGAAGGTTATCTCGCTACGGTTCATGACATGGATGCTGAATCCCCATCGATTCAGGATCAACCAGTAGTTTCAGAATTTCAAGACGTCTTCCCAGATGAACTTCCAGGCATACCACCTGCAAGAGAAGTGGAGTTCAACATCGACCTTGTTCCAGGAGCTGAGCCAATCTCTAAGGCTCCGTATCGTATGGCTCCCATAGAGCTAAAAGAACTGAAGGACCAATTACAGGAACTTCTTGAACGAGGGTTCATTAGACCGAGCGCATCTCCATGGGGCGCACCGGTCTTGTTCGTTAAGAAGAAGGACGACAGCATGCGACTTTGCATTGACTACCATGAACTTAATAAGATTACCATCCGCAACAGATATCCACTGCCACGTATAGACGATCTGTTTGACCAACTTCAAGGAGCCAAACACTTCTCAAAGATCGATCTAAGGTCAGGCTACCATCAGCTAAGGGTTAAAGAGCAGGATATTGCCAAGACTGCTTTTCGTACCCGCTATGGCCATTATGAGTTTGTAGTCATGCCATTCGGCCTGACTAACGCTCCAGCAGTATTCATGGATTTGATGAACAGAATCTTCCATGAATTCCTTGATAAATTTGTCATTGTATTCATCGATGACATCTTGATATTCTCAAAGTCCACGGAGGAACACGAAGATCATCTCCGTACTGTACTACAGATTCTTCGTCAGAAGCAGCTGTATGCGAAATTCTCCAAGTGTGAGTTCTGGTTAAACAAGGTGGCATTCTTAGGTCACATTGTATCAGCAGAAGGGATCACTATGGACCCAGCGAAGGTTGAGGCTATCACTAAATGGCCAAGACCAACATCAGCGACAGAAGTCCGCAGTTTCTTAGGCTTAGCTGGATATTATCGAAGATTCGTGGAGAACTTTTCTCGGCTGGCATTGCCTCTCACCAAACTGATGCGAAAAGGAGAGAAATTCGTCTGGACGGAAGATCGAGAGAAGAGCTTCGAAGACCTAAAGCAGAAGTTAGTATCTGCACCTATTCTTACTCTCCCATCTGGTACAGGTGGATTTCAGATCTATAGCGATGCATCGGGGAAGGGACTGGGCTGTGTTCTCATGCAACATGGGAAAGTGATCGCGTATGCTTCACGGCAGCTTAAGCCCTATGAAGAAAACTACCCTACGCATGACCTGGAACTTGCTGCAGTGGTGTTCGCATTAAAGATATGGAGGCATTACTTATACGGAGAATCATGCGACATTTTCACAGATCACAAGAGCTTGAAGTATATCTTCACACAGCGAGAATTGAACATGAGACAAAGGAGATGGTTGGAACTGTTGAAGGATTATGATATTAACCTACAGTATCATCCCGGGAAAGCTAATGTAGTAGCAGATGCACTCAGTAGAAAGTCCGGAATGATAAATGGCATTGAGATCAAGGAACAAAACATAAGAGACTTGGAGCGGCTTGACATTGAAATCATGGTACGTGGGCAGCACGGATACTGGGCGAATCTTACAATAGAACCTGAGTTACTGACTAGGATTAAGGAAGCGCAGAAGGATGATGGAGAGATTTGGGCGATAATTCAGAATTTGGAGAAGCAGACAGAATTCAGAATGGACGCAGACGGTATCATTTGGCAGGGCACGAGACTTTGTGTTCCTGACAACCAAGAACTCCGGGAAGCATTGTTAGCTGAAGCTCACAGCTCCCCATTTTCTATACATCCTGGGTCGACAAAAATGTACCATGACATCAGACAGCACTTTTGGTGGAGTGGTATGAAACAGGATGTAGCCACGTATGTCTCCAAATGTCTTACCTGTCAGCAGGTTAAGATTGAACATCAGCGATCTGGCGGTCTCCTTCAACCGTTGGATATTCCAGAGTGGAAGTAGGACAAAATCACCATGGATTTTGTTACCGGTCTTCCGCCTACCAAGAAGAAGCACGATGCTATTTGGGTCATCGTTGATCGACTCACCAAATCAGCTCATTTCTTACCGATACGCAAGGAAGATCCGGTAAGTAAACTCGCAGATACGTACAGAAGGGAGATCATGAGACTCCACGGCACTCCCTCCAGCATCGTCTCAGACAGAGATCCTCGTTTCACGTCGCGATTCTGGAAAGGTCTGCAAAAAGCTTGGGGTACACAACTTAAGCTGAGCACAGCCTTTCATCCTCAAACGGACGGACAATCGGAGCGAACAATTCAGACATTGGAAGATATGTTAAGGTCGTGTGTGTTGGAATGGACAGGTGATTAGGACGATTACATCTGTTTAGTCGAGTTTGCATACAACAACAGCTGGCACGCAAGTATCAAATGTGCTCCTTTCGAAATGTTGTATGGCAGAAAGTGTCGCGCTCCAACTTGCTGGGATCAAGTGGGAGAGCGAACACTTGAAGGACCAGAGATTATAGAAATGACCAACCAGAAGATTGAGGTAGCTAAACAGAAACTGCAGGAAGCGCGTTCACGCCAGAAGAGTTACGCCGATAAGCATCGTAGGGACATACATTTTAATGTGGGAGATCACGTCTTCCTCAAGGTTTCGCCGGCACGTGGTGTTAAACGCTTCGGGATCAAGGGAAAGCTCAGTCCTCGGTTCATCGGACCATTTGATATCGTTGAACGAATCGGCGAAGTATCTTACCGATTGGCGTTACCTCCTCAGCTTTCACACGTGCATAACGTGTTCCATGTGTCCTTACTCAGAGGGTACAATTATCATCCCCTTCACATGGTTCAGTATCCACTGGAACAGATACGTGAAGATCTCACGTTTATAGAAGAACCTGAACGAGTACTCGACAGGCAAGAACGAGTCATGAGAAGGAAGACGATTCCTTTCGTCAAAATCCTTTGGAGGGACCATACCGAGCGGGAAGCCACTTGGGAAACAGAGGAGTCTATCCGGGCTTCTTACCCTCACTTCATATTTTGAGTTCGGGTATGTCACTTCTTTTCAGCTTACTTTATCTATAATTCGGGGACGAATTATTCTTTTTAGGGGGGAAGAATTGTAAAACCCGCATGCTTTTACCATGAATAGTGCCCTTAAGATCGTACGTTCTAGATTAAAACTTACCTCATGTAGTATTGATCACATTCATGTGCTAATAATCAAGCAAGTGCATACGTGTATGTCATGACAAGTATCGATTACGTACGACCCCATGATAAACAGTTAATAATATATCACGTGAACATAATTAAATCATGAACACCATTTAATATACTAACTAAAATAATTACGTAAATACTTATAATATATTTACGAGCGTTAAGTTTACGATAAACGACACGTTAAAAGAAACAGAAACACGTTAAACACGAGCACGTTTAACCACGAACGAACACGAAACATCGGGACACGAGAAAGGTACGGGTACCCCATGTGGGGCCCCCATACCCACGACACACATGCATGAAATGGGCTTAGCCCATGGACTTTTCAAGTTAAGGGGGGTAAAAGTAAAAACATGTTTTCATTTTCATTTTTCAAGAAATAAACATAAAACCCTAAAAAGAGTTTTCTCCTCTCCTTTTTCTCCTTATTGTGCCGCCACCCTTACACCACCATAAGTGGGTGTTTGATTGATTTTGATCTTAAAAACAAGTGTTAGAGTACGTGTTTGTTCATCCTTTTTCCAAGCTACATAGCGGTATACCTTTCTAACCCTTCTTTTTAATTCTCTTTAATTCTTTTGATCTTTGATTATTTTCATGAACATGTTATTATTTTTCTTATGAAAACAAGATAATTAATCATTGATCTAACATGTTTTGGTATTAAATAAAATCAAGGAATGATTTAAAGGGGTGTTTGTTTCTAGCCGCCTAGCAAAACAAACCCGAGGGGGGTTTGGTTTGCTATTGCCGCCACCACCAAGACCACAATTGGTCTTGGTTGGCTCATGTGGGACCCACGGCAGCAAGGGGACACGTGTGCCCCGGGTTTGGCCCGGGGTACGGTGTCGAATTCATACCCGGTTCATGGTTCGTTGGTTAAAATCATGATCTATGTTACATGTAATTTTTATGAATCATGAACTTAGGATATAATTAATTAATAACATGAAATATTAATTAAATCATGACTTAGGTTATTTTAATTATTAGTTTATCATGACATTAAATTAACCTAAGTATTTTATGTTATAAGTTGTAATTAATTAATTATTAAAACATGCCTATAATTAATTAATTTAGACATGACTTAGGTTATATTATTATTAATAATAATACACATTTTAACCTAAGTATTTCATTTCATTTTAATTAATACATGTTACACTTTAATTAAAATGCTTAACCTATAGTTTAATTAAAATACATGAAATAATAATTAAACTATACACTATATCATATGACTTAAGTAGTAAGCTTATGACACTTAGACTTATATGTTAGCTTATGAAATCAGCTTAATTCTAATTATGGAAACTTCTATTTATAGAAACTTAATTAAATAAGGCAACTAATCTAATTATGGAAACCTTCTATATATGGAAATCAATCTATTTCAGGCAGCTAATCTAATTATGGAAACCTTCTATATATGGAAACTTATTTAATTAAGGCAGCTGATCTATTTTTGGAAACTTTCTGTTTTTAGAAACTAATCTATTTTAGGCAGTAAATTCTATTTTTTGAAACTTTCTATTTTTGGAAACTTTCTATTTTTGGAAACTTTCTATTTTTGGAAACTTTCTATTTTTGGAAACTTTCTATTTTTGGTAACTTTCTATTTTTGGAAACTTTCTATTTTTGGAAACTTTCTATTTTTGGAAACCTGCTATTTTTGGAAAGTTACTTATTATTATACAGTAAGTATATTAATACATGAAACACCAGTAATACTTAATCAGATAAACCAGAAATACAAGATAAACACAGTTTAAGGCTTTAAACAGTGAACCATGACCTAAAACATACCAAATCAGCTATAACAAGACACAGAACCCAGTACGTAATCAGTGAATCGATACTTATACACGTGTGTATTCATGTAGCGTTAGTGATCCAGAAGTAGGAGTATTTCTTCCGTTCATTTCACTGGACTTGAGGTACGGATTCCCGTCCTTTCAGTATGGACATTCCTTCCTTATTAGGATTTCCCCGTATGCAGCCAACTGTTTTCCCCAGCATTTGTTTTATTGTTTTGAACTGCTTATGTTAATTTAGCATAAACTATAGCCATATACAAGCATGACCAGTTTCACCTAGTTATGGAGGTACCATAACCATAGCATTGGAGGCACCGATGTTATGACTTCCCCACGGCGGAGTGATTGCTCGTGGCGTCCCTTTTCAGTTTGGCCATATTATTATATCAGTCGGGGCGTATGGGTGCATCCTAGTTACATGTTTTATTCAGTTTATCATGGTGAATGTGGTGTGTGCCTTGCACCCTTCACAAGGAGCTGATCCCTCCTACCCAAACCAGTATATTGATTAGAGGCATCCCCTCTAATCAGCATGATGAGGTCACCCCTCCAAGTATTCATGCACGTGACCTTTTCATGACCTATATGGGCTATGGTATATATATGTTAAAACAGTTTTCACAGGTTAAACATAAGGCTTTTCGAACTATAAAACCAGTTTTCATGATACTTAACCAGTTTACTCAGTACTTAGTCTTCCGCTGTTATATGTTACATGCTTATCCTATATCATGCTTTATTGTACATCCGTGCACTGAGCGTCTTGCTCAGCCGTCTTCCTTTTCATGTTCCCAAAACGGCAGGTACTCAGGGACGCTCGTAGATCTCAAACGTAGGTGCATATGGATTGGAAGCTTTACTGTCTTTCTTTACTTTATGCATTTCCTTTACTTTGATACAGTTGCTTTGGACATTGTTTCGTCCTTCCTTTTACAATATTTATGTTTGTGTGTGATGAGCTTTACTTTGGGATACCGATGTTTGTTTCCGGTATTTCCCTTTTATGGTTGAATAATGCTTAGACATTTATCCTTGTATGCTTTGATGACACGCCATGATATGCGTAATATTCCATTTCCAAAATGGGGTGTTACAATATACATATACAATAATAAATAAAATACATTTGTTCTTTACAAAAATAACAAGAGAGAATGGAGAGGATGATCTTCTTTACCAACCAAGTGTATTTCTTGTTTTTGGAAGACAAGAACTTGATGAACACCACAAGTAACTCCAAGATCATCAAACACCAAGAAAAATAGTTGAGAAATCAACCCTAAGACACAAGCAAATCACCTCCTATGTTGTTAATATGGCCACCAAATGATCAAGGCTTCAAGATAACTCCATGATAGAGCTAGATAACATGTATTTCATGGCTAGAAAAGATCAAAGAGGTGTTTGTAGCTTAAAAGTGGATGGCAAGGTGGAGGTGTTGAGAGAGTTTTGATGTTGGTTTTGCATGTATGGAAAGATGGAAATGAGTTAGTTGATGGTTTTAGCTAGTAAGTGGAAAAGAGTAGCTTAAGGTGTAAGCTTTGTTTACACTTGTAAACACTTAGCTAACATGATGCCACATATAGTTGTGGTGTCATGTTGGTGCCATCCATGCTAGCTAGTGGGGTGGGACAATGTATTTTATCCCATCTCACTAGTTTACGGGTATTCCTCGATTCTAGTTTTCTCGATTTGCGTGCCCTCGGGTCGTTTCACGAAAAACGTTTTTATAAATTATGAATCAACGTCACAAAACGAATCCAATAAAAATTGTCTCATCAAAAACGGAGTTCAAAAACGTAAATACGTAATCCTAAGGTTTCCGGTTTAGTCGTAAGGGACGCTAAATTATGCACGTAAGCCCAAATTTAAATCCGTAAATTGTGAGTTCGTCAACCAACACAAAAATAAGTTTCAAAATATTATACGAGAAAATATTTCACTACCTGAAAATGTTAGATTGTACTTTTTAAAAGTTTAAACGCACACGAAAAATAATAATATAACGACTCGATACGTAATTGAAACGATATCGTCGAAAGTATTAAATATCAAAACTATCGATAATAAAATATAAAATTTTTGGCATCCGTCGGTATCGCGATCACTAGTAGTCCTCGTTGCTCGTCAAAATATTAAAATATAATATTTAATATCGGTTTTAACTTAAACCGTTAAACATAATAATATTTAACGTTATAAAATACTTCAAAATAATTGAAACTAGAATTAAATTATGACCTTATTTTTACTGGTTTTACAGATGCACCCATTCGCCCCACATGATAACAATAATACTTGCCAAAACTATAAAGGGACGCTGCGAGCAATCACTCTCACCACAGAAGAGTCATAACCCGGTGCCTCCAGTGCTATGGTTATGGAACCCCTATAAATAGGTGAAACTGGCATGCATGTATATAGCTCAGGCAATCTAAAATAATCATACATATACTGATGTGTATAAGACACTTAAACTACTAGGGAAAACAGATGGCTGCAAACGGAGAATTCTAATATAGGAAGAAAGATGTCCTTACTGAAGGACGGATTATCCGTACCTTATGTCCAGTAAATGAAGACAAAAATAACGTAGACGATCACTCCGAGTTCACAATAGCTACATAATGAAGGGACATGAATAAGAGTCGATCTTCCTTAAAATACTTGTTATTTGGTTTTACTTGACGTGTTCATACTTATTATACTTGTTCTTGTCTTGTCTAAATATTTCATGTTTTTAATCATGTATTTCTTATAGTTTCATGTGTTTTACATTCATGTGTTTCATATTTTACGTGTTATTATACTTGTTATAACATAATGAGTAACTTTCTAACAATAGCAGGTTTCTATATATAGTAACTTTCCAAAAGTAGTAGGTTTCCATATATAGTAACTTCCCAAAAATAGTAAGTTTTCTTAAATAGTAAGTTTCAAAAATAGAAATTTTCCATAATTAGTAAGTTTCCAAAAATAGAAAGTTTCCATATTTTGCATGTTTTTATAAATAGTATGTTACCAATTTAACGGATTACCATAAATAGCATGTTACCATATTTAGTATATTTCCATGTTTATCATGTTAGCATAAATAATATAATTCCATAATTAATTATGTTCATATTTTATATCATGTATTATTATATTATAAAGTTTAATAATTAATTAATACTTAACTTATTATTAATTAATAATATCATGTCATGTTATTATAAGTTTATTATTAATTAATAATATTACATAATACATGTTATTAAACTTTACCATAAAAAGATATTAATTAATTAACCTAAGTTTTAATTAATTAAATCCATGTTCATGAATAATTAAATAATTAATTATTATAAGCCTAAGTTTATTTAATTAAATGTACCTATATATTTTATCATAGTTTTAATTAAATAAACATATCATAAGTTTTATTTTAATTAAACCAAAAATTAGTTAATAACTAGATTAATTTAATAAAAATATAAAATTATTATACATGTTGGTTTAATTACGTGTTTCTGAAAAAGTTAAGTTTCCGAGCCCCCCGACCCGAGACCCGACCATCGAGCCATAACAGCTCATCGAGAGCCTACGACTCTTGGCTCGCTGCTGCATCGAACCAAGCACCCCCAACCCTCGCTGGGGTCCCCCTGCATGCGTTATGTACCCACCGAGCACCCCTTAGTGGGTCTCGGTTCCCACCGCTAGGCCAAGATACCCGCTGCGGGGTCTTGGTCCTTGTGGATGCCATCCACACCACCACCACCGCCAGCCTAAGGCTGTGGCTGGTAGTTCATAACCAATACCGACCCTCATTGAGGGGTTGCGGCTACTTGACGTCAACACCACCGAGACCTTGATGGTCTCGGTTTGCGTGCGATCGAGACAAACACCCCCACAAAACCCCTTTTGTTTTATTCTTGATAGATCTAACTTAATTACCTGTTTTCTTATTTATTTTTAATAAATCTTAATCATAACATAATTAAAATAAAAGAAGAAAAGGATTTGAGGGATACCAATACGTAGATTAAAAAGGAATGAACACGAATGCGTTACCCTATCAATAACAAAATCAAAACGAATTCCTCATTGGTGTTCTATGGGTGCCGCGGCAAAAGAGATGGAGAAAGGGAGTTTTAGGGTTTTGATTTCTTGTAAAAGTGTTTAATAAAATTCCCCTGTAGTTTTATTAAACTAATAACTAGTTAATGGGTATGGGCCAATGCCGGTTCCCTTCCCTTTCTCTCTAAACCGACGCCAGCAAACAACCTTTACACTTTTGGTGTTTGTTTTTCTTGTTTAATATTTATCGTGTACATTCCTGTTTATTAATCGTGTTTTATTTCTTGAGCGTTTTCTTAATACCATACGTACATACTTATCGTATATTAATATTCATGTTTAAGTACATAATACTTATGATAATTAATTAATATACATAATGTTCATATTAAATGTTTGTGATACATATCGTATATTAATTAATTATAAATTGTAAATTTAACGGTAATTTCGTGCATTTAATGATCTTAGAATTATTAAAGCAGGTTTTACATTCGTGGCCTGCTGAATGGCTACAAAACTATCCATCGTTAGGTGCCATTCTGGTCCCTTTGCTATCGGATCAATCAAATAATTTAGAGTGGCGTGATCATGATGGCAATGCCAAAACATTTTCTACCTCAGTGGTTTGGAATGTTTTACGTCCAAGGGGTGACCAGGTTCCATGGTTCCACATAGTTTGGTTTACAAGTTGTATTCCCCGACATGCCTTTCATATGTGGCTAGTTGTTCAGAGGCGGCTCAAAACTCATGATCGTATGAAAGCTTGGGATCATGTAGAAGATTCGGATTTGGTGTGTCCCCTATGCCAGCATGAGCCCGATTCTCATGAACATTTATTTTTTGATTGTTCATTTGCTACGCAGGTGTGGGATGATTTGAAGATTTTGGTAGGTCTTCCTAATACTACCTCGTTGATTAACTCTATTATAACTGATATTCTTCCCTTTGCTCACCTGAAGTCGTCTCGAAGTGTAATTGCTAAGCTTGTTTTAGCTGCAGCATCTTCTGTTATATGGAAGGAGCGTAATAATCACATATTTCGGAAGGAGGATAGATTGGTTAAGCAAGTGGTTGATGCTATCAAACACTCTGTTCGTCTCAAGCTTATGACATGTTGTTGGAAAAAGTCTCAAAGCATTGGTCGTTTGATTCAGAATTGGAAGCTGTCCGATTCTATCTTGCTTAATCTATGATGGAGGTTATTTTTTGTTTATGTTGCGTTAGGTGGTTTTTCCCAATCGGTGTCATTGCATATGTAATAGATGATTGTATGGCATGTCATATAATCTTGTAGTTCAAGCTATGGATTGAGGTTAATACAGTACTTCTGCCGAATTCCATTGTACTTACCGGTTTTGGGTGATTAATATATTTTATCGGGGTCATTTACCATTTACCCAAAAAAACATGTGCGCACATACATGGTACATGCAGTATTCAGTATATAACACTTACTTCTCTTTTATATTAAAATATTATATTCGATGAGACTCGTATTATACATGTTTTCATACCCCAAAACGGACTTAAAACGGATAAAATATCATCAAAAATGTGCCAAATACTCTTGTATTGTTTGTTTATGTATTTGTTGGCACGGATATCGAGAATCCACTTAAAAATCACACAATCAAGCAAAACCGAACATGGAAAACGAAGTCGTACAAAAGAACCGAAGCTGGATGTGAAATTTCCATTTTACCCTTGAAGATTGAAGGAATTACAAGTTTGGTCCCTCAACTTTGGCATATTGTCACAAATGACCCTTGAAAAATCACTTTGTACAAGAATGGTCCATTAAATATCAAGTTTGTATGATGAGACTGCAATTATACATAGTCTCATCGTCCAAATCGGGCTTAAAATGTGTTTAAATGTCATAAAATACAGTAAAATATGCTTGTGTTCGTTCATTGTGTATTTTAGGTAAGACATCGTGAATTCAACAAAAGATCAAAAGAAACAAGCAAAAACGAACACGGGAAACGAAGCCTGATGTAGGTAAATCGTACACGTTTTAGGAAAAACGCGTATGAGTGGCAAGTATTAAGTCTTACGCTTTAGGAAAAACGTAAAACCGAATAAATGCAAGTTCGTTCTCGAAGGAGGTGTGTGTATTAGTGTGCCAAAATATATAAAATCAAGTTTGGATTAGTGACGTTTTTGGTGTAAAGAGAGAAAAATAAAAGACGAGCTACGCTACGATTAAACTACGACGAATTAACGTAAAACGCGAACGTAAATACGTAAAACGTGACGAAATTAAAATTAAAACCTAAAGATTAATTAAAAGATTTAAACTAAGTCTTAAATAATATAAATAAGAATAAAAATCCAACAAATATATTTTAAAACCTTTTATTAATTAAATATTCAATTTTTAATGCTAATTAAAGCCCAAAAATTAAATTTAATTAACAAAATGCCCAAAATATTAATTTATTGAACTAATAACTAACTTATATTATTTAAAGACTAAAAACTATTTTTCTTAAATTTTAAAAACTATTTTTCTATTTTTTAATGACTTAAAACTATTTTTAAATTAAAATAATCCTAGAAATTAATAAAATAATGCCAAAATTAATCTTACAATTTTAAAAATCCTAAATTACCCTAATGAACAGTAGAAAATTGAAAAAGTTTGAAAAAAGTAAAAATTTTCACTAAAAGACAAAACTAGTTAATAATTAAACCCTAATTAACTTAAATTAATTATAAAAAATAATTAAAAAGTGAACAGTGACTAATTTTAAAACCAAAAATCTTAAATTACTTTTCTAAGTCTAGGAAAAATTTTAAAACTGAAAAATATAAACTTTTTACACTAAATTCCAAAAACAGCCTATTTAAAAAGTAATTAAAAATAGCAATAAACCCTAAAAATACTAAATGAACAGTAACTGGAAATTAAATTATACTAAAAAATCAGAAATTAAAAATGAAAAATATTGGAAAAAGAATTAAAGTCTAAATCCTAAAAATGCCCACTAAAGACAAAATAATGAGATTGTGATAGTGACACTTCAATTGTTTCTGTCTTTTAGTAAAGCAGTGGGAACACAAGTGCTAGCAGTGGGAAAGGAGTTCCCACTGCTTGTGTTAAAAACGGGTCTGGGCACCTTTTGCTTGATAACTTGAGCTTTGGTTGCTTTTGTTGGACAAGATTGGCACCCCTACACTCAGTGGAGTGTAGGGAGTCTATGCAAACAAGAAAAACAAGGACTCAAGCACAAGAAATTCACAAAAATTCACCAAGATCAGTTGCTGATATAGAAATAGGGGGCTGTGGGGCAATTGCTGATATAGATGGCACAATGGTGAGTTTTAAAGCTTGTAAACTAGCACACAACACTTCCAAACAACTCACAAACAAACCCTAACCCTATGGTGACCTATATTCTAACAGATTGCAAAAAATGAAGGGCAAATTAAGCTAAAACAAGCAATTTAAGGCACTTAACAGATTTTTACCTATGAAAACTCATTGTGCACATATAATAAGCTTAAAAAGCTATGAAACCTGAAGCAATCTACCTAATATATCCTATTACTGCCTATAGAGTGAGTCTAATTTATTTTTAGCCAAGATTTTCCACAAAATCCTAGCCTAATCTGCAAAACCAAACACACCCTTAAATTCTGCTAGCACTAATTAACACACTAAAATCTCCTAAAAATCAATCCAACTGATTTCTAACTATCTAATCATGCAAATAAACTGAAATAAAACACAATTAAACAAGAAAAATAACATATAGCATTTAAACAAAAGAAATCACATAAATTCTCATAAATCTCAAAAAAGGGAAAAGGGGTTCAAGCCTTGTTTAGAGCTGATGCCTTCCTTGTCAATCTTTTTTTGTGAGCTTATGAGGAAGCTTATGTGAAGTGGTGGACCCCTGCTGAGGTTCAACAACAGAACCAGGGGTCTCAAATATCTTCAATATGAGAAAAAAAATGAAATGGGATGAATGAATCTTGATTATCTTGTATCCTGCACAAGCAAAATCAAACAAAGCAAAGAGATTCAAGTATAATAAGCTGCAAATAAGCTCTTTTGTCAAGAGAGCTTATTCCAAGCTTATAATACAGTTAAGGTGAAAGCTAAGGATAAAACAATTGAAATTTTCTGAAAATAACTTTTTTTTTGGGACAAATCTTTTAAAACCAAATCTTTCTGAAAACAAGAGCTTATACAAGCTCAACTGGCTTATTTGGTTGCCAGCCAAACAAGCCACTAAGCCTCTATAAGCTATGATAAGAAAAGGAGTTTGGGGCTTAAGTGTCCTTTTCACCCAAAACTTCTTTTCTAAATGAAATTAACTCAACACTTGTAAGCAAACGGCAAATATTAAACTACAAACATTAATAAGGAACTCAGAGTTTTCTTGCAATGGATTTTAAAAAGCCTTTAAATATTCATTAATAAAAAACGTTTACAAGAAAAAACTGGAACAAGAGCCCACTCACATGTTGAGGGGTCTCTTTATACTAGTTGTAAGAACATACTAGAAACTAGAAAAACTGAAAACCCTAGAATACGAATTTCCAATCATGCCCTTGGTCAAAAATCTTGATTCTTTGGTCAAAAACGCGTCATGTGATGCTAGCTGGATGAAGGATGATCCTGGACGCTCATTTGGTCCTTGGGGACAAAGGAAAACGTTTTGGAACGTTCGATAGCTGTAAGATGCTTTCTTTGCCAAAAGTAGTGAAGCAGGGGACCTTGGGGGGGCCACTTGGAGTCACGGGTTGGGGATTTTGAGAGGTGGGTTTTGGTGAGTGGAGGGTTAATTACTAATCTGGAAATGGGTGAGGTTAATTATGGAGGGATTAAGAAACGGGGAGATTAGGGTTCATGGCTGTTTAATTGGGGAAGATTAGTGAATAGTGTTTGTTTAGCGCCAGTTTATATATTAAATAAACACGTTTAAAAGTGTTTAATAATATAAACTGGTTTTAAAAGGTTTGGGCCGGGTAAGTGTGGGCTTGGTTGGGTCGTGGGTAGGATAAACGGGTTTGGGTGGGTAAAGGTGAGGTGTCAGTAGGTGAATGGCTGGGTTAAGTTTGATGTATGGACGAATTTAGTCCCCCAATTCCCTTCACATCTTCAGTTTGTAATAAATAGCAGAAATCTCACTTTCCTTTGTAAAAACTTTGTATCACTTGTCAAATATGGCACATAGTGTTTCCAAACTTTGCATAAGGACCATTTTTGCAATTTAAGTTATCTTCAAGGGCTTATCATGAATAGTCTTCAAACTTTAAGGATGTATCTTGCACAAATGAATAGTGGAGGGTCATTTGTGACAAGTCTTCAATAGTTGAGGGACCAAACTTGCCAACCTTCAATTCTTCAAGGGCTTGATTAGAAATTCATGATTCGGGTCCGGTTCTTTGTGCGGCTTCGTTTCCCGTGTTCGTTATTGCTTGATTCCTTTGATCATTTGGTGAATTCACGATATCCATACCTAAAATACACAATGAACAAACATAGGCACATATATGGGTATTTTGACGATATTTTAAGCGTTTTAAGCCCATTTTGGACGATGAGACTATGTATAAATACAGTCTCATCACTCCCCCATACTAAACCATTGCCGTGTCCCCACGCAATGCTAGAATTAAGTATCATAGCACTTCCAAAATTCATTTTATGATGACATTTATTCAAGACATAAATTTAAATAAACTACTACACGTGTTTTAGACATAATGTATTATTTTCATCACTATTAAGTGACTTTTGGGATCATAGAACAAGAACACGTGAATGCTTCGTTAGAAATAATTTCGTCGTCCTCGATTTTCACCCAATTCCATGCTAAGCGTGTAACGAGATCATTGTTATTATAAGTTAGCAACACGATCACTTCTCATGAGTGTTAATTACGAACCTAAACTCCCTTATTCCTACTTGGTATCTCTTATATTTTATTTTGTCTTAATGATCACGAGGATACATCATTGACTTATGCGTGAATAGAGATTAAGTCTAAAAATAGAGACTTAACGGTGTAACCAAAATCATCAAATCAATAATTCATCCCAATAGACAACGATGTCAAAAAATTAAGTCAACAAGAAGGATCGATAAACACGGTTTTATAACGGTTTTGAACATGAGACTTATTACCAAGACTTTTATACGCCCCCTAACGGAAGGGTCTTATTATCTTTGGTTTACCTCCATCTTTTATTCAACTTCGCCATGAAGCTTTTATTATGACTTCGGTCTTGCCTTGCCTTTTATTATCCGCCTCATCGGTGGTTTTATTAGCCAAAGACGTATATCCTCACGCTAAGGCGAATTTTGGATCTTTAAAGCTTCGAAGATTAAGGCTTGATTCACTTTCAATTTGGGCATAGATTTTTCGGCTTTGTGAGCTTCAAATTTTTGCTTAATTTAGGTGAGCACTTGAAATCTTATTATTAGGTGAAGCTTTCGATTATTCGGGTGCCAATACTTCAAAACCGTGACGCTGGCGATACCTTAATGTTTTCCCAATTTAATTACATGGAAGCTACCAAAACAAATTAGAAACCCAACAATAGTGACTAAACCGCCAAATCAATATTTATTAACAATTTATTATGCAAAAGCGTTGGGAGAATAAGCTAATAATTACTACACATAAGATCGTGACGATTACGAGACTTATAAATAACTCTATCATTTCTCGTCCTCATTTAAGAGACTTAGCCTAAAAAGTTAAGGAATCGAAGCTAAGTGCTCAACACGCACGGTCGAGTCAAAAATTACTCTCGTTCTCACCATCGGAAAACCTACATTCGTGTCTTAAACACTTATGAAAAACAAGAAAATTTTTAAAATTTGGCCATTTTTAGCCTTATTTTGCATAAAAAGATAACAAAAAGATGAATATTGGATTGCGTGGTGACGTAAGCAAGGTGAAGTATCTACTCACCCCCCATACTAAAACTAAACATTGTCCTCAATGTTTCGAGTCTAGGGGTGTAAACACCCCCATACTAGAGACGAAGTCGAAGGCTTAATCTCGAGCATGGAAAGGGTAAAACGAATAACCTAAAAGCCGTTTATGAATTATGCTAATAAGATAAACGTTAGAACATAAAAGGATATCATCGGATATCGGAATCTCTAAAGGCAACGATCGAAGCTCGAGTGCTACGTAAAACGAACACGAGAGTCTTCAATGATGACGATGAACCTAATAGATCACAATCACAAACAACCACGAAACAAAGGTTGGAAGAGCACAAGTCCCCTCGTTACATTAAACTAAGAAAGCAATAATATTTACAAGGATAAGCATGAGAATCCCCCACGAGGCACCTTGTTTTTGATAACCGAGCCAAAAGCTTGACTCGGATCCCCATAAATGTGATCATTTAGGGATAATCTTGGTATGGTCATTTTTGGTGGGACTTACATGATAAACAAGGCCCAAAAGTACGTGGAGTACTTTAAAAACCCGATAAACGTATACCGGGGTCAAAGATAGCGTCTTCGTTTTCGGATGAAAGACGAAACAACGCTACTCCAACGCAAACCCCAATGGGGTAGAAGAAAAGAGATAAGAAGTAGAAAGGTGGGGCAAATGGTAAGTCAAACATATGAGCTACTCGAGGTAGACTCACACCAAGCAAATAGATACGATTTCCATTTATTGCATCGGTGGAAGACCGAGATTTCCCTTTACAAGCAATTCCGGGATCGTAAATCTCGTCCTCGGTGGTAAAGTGTGAGGGAACATTTGGGGCTTCCCCCACACTAGATCCACACCAACCATCGTCAAAAGGAGTAGACGAGGTGGTAGCACTCATAAAACGCGGTGATGACGGAGTTAAACATGTAGAAAAATCATTTAAAACATTTTTAAAATCCTTTCCTTTTTCATCGTTCAAAAACTCTTTATGAAAACCCGATTGAATAATGTCGAAAATATTTGGCGTGTCAAATTGAAAATTAGTCGCGCTAAAAATCCTCACATTTAAGTCATTGGTGGGAGGGGGTGGCGGATTATATAAGTTCTCAAAACGTTTGTCAATAAAGAACACCGCCCCCTCGGGGTCTACATACTCGTCATCCTCATGAACGTCGATCTCATCGATTTCTTTATCAAAGATAGGCTTGTCAAACCAAGGTTTGTCATTCCCCTCCTTGAGTATCTTAGAAACTCTCTCGAAAAGATCACGATCAAGCACGAAACCATCATTCTTTTGTGGGGATTGTTGATAAGTTAGATCCTCATGAATGTGGTAAACGTCATTCTCAAATGAGGAGTGTTGATTAGGTAACTCCTCGAGAATGGGATTTGTGGTCACATGAGTTGGTTCGTCATCGAAAATAAGACGTTCCAACTCATTAAGTTCATCCTCGATCTTGGAAAGGTCGACCTCACTCGTAGGTGGAAGTGAAGGCATAAGAGCTAGCTCTCGTTCAATGATTTCCTCAATCTCGGGATCAAACTCATAATCATCGTACTTCACATGTTTCTTCTTAGGAGAATCAAAAATAGCATGTGGATGTCGAAGTACGTGATCAAGCTCGGCAAAATCGCCATCGTCATTGTCAAAGAAAGAGTCGATGTGAGCACTCACAACCATGGACTTACAAGCACTAGGGCTATGCTTAGGTGACTTTTCTAAAACGAGAGGATCGATGTCGATAAACCTTTTAGCCTCAACGGGTGTTGGGCTAGGCAAATGAGGCACTTCGATGGAGTTAGAAGTTGAAGCCTCAAAGACGTGGTCCTTCGAAGGTGGTGAAGACGAATCCATTTTGGTCATTGTCGTGATGGCATTAACGTCACCCTTCGGAATTGGTGTTTCACTTGTTTCGCTAAAAACATCCCAAAGTGAGTTTTCATCCATAAATTTACACATACCCTTTTGAATTAGGTACACGTACTCTTTATCATTAAAATCATCATCTTTAAAACCGTTTTTCTTAATTCTTTCAAAACATGCATCAAGCTTCATTCTTTCCGCTAAAGTAAACATTTTGAAATCATTAGAATTTGAATCATTAGGTTTTGAAACCTCGGTTTTTTCATTCTCATTAAATCCTTGGGATTTTCTAGCGAAAAAGTCTATTTTCTCATCCCAATATCTCATAGTAAGTCTCCCCTCGTGAACGTCGATTACGGTTCTAGCCGTCGATAAGAATGGTCAGCCTAAAATAATGGGACATTTAGGGTCACACTCGTAATCGGATATAACGAAATCCGCGGGAAAAACAAACTTTCCAATCCTAACATAGACATCCTCGGCTATTCCAATTGGTATAAGTGGAGTACAATTTGCAAGCTCGATAGTCATGTTTGTGGGGGTAAGCGAAGGCAATCTCATCAATTTCCAAAGAGAATGAGGCATGAGATTGATGCTAGCACCTAAATCGGCAAGGACTAAACATCCCTCAATCTCGGAAAAATCACAAGGTAGTAAAAATTGGCCCGGATCCTTTTCCTTTCTCGGCATACGCCTTTTGTGTTTTTTAAGAAGGATCGAAGCACAAGTTTCTTCAAGGGTTACTTTGGTAAGGTCGACAAAGCTCTCTTTTTGAACCGTGGATGGAATTCGAGGTACACGAGGGTGTGCACTCTTTTCCTTGGTCGCCACGTTCACCCCATCGACTTTAGAACAAGAGGACGTCTTAGAAGTCGAGGGTTGAGAGGGATAAACAACACGAAATCCTTCAAGGTTAGGGGTAATCACACGACCTTTCTCACGAGACGAGGCGGCTTTACATTGTTCTTTCGGATTAGCAACAGTGTCACTAGGTAACGAACTCGATGACGAACCCGAGGCTTTGTTCATTATGGCCGAAAACATCTTTTTAATATCAATTTGCCCTTGCTCAATCTTCGTGTTTTGCAATTTCAAAGTATTTGTAAAGTCGTTTTTCAAAGTACCAATTTCTCCCTCTAATCGTCTCATATTAGCCTCATTCGTTTTCATGTAATTTTGAAAATCGTTTGACGAACTATTTTTATTTGAATTAAAGTTCCCTTGGTTTTGATTACTTCTTTGAAAATTGTTTTGATTCCCACTTGAAAAATTGTTTCCTTGATTGTTATCTCGATTTTGCCAAGTTATATTACGACCTTGATTATAACCTCCTTGATTTTGATTCGAAAAATTTCCTTGTTGATTATTTCCTTGAAAATTGTTTCGGTTTTGAAAATTGTTGCCTTGGTTATAATTGCCTTGTTGTGATGGACCGGCGTTATTTTGATTTGAAAAATTGTTGTTTCCATTTAACGCACTCACATTAGACGTTTGGCCATCCGTAGCCGCACACTCGTAATAATTATGAGGTCCACCACAAAACGTACACGAAACCTCAACCGCTTTCACCGTAGCGGGAGCGTCTTTCTTTTGCATCTCAATGAGATAAGACGTGAACACATTCGTCAACTTATCGACTTTCGCATCAACTCTCTCAATGTCGCGATTAGAACTACTAACATTGGCGACATTGGCAACACTCGGTGCGTTGCGGAGTTGGTAAACCTTGGATCGGTTCTCGATAATTATCAAAGCTTCTCTCGGAGTCTTACACAAAAAGTTGCCACCGGCGGCGGAATTCAACGAGTCTTGTTCGTGAAAATTAAGACCATTGTAAAACGTATCGATTTGGTGCAACTCGGAAAAACCATGGTGAGGACATTGCCTAAGCAATTCCTTAAAACGATCCCACGCGTCTCTAAAAGATTCATTCGATTTTTGCTCAAATTTTGTAATCTCGTTTTTGAAAAACGTTGTCTTAGACGGTGGGAAGAAATAATTAACGAATTTGGAAACGAGATCCTTCCACGTAGTAATGGAATTAGGTGGCTCTTTCTCGTACCAATCCTTGGCGGCACCATCGAGCGAGTACGGAAAAAGCATAAGCTTGACGACATCGGTGTCGACATTCTTAAACTTGCTCGTGGCCAAAAGACGATCAAAATTCCGAATATGGTCGTGAGGATTATCGGCTTCACGACCTCGAAACTTCGTAGCTTGGATCAACGAAAGCATTCCGCTCTTGATCTCAAAATTCTCCGCCTCGATAGCGGGAATTACGATCGCGTCTCCATAACCCTCGGTGGGCGCTTGGAGCAATTCCATCATAGAACGATTGTCGGCCATCTCCTCTACGGTCTCTTCAACAACGATATTAGGAACGTCGGTTTCTAATTCTCGTCTACGTCGTCGATTCCTTCGATTAAGATTGCGTCGATTCGAAGCTTCACTAGAATTGGAATAATCCTTCGATCGAGTGCGCATGCACTAAGCGTAGAATGGGTGGTAGCAAAGAAGATTCTTTTTGCGGCTTTTTGATTTTTTCAATTTTTTTGGTTTTTGATTGGTTTTTTAATTTTTTTGGATTTTTTGTTGT
Source organism: Glebionis coronaria (assembly GCA_025667525.1). NCBI lineage: Eukaryota > Viridiplantae > Streptophyta > Magnoliopsida > Asterales > Asteraceae > Glebionis > Glebionis coronaria. The sequence continues at coordinate 79,967,921 of CM046876.1, read as the reverse complement.
ATTACGTAGACAAAAATCTACAAATCTCCCCTCGAATCGACTTTCTCGATTAAAGGAGCCTCAAAGAATGAAAACGATCACGTGGAGTGAACGTTCTCGATGACTTTATAACGTTGGTGGAACACCAAAACGTTCAAGAGGGTTTAATCTTGAAAACACAAGCAAATATAGTATACGTAGATAATACTTGGGCGGCAAACCCTCGATTAGCTCTCTTTCTCAAAACACGCACAAGCAAGCGGAGGAAACGAGGCGGCGCGAAGCACTTAAGAGCCTTTTTCCTTTAGGTCGTGAAATACAACCGCCTTATACCCACCTTATAGTTTGTGTTAATTGAAATTAAGCCTCACGAAAGTATTTATCTATTTTGCCTTTAAACTTTTGCTTTAGATTCGAATACAATGATCGAGTGATGAAATCCCGAATCAAGGCTGTGATTTCTCACGTATTTGGAGTACTTGTATATTTATTTGTTCTTACGTAGTACAATATAGTAATAATATATTCAAAAAGAAAAACGAAAACCAATATATCTACAATATAGTAAAGATTGATTTGTGTTTAATTTAGGAAAATTAAACACGATTTATTTGGATACTATACTATAATAGATAAAAAATAACAAAAATGAGTATGTACGATATTCACGCTTTCCAAAAAAATGAAAAGCTAAAACGCACTACTCACACAAACAAGATACTAATAATAATGGCACACTAAACACCTCCCCGGCAGCGGCGCCAAAAATTGATGTAGGTAAATCGTACACGTTTTAGGAAAAACGCGTATGAGTGGCAAGTATTAAGTCTTACGCTTTAGGAAAAACATAAAACCGAATAAATGCAAGTTCGTTCTCGAAGGAGGTGTGTGTATTAGTGTGCCAAAATATATAAAATCAAGTTTGGATTAGTGACGTTTTTGGTGTAAAGAGAGAAAAATAAAAGACGAGCTACGCTACGATTAAACTACGACGAATTAACGTAAAACGCGAACGTAAATACGTAAAACGTGACGAAATTAAAATTAAAACCTAAAGATTAATTAAAAGATTTAAACTAAGTCTTAAATAATATAAATAAGAATAAAAATCCAACAAATATATTTTAAAACCTTTTATTAATTAAATATTCAATTTTTAATGCTAATTAAAGCCCAAAAATTAAATTTAATTAACAAAATGCCCAAAATATTAATTTATTGAACTAATAACTAACTTATATTATTTAAAGACTAAAAACTATTTTTCTTAAATTTTAAAAACTATTTTTCTATTTTTTAATGACTTAAAACTATTTTTAAATTAAAATAATCCTAGAAATTAATAAAATAATGCCAAAATTAATCTTACAATTTTAAAAATCCTAAATTACCCTAATGAACAGTAGAAAATTGAAAAAGTTTGAAAAAAGTAAAAATTTTCACTAAAAGACAAAACTAGTTAATAATTAAACCCTAATTAACTTAAATTAATTATAAAAAATAATTAAAAAGTGAACAGTGACTAATTTTAAAACCAAAAATCTTAAATTACTTTTCTAAGTCTAGGAAAAATTTTAAAACTGAAAAATATAAACTTTTTACACTAAATTCCAAAAACAGCCTATTTAAAAAGTAATTAAAAATAGCAATAAACCCTAAAAATACTAAATGAACAGTAACTGGAAATTAAATTATACTAAAAAATCAGAAATTAAAAATGAAAAATATTGGAAAAAGAATTAAAGTCTAAATCCTAAAAATGCCCACTAAAGACAAAATAATGAGATTGTGATAGTGACACTTCAATTGTTTCTGTCTTTTAGTAAAGCAGTGGGAACACAAGTGCTAGCAGTGGGAAAGGAGTTCCCACTGCTTGTGTTAAAAACGGGTCTGGGCACCTTTTGCTTGATAACTTGAGCTTTGGTTGCTTTTGTTGGACAAGATTGGCACCCCTACACTCAGTGGAGTGTAGGGAGTCTATGCAAACAAGAAAAACAAGGACTCAAGCACAAGAAATTCACAAAAATTCACCAAGATCAGTTGCTGATATAGAAATAGGGGGCTGTGGGGCAATTGCTGATATAGATGGCACAATGGTGAGTTTTAAAGCTTGTAAACTAGCACACAACACTTCCAAACAACTCACAAACAAACCCTAACCCTATGGTGACCTATATTCTAACAGATTGCAAAAAATGAAGGGCAAATTAAGCTAAAACAAGCAATTTAAGGCACTTAACAGATTTTTACCTATGAAAACTCATTGTGCACATATAATAAGCTTAAAAAGCTATGAAACCTGAAGCAATCTACCTAATATATCCTATTACTGCCTATAGAGTGAGTCTAATTTATTTTTAGCCAAGATTTTCCACAAAATCCTAGCCTAATCTGCAAAACCAAACACACCCTTAAATTCTGCTAGCACTAATTAACACACTAAAATCTCCTAAAAATCAATCCAACTGATTTCTAACTATCTAATCATGCAAATAAACTGAAATAAAACACAATTAAACAAGAAAAATAACATATAGCATTTAAACAAAAGAAATCACATAAATTCTCATAAATCTCAAAAAAGGGAAAAGGGGTTCAAGCCTTGTTTAGAGCTGATGCCTTCCTTGTCAATCTTTTTTTGTGAGCTTATGAGGAAGCTTATGTGAAGTGGTGGACCCCTGCTGAGGTTCAACAACAGAACCAGGGGTCTCAAATATCTTCAATATGAGAAAAAAAATGAAATGGGATGAATGAATCTTGATTATCTTGTATCCTGCACAAGCAAAATCAAACAAAGCAAAGAGATTCAAGTATAATAAGCTGCAAATAAGCTCTTTTGTCAAGAGAGCTTATTCCAAGCTTATAATACAGTTAAGGTGAAAGCTAAGGATAAAACAATTGAAATTTTCTGAAAATAACTTTTTTTTTTGGGACAAATCTTTTAAAACCAAATCTTTCTGAAAACAAGAGCTTATACAAGCTCAACTGGCTTATTTGGTTGTCAGCCAAACAAGCCACTAAGCCTCTATAAGCTATGATAAGAAAAGGAGTTTGGGGCTTAAGTGTCCTTTTCACCCAAAACTTCTTTTCTAAATGAAATTAACTCAACACTTGTAAGCAAACGGCAAATATTAAACTACAAACATTAATAAGGAACTCAGAGTTTTCTTGCAATGGATTTTAAAAAGCCTTTAAATATTCATTAATAAAAAACGTTTACAAGAAAAAACTGGAACAAGAGCCCACTCACATGTTGAGGGGTCTCTTTATACTAGTTGTAAGAACATACTAGAAACTAGAAAAACTGAAAACCCTAGAATACGAATTTCCAATCATGCCCTTGGTCAAAAATCTTGATTCTTTGGTCAAAAACGCGTCATGTGATGCTAGCTGGATGAAGGATGATCCTGGACGCTCATTTGGTCCTTGGGGACAAAGGAAAACGTTTTGGAACGTTCGATAGCTGTAAGATGCTTTCTTTGCCAAAAGTAGTGAAGCAGGGGACCTTGGGGGGGCCACTTGGAGTCACGGGTTGGGGATTTTGAGAGGTGGGTTTTGGTGAGTGGAGGGTTAATTACTAATCTGGAAATGGGTGAGGTTAATTATGGAGGGATTAAGAAACGGGGAGATTAGGGTTCATGGCTGTTTAATTGGGGAAGATTAGTGAATAGTGTTTGTTTAGCGCCAGTTTATATATTAAATAAACACGTTTAAAAGTGTTTAATAATATAAACTGGTTTTAAAAGGTTTGGGCCGGGTAAGTGTGGGCTTGGTTGGGTCGTGGGTAGGATAAACGGGTTTGGGTGGGTAAAGGTGAGGTGTCAGTAGGTGAATGGCTGGGTTAAGTTTGATGTCTGGACGAATTTAGTCCCCCAATTCCCTTCACATCTTCAGTTTGTAATAAATAGCAGAAATCTCACTTTCCTTTGTAAAAACTTTGTATCACTTGTCAAATATGGCACATAGTGTTTCCAAACTTTGCATAAGGACCATTTTTGCAATTTAAGTTATCTTCAAGGGCTTATCATGAATAGTCTTCAAACTTTAAGGATGTATCTTGCACAAATGAATAGTGGAGGGTCATTTGTGACAAGTCTTCAATAGTTGAGGGACCAAACTTGCCAACCTTCAATTCTTCAAGGGCTTGACTAGAAATTCATGATTCGGGTCCGGTTCTTTGTGCGGCTTCGTTTCCCGTGTTCGTTATTGCTTGATTCCTTTGATCATTTGGTGAATTCATGATATCCATACCTAAAATACACAATGAACAAACATAGGCACATATATGGGTATTTTGACGATATTTTAAGCGTTTTAAGCCCATTTTGGACGATGAGACTATGTATAAATACAGTCTCATCAAAGCCGCACAAAGAACCGGACTCGAATCATGAATTTCCAAAGAAGTCCTTGAAGTTTGAATATTTGTCAAGAATGGTGCCTCATCTTTTGAAGACTTGTCATATTCGACCCTTGTAAAACTCAAATTTTACATGTGGGTCCCTAATATTTCAAGATTACACATGTTTGTCCCTTGAAGATTGCTAAATGTTGCATTTTTTGTCCTTATCCTAAGTTATTAAAGTTTGAGGGACCAAAATGTAATTCACCCAAAGATGTATACAAAGGAAATGGGGTATAAGTTGTTAGAAACTTGTTTTGAAGATAATTTGGAAGATAGGGGACCAAATGTGTCATTACTGAAACCCAAACCCACTCTTAACCTGTATAAAACCTGGCTGTGACCCATATTAAATCCACAGGCCCACTCTACAAACCACCAAAGCCCACCAGCCATAACCCAACTTACCCAGCCCACCTATCCTACTTAAACCTGAACCCATAAGCCCAAACAGCTTAGCCACATCACTCCCCTATTAATTCCATTTTAAACAACAATATTTTATTAACTCCCAGTTAACAAATAATCCACCCCTAATCCCCCTTTATGAACACATAAAACCAAAATCTATATTCAATTCAAAACAAGGGTTAGAGGTTGATTCTTCCAAGAACTTTGATTAAAACCAACCTCAACACACCCCGAACACCAGACACCCTTCACATGGACTATGGACCCCTACCCCATGGTCCCTTGTACACGTTTTTGGGCATGAAGACAAACAGTGGCAATACATCAACGAACCAAACTCGTTTCTTGGTCCCAAAGTTTAAAATCAAGGGTTGTTATCAAGTCCAACACCTGGCATTCATCAAAGACTTCACATGGGCTTTGTTAACCTATTTTTCAAGAATCAAAACCAAAGGGCATTTTGGGAATTATAGTGTATTAAGGTTTATGTTTCTAGAACTTTCTTTTCCCTAGTACAAATACAAGGTGGCTTGTACCTTGTATTTTGTTCCAACTTTTTGTAAAGTTTTTAAGTTTAATGAATATTCCTTTTTAGCTTTAAAAATATGCTGAGTTCCATGTTGTGTAGCCTTGTTTTCTATTTATCATTTATGTTTCTACAAAAGTGTAGTATCATTTTATCAAAGTTATTTGGTTTTCAACAACATTTCATTTAAGTTTTTTTAAGAATAGCCAATAGCTCAAGGACACGTGGCTATTAGCTATTCTCTGTCTTGGTTTATAGGAGCTTAGTTTGAGTGATTGGTTGACACCGAAGCAAACAGACTAAGTTTGTATAAGCCATAAGTAGTTGGTACTTTCTCAAAGTTGGTTTCAAGTTTGTGTCTTCAAAGATTTTTCATAATCTTTTTGTTTATTTTCTTGTTTGAATTCACCGTTCTAAAAGCTAAATCTACAAGATTTCTGACAAAAAGCTTGTGATTAGCTTTTGTGAGCTTGCATTGTTTGTTGTTTGCTTTGTCTTAGTAAGGATCCAAAGAAGACATATATCATACCTTGTTTTCTATTTTGGGACTGTGGTAGTCCTCAAAGACCATCATATCACTTGCAAGCATCCACTCTGTCCATCATTAGCAAGGCAGGAGTCAATATTTGGGTGTGTCTATAGGCTGAACAAGCCTATAGATGGTAACAACGTCTTTTCCTTCCTTTTTTTGTTAATTTTAGATGAATCTGAGTATGCATGCTTGAAAGTGGAAGTTTTTTAATTAATTGGTGTTATTTGTCTGTTTTTAATATGTTATGCTAGTTTTAGGCTCATTTGGTTTTGATTTGGAAACAAGTTCTTTGTAAAATTTGTTTTCAGAAAGTATAGGGGTGTTTGGCATTACTTATATCTTGCAATTGGTGACATAGTTGTAGGGTACAAGTGATTTGAACATGCTCTAATAGGTTAGTATTAGCCGTTTTCACATTTTATTTCAAAGTGTTAGTGTAAAAAATTTCAATTTGCAAGTTTGCTTAGTTGAGTTATAAAACTGTCATATCAACAGTAGGGTGCTTAGGGTTGATTTTGTGGATTTGTTGCATGAAATTTGATTATTTGTTAGATGATTAGTATAATATAAGGTTAGGTAGTTTTAGGTTTGGGATTGGATAGTTTTGGTAACTTTAATTAGCTTTTTAAACTCACGGTTAGCCCAATTATACCAGCAGGCACCACTTTCTGCAAACAGTGAGCTTTAAGGTTGAATTTTATGAGTTTTGTGGTTTAAATCTAGGTCTACAATTACATTTCGTGTTAGTTTAGGTCAGCATCATTTGATATAGGAGATTTGTTAACTTTTGAGCTTGTTAAATAGCATTTGAATGTCCCTGTTAGTGTAAATTGCATTTGCATCTTTATTTTCTGCATAATATTGTTCTTAACTGATCTTTGGGTGATTTGTGCATGGATTTGTGTTTTCTATTGGTGTTTTTGTGTTATTCTTGACTCCCCACAACTCAAAGGTTGTAGGGGTTCCCATTGTTCCAAGAAAGAGCAGCCAAAACAAGCTAAAAATAAGCCTCACAGACCCCTATCATTCTCTGTGTAATTAACATAGTCAGTGGGAACCCCTGTTCCCACTAAAACCACCAGATATTGCCACTGTTAGTGTTTTTTTGTACCAACAACTTACTTGATAAGCTTTTACAGCTTATTTGATTATTATTTTATAGCAATTTCCATTTTTCCACAGTAGAGTAAAGTTAAAATAGATTTTTAGAAAAAAGTTTTAGATTTTTCTACTGTTCTTTTTATTTTTTATGATTATTTTAATTAAAAAAATTTAGTCATTTAAAAATAGATTTAATTAGTGAAAAAATTGGAAAAATATTTTTTAGTGTTTATTAAGTGTATTTGAGGTTTACAAGTTATAAAATCTTGGTTTGGATTTTTTATTAATTTATTTGATTTTTAGTGTTTTAATTAGCATTTAAAAATTAAATATTAATTAATTAAAAAAGTTTCAATAATTTTTCTTGATTTGTAAACCCTATATATATTTTAAGAGTTTAAATTAACTTTTTGAGAATTTTTAGATAACTTTTATTTTTCGTCGTATTTTACGATTTTACGTTTTTCGCGTCGTAGCTTAATTTTTAGCGTACTCGTCTTTCAATTTTCTCTCTCTTATTCCAAAAACGTTACTAATCCAAATTACGTATTTATAATTTTGGCATTAAACACAAAAAACTCCCTTGAGGAACGAACTCACTTGTCGTCTTTACGGTTTTCCTAAATCGTATCGATTAATACTTTCTCACTTTATACTTGCTTTGTTTTTCCTAAAATAAAGTAAAGCGTAATTTTACTATAATCATTTTGGTACCGCTACCGAGAAGGTGTTTATAGTGCCATATATATCGTGTTTGTTTGAGTAGTGCGTTTTTGAATTTCCATTTTTGGAAAGAGTAAATATCGTACATACTCGTTTTTATTTTTCTCTATTATTATCCATTAAAATAAAAAGTGTTCGATTGAAATCAGTTAACACAAAATCGTTTTTCATTTTCTGGTGAATAGTATATTGTATTTACGTATTACAATTAATACATAATAATTATCCAAATACGTGAGAAACCGCACCTTAATAGTGGGCATTCTGGTCATTATTAAGTGTACCGAATTCAAACGAAATCAAAGGCAAATAAATAAATACTCTTGGTTGATTTAATCTCAATTGATACAAACTATAAGGTGTGTATAAGGAAGTTGTATTTCACGACCTAAAGAAAAAAGGCTCTCAAGTACTTCGCGCCACCTCGTTTTCTCCGCTCCCTTGTGCGTATTAATTTAGTTACGATTGATTAAGAGTTTTCCAACTCAAGTATTATTAATCTATTTTTGTGAGCTTTTACTTATTGAACCCTTGAAATGTTTTGGCGTTCCGCCAACGTTTCAAAGTCGAACGAAGGTTTTTACTTCACTTAATTTCCTTCACTCTAATTGGATTCATTAATCAAGACCTTTGATTAGTGGATAGTTTATGTAGATTAATTTCTACGTAATACACCAAAAATACAAATTTTTTTAAAAAACCATCAAAAATCCAAAAAAAAATTTGAAAAAATTGAAAAAATCCAAAAATAATCTTCTTTGCTACCCCCCCATTCTACGTTTAGTGCATGCGCACCTGATCGAGGGATTATTCTAATTCTAGAAACGTATCGAATAGACGTAATCGAAATCAAAGGAATCGACAACGAAGACGAAATTTAGAAACGAACGTTCCTAATATCGTTGTCGAAACTAGAGACGAGATGGCCGAGAATCGTACAATGATTGAATTGCTCCAAGCACCCACCGAGGGTTATGGAGACGCGATCGTAATTCCCGTAATCGATGCGGTTAATTTTGAAATCAAAAGTGGCATGTTGAGTTTAATTCAAGCGACAACGTTTAAGGGTCGTGAGGCGGATAATCCTCACGATCGCATTCAGAATTTTGATCGTCTTTTAGCCACGAGCAATTTAAAGAACGTTGACTCCAATGTCATTAAGCTTATGCTTTTTTCGTACTCGCACGATGGTGCCGCCAAGGATTGGTACGAGAAAGGACCACCTAATTCCCTAATTACGTGGAAGGATCTCGTTTCCAAATTCGTTAATCATTTCTTTCCACCATCTAAGACCAGGTTTTTTAAGAACGAGATCACGAGGTTTGAACAAAAACCGAATGAGTCGTTTAGAGATGCGTGGGATCGTTGATAACGACCTAAATATACATATTCAATCTGTTATTATTATGTCACTTTGTCTTATAAATAAGAACTTTCGATATTTAATATATTGTGTTTTACATGCAGGTATAAAGTTTGAAGGAGCAAAGTGAAGAAATACAAAATGAAGTCCTTGAAGTTAAAATGAACAAAACAATTATGAGAAGATTTTGGAACTCACGAAAGTGCGGCGCACATTTCCCACCTTCAAAGTGCGGCGCACATTTACCCCCAGTCTGCACTATAAATAGGGACCCTTTCTACTCATTTTACACACAAATCTCGGTCATCTACTCTCTAATCCAAGTATCCTTAGCTTCTTAGTAATAGTTTTAGTATTATCCACTTTTGGGAAATACTTGTAACGAGAGTATTCTACTCTTTGGTTCTTGGAAAGACGATACAATCGTGACACTTGTGTACTCATTCATTCGATCAATCTAAGTATGATGTTCTCTTACACTTCTCCATTTGTTACTTTGATTACTATGTTAGGCTAAGCTATTTTTGAATATATGGGTATGTGACTATAACTAGTGATGATGCTATGATATGATCCTTTATAATTGATTTCAAGCTAATGTTGTAGAACCATTTTGCCACTTAGTTCTATCGCCATATATTATCTAAAGTTGACTTGTTACGATAATTTGACGTCGAGAGACTCAAGTTGTTATAATAAGTTTTAAGAACTTGTATATGGTTTTGAATCTTTGGTTGAAGAGATTCGCTTAGATACTTTGATAAAATATTGAACTCATTGGGAACTTGTTTTAAGCTTAGTCGCTTAATCAAACATATGTCTTAAATCACACCAAAGTGAATTGTGTAAATGCTATTTTGACGAAAAAGGATTATCACTCTTTACCTACAAAAACATATCTCGATCATTATTATCATCATCATGAACTTATACGAACTATCCCATATTAGTCATACTTGTTATTATTGTTACTTATTTAATCATTTCTTTCTTCAATTATTATACTGATTACCAAAACGAAACTAATTCCTAGAGAACGATCCTGGCTTACCATTACAAAGCTATATTACGAACGAAAGGGTATACTTGCCCGTGTTTGTATGCTAGTCCCTTGTTTTGTCTAAACATTGTTATAAATTTAATACTTGCGAAACGAACATCAAGTTTTTGGTGCCGCTTCCGGGCACTTACAATCCTGTTTTGTAACCAAAGTTTTCATAATCCTTGAAGAATTGAACCATTTACAACCCAAAATTTTTCCTGCAGTACAGAAAGTACGCCACACAATTCAAAAGTGCGTCGCACTTCCTGTAACGAACCAAAGTACGTCGCACAATTCAAAAGTGCGACGCACATTCGATCATGTAACACCAAAACCATTGTAGGATGCACACCCGTTCATCCGAAACTCCACCAGCATCACCGTTATTAGAAACTGAGCGTACCATTAACCGAAGGTTACGTAACTTTATCGCCGTGTGCCATTAGATAGGAGACACAAGCAACCTCAACCTTGCGAAATCAACCAAACTTTTGACAACCTCTCTCAATTTCTATTCCTCACCAAACTCATCGAACGTTAAGATCCGATGTCGGACACTAATGATGAACCAATGTGCTCAGCCGATAGAGTTGTAGCACCAACTCCTGGCTCTGCAATCGTTTTACCTGAAATTGCAAACGACTTTGCAATCAAAGGAAACCATTTGACACTTTTCAAAAATCACCAATTTGATGATCGAATCAAAACCGATCCTCACAAACACATCCATGAATTTAGAGGAATTTGAAAAATGTTCAACTATGAAGAAGGACAAGCCAAAGCCGTTCAACTCATGTTGTTTCCATCATCCCTTATTGGAGAAGCCAAGTCATGGCTCGATGAACTTTATGAAGGAACCATTCGAACATGGGAAGGTCTTAGAACCGCTTTTATTAGCCGATTCTTTCCTCCTGTCAAATTTGAAAAACTCTCGGAGAAATCTGAAGCTTTTCTCAACAAGATCGAGAAACTCTAACTGACGCATTGTTAAGAATGAAAGAACTACTCAGAAACTGCCATGGTCATGGACTATAAAAGGAAGGAATAATCAAGATTTTCTATCATGGTCTTGACGATGCTACCCAAGATGCATTAAACGCCGTAGCGGGCGGCATTTTCCTTTACAAAACTCCTAACCAAGCTTACCAATTGTTAGATGACAAAGTCTTACTTAAGCTTGATTGGTCCAAAAACCATAAAAACAAAAACCCTCGAAAAACCGTAGCTTTTGCCGAAGAAAGTGACAACCTAACCAACACTAAAAAAATTATGGCTCGTATGGATGCCATGTCTCTTAAAATTGATACTCATTAATTAAGAAACGAAAAACAAATCTCGTGAAACTTGAAAACACTGTGGAGGAAACCATCCTTCTCGTGAATGTGATGACGATAACACACCCATGACAAAGGAAGAAGAAGCCAATTTCATGAACACCTTTCATCGAACTCGATTTTATAACGATTATCGTAATCATGACCGTGATAATTGGAGATCTAATGATAAACCAAGTTACAATCGAGACGAAAAGAAACCCAATTAAACCGAAGACAAACCCAACCTCAAAACCAAGCTCGACAATTTCATTGAATCTCAAAGAAAAACCAACCTTTTCATGCGAGATACATTCACTTACCTCAAAAAAAAGTTCGAGACTTCAAACGAAAACCAACAAGCTTCCATTCAAAACCTCGAAGCTAAATTTGATCCTTGTGCCGACAAGCAAGTGAATCGCTCTTCTAGTTCTTTACTAAGCAATACAATCCCAAACCCAAAGAACAACAACAAATATCAACCACCGTAAGCTCTGAACGAGCATGTGAATGCCAATATTCACACGGAGTGGTTTATCTTACGAGCCACCTGCCAAACCAACCCAAGATATACGCACAGAAAATCTACTCGATAGTGACGATGAAGACGAAGCACAACCAAGAAAAACCAAACCCACTGAAAACATAAACCCAATACCCAAACCATATAAACCAAAAGTACCATACCCCTAACGCTTACGCAAGCAAAAGATGCAAGCTAAGTATGGTAAATCTTACACCCCCAATTTACATTGCGCAGCGGAAATACACAATTGGGTGCTAGACACAAGCAGCATCACACAAGGTATATTGAACGACTCAAAAGTGAGACGTTTACAGAAAATATAAACAAGATTTTAATAATAGGTCTAAAACATAAATTTCATCCCATGATTGTACTAAAACGACACCAGAGTAAAGCGTTTAGTCCCCATGGATCTCGACCAACAACCAACAAGTTTAGTACAGTACATCAACATAAAGTAAATTGTTCAACAGTAAAGGATAGAAACAGTTTTTAGACCAACATTCTTCCAAAAGCCAAGCCACAACCTCCAAAGCAAAGCTCCATGCTCCATCACTTCCTATTACCTAAAATACATGCTAAAACGAGTCAACAATAATGTTGAGCGAGTCTATAGGTTTATCAAATCACATTTGAACACAAGAAGAAAATCAATCATAATCATTTATAGAATTGTCGTACACACAATCTATATTCAAGGAAATAATAATAATAATAAACATTGTATTTAAGCTCAAGACACCGACCCCTTAACCAAATCGTCACCCACGCCAAATACCGGCATGACTAGAATAAAACCATTGCCCCTCTAGGGTATCAGTTGCTAGAATACCACATTCTTATTCACGTAAAATTATCCTTCCCAGCGAGTTACTCAACGTAATGCCCTGGTCTCAGATAGGGTGGTCAACCCAATAGTACTATCATTAGAATAAGCGGCTGTTCCCGACTCACAACATCAAGTCAGAAGATAGTTAATGGCTCATGAATTTAGGGTCTTTAGCAACAAGGTACTCAATACAATGAATTCAACTTTAGGCAACATTCGGGTCCAACAATTACTCATGACTTGTGTTCATTTATTTTCAAATAGCATGTATCCCCCTCGCGGGTATAAAACATTTAGTAGCTAGCATAAAAAGCGAGGCTACGGACTCACCTTAGTATAAGAGACCTAGCGAGATGATCGTCGATGATAATGGATGCCTTTCAAACACGAGAACCGCTACCTATCAAATAAGGCGCGTTCATTAATAATGACTCGAGAAATAAATCATACATAACAATATCAAACTCAAACTCATAAAGTCACGATAAACTCGAGAGAAAACGATATAAATAACTTCATTATACTTTACTACACATTTACTTTACCATTTTACACTTTTAACAAAGTCTGCCGGTACATACTACATGTACTAGCTTATTTACCCCTTTTAAACTTGTCAAACGTTTATGAAATGACTCGATAAACTAACTTACTATATATAGGAAGTCCTCCTACAAGTTTATCAAATGAAATTACTTTTAAAGTCCTTTACCCGACTCATTTTCAAACTACAAAATCCGGACAGATTTACGTTAATTTTTCATACAACCGTTTTAACTTATTTAAACGACTCCGTTTACAAAACCGACACTCGGGTTTTAAAGTAAACTCAACCTCTAAGGTAAACACCTCATTATCAGTAGGTTACATATTTCAAAACTTCCATTTAGAGTCCCCGAGATTCGATCCAAATATCGACAATAACTATATGTAGTGCCGATACTCGTCTCCCGGTACACGATCAATCAAAACATCATAACTTCGCGCTTGTTGGAGCTAGAAGCTCTACCTTATATCAAATCGAAGCTAATAAAATTATCTTCAACCCTAGGCTATAAGTTAAGCCATTTTCAAAACATAAAAAATCGGATTTTACTGTTTACTTACTGTTATAAAATGACCATTAAAACTTGTATAAAATCAACTTTTTGATCAAAACCAACCATAGAAATGTTCATTCCTATACCCTAACATCAATATATATGACCCATAACATCCAAATCATCATAAAAATTAAAACCTTTAGATCAAAATGAAGTTTTTAACAAAATTCTTGCAACAAGCACCATTGATCATGGCAAGAACACCATGCATGATCATGGCTTCTACCTACCAACATCAAAAAAATAAAAATGCCTTGCATTTAAGATTTTCTTAATCCTTGATCAATTATAAGAGTGGGTCTTGCTTTATTTTTGCTCAAATCATCTCCAAAATCAAGTTAAAATTGAAAATTGAATGGGTTTAGGGTGGTGGTGGATGTTACGGCTTATAGAGAGAGAAGAGAGAGATAGGTGAAAATTTTTGAGTGTAAGAAATGTGAGTGTGTGTGTTTGTTTAAGCTTTTATATAGTGCATGAGGGACCTTGGTTGCAATTTTGCAATAGTTGTGGCTCAAAATGAAAATAGTTAGCTAAAAATGCGGGAAATAACTATTAGTCAATTTTGAAAATATTTACGGGGCTCGGGTTTCATAAAGATACTTTTAAAAATTTAAAACGTACCTCAAATATAATAATATCGACTCTCGACTCGACTTAACACGTCATTTAAAATAAAACATCAAAAATGACAAAAATCGAACAACTGACAATAAGACGTAAAATATTTAGCATCCATCGACATCACGCTTGCTAATACTCCTTATATTTAATAAATATAAAATATAAACCTTCCAACATCGGTTTAAACTCAAACCTCCAAAAAAAATATCATTCAAACTCATCCAAAAATTTCAAAAATAATCGTAAAATAAGATTAAGCAATGACCTCGGTTTTGGGTTGTCACATCCCCCCCTTCTTAAAAGAAGCGACGTCCACGGAGCTTAATCCTTCCTAAAAAATGAGGATACTTGTCCTTAAAGAAATCCTCACGTTCCCACGTAAACTCTGGCCCACGTCTAAAGTTCCATCTCACTTTCACAATCGGAATCCTACTATGCTTTAACTTCTTAACTTCCCTATCCATTATCTCTACAGGTTCCTCTAGAAAATGCAACTTATCATCAAGTTGAATTTTTCCTCCAATGGAATCACCACATCCCTTTCAGCTAAACACTTCTTCAGATTAGACACATGAAAAGTATTATGAATCGCCTTAAGCTCATCAGGCAACTCTAACTTATAAGCCACGAATCAAATCCTTTGGATAATCTTAAATGGTCCAATATATCTCGGGCTCAACTTTCCTATCTTTCCAAAATGTATTACTCCTTTCCATGAAGATACCTTCAACATAACCATGTCTCCTACTTCAAACTCCAACGGTTTCTTTCTGTTATCAGCATAACTCTTTTGTCTACTTTTGGCAGATAACAAACGCTTCTTAATTTTTACAATCTTTTCAGTCGTCTCAAATATCATTTCAGGCCCAATCAATTGACTTTCTCCTACCTCTCTCCAACACACTGGTGATCTACACTTACGTCCATACAAAGCTTCAAATGGAGCGGCTTTAATACTAGCATGATAACTATTATTGTACGAAAATTCAACCAATGGCAAATGCTTATCCCAACCATTTCCAAAGTCAATCACACATGCACGAAGCATATCCTCTAACGTTTGAATCGTTCTCTCACTTTGTCCATCAGTTTCCGGATGATATGCTGTACCTAAACATAACTCCGTTCCCATCGCTTTCTGCAAAGACTTCCAGAGTTCTGAAGTAAACCTACTATCACGATCAGAAATTATGGAGAAAGGCACACCATGTCGACAAACAATCTCCTTCACATACACTGTTGTTAACCTCTCCATACTATCTGTCTTTTTCATTGGCAAAAAGTGAGCAGACTTAGTAAATCTATCTACAATCACCCATATCATATCACAACCATTTGCAGTCCTTGGCAAACCTGTCACAAAATCCATTGTAATCTTCTCCCATTTCCACTCAGGAATCTCAGGTTGCACTAATAATCCAGACGGTTTCTTATGTCCTGCCTTCACTTTCGCACAAGTTAAACACTTATTAACATACTGTGCTATATCTGCCTTCATATTCGGCCACCAATAAACTTTCTTAAGATCTTGATACATCTTGTCCGATCCAGGATGTATTGAATACTTCGACTTACGAGATTCATTCATCACTAAATCTCGCACTCCTAATGAATCTTTCTCAGACGGACACAACGGTAACCAAATCCTATTCTCAAAGTACCTCAATCCATTCGACCTTACTTCAAACAATGGTTTCAACATTCTACCCAAATTTTCTGCCTCAACATTCTCTTCCTTCAAACCATTAGCTTGGGCTTTCAATATCGCTTCTGTCAAATCAACACTTTCCATCATTACCAAAGCTCTAACTATTATAGACTTATCTCTTTCCTTTCTACTAAGTGCATCAACTACCACATTCGCTTTACCAGGATGGTAACGAATCTCGCAGTCATAATCACTCAGCAACTCAACCCATCTCCTTTGCCTCATATTCAATTCCTTTTGATCCAAAATCTACTACAAACTCTTATGATCAGTGAAAACCACACACTTGGTTCCATACAAGTAGTGTCTCCACAGCTTCAAAGCAAAAATAACAGCCCCAAGTTCTAAATCATGCGTAGTGTAATTCTCTTCATGCTTCCTCAATTGTCTCGATGCATACGCTATTACTTTCTCCCTTTGCATCAATACAACTCCAAATCCTTTATGAGACGTGTCACAGTACACTACAAAATCCTCAGATCCTTCTGGCAAAGACAATATCGGCGCAGAACACAACTTATCCTTCAACATACTAAATGCAGATTCCTCTTCCAATCCCCATTCAAACACTCGATTCTTCTCTGTAAGCTTAGTCAACGGCTTAGCAATTAACGAAAACTTCTCAATAAACCTTCTATAATACCCAGCCAAACCAAGAAATTGGCGAACTTCAGTCGGCGTCTTCGGCACTGACCAATCCTTAATTGCCTCAATCTTAGCAGGATCCACACGAACACCTTCACTATCAATCACGTGCCCCAAAAATTGCACTGATTTCAACCAAAATTCACACTTAGAGAATTTCACATACAGCTTCTCATTCTTCAACAATTCCAAAATTGTTCTCAAATGCTTCTCATGTTCCTCTTCACTCTTGGAGTAAACGAGAATATCATCAATGAATATGATAACAAACTCATCCAAATACGACTTGCATACACGATTCATCAAATCCATAAATACAGCAGGCGCATTTGTTAACCCAAAAGGCATCACTTGAAATTGAAAATGTCCATATCGAGTACGAAAAGCTGTTATAGGAATATCTTATTCCCTAACTCTCAATTGATGATACCCAGACCTCAAATCGATCTTCGAGTATACACATGACCCTTGCAACTGATCAAACAAATCATCAATCCTCGATAGTGGATACCGATTCTTGACAGTCAATTTGTTAAGCTCTCTATAATCAATACACATTATAAAAGAACCATCTTTCTTCCTAACAAACAAAACAGGCGCACCCCACGGCGACGAACTCGGTCTAATAAATCCCTTATCCATCAATTCCTTTAATTGATCAGATAATTCTTTCATTTCAGATGGAGCTAAACGTTACGATGCACGAGCAATAGGCGCAGCACCCGGCACTAAATCAATACGAAACTCCACTTCACGATGCGGCCGGTAATCCTGGCAATTCTTCAGGAAAAACCTCAGGATACTCTCTAATCACAGGCACATCCTCCAATTTCCTTTCATTCACACCATCATTACTTAGCTATGCAAGAAACACATCACAACCTGCTTCTATATACCTCATCATATTCAAACAAGAAACAACTCTCAAACGAGAAGTACATTCATCCCCTTTCACAGTCAATACCCTATTCCTTAGCGGTTTCTGGACTAATCTTTCTCCACAAACAATTGCTGCACCATTACCAACTAACCAGTCTATCCCAACAATCACGTCAAAAGATCCTAATTCTATAGGCATCAAATCAATACTAAACACATAATTACCTAACTTCAAGGAACAACCTTTCAGTATAGAACTAGTGCTTACAACCTTACCATCAGCTAACTCCACATTATAACTAGTTGTTAATCTCACTGGTTCTCTATCCAATAGCTGACTGAATCTAACATCTACGAAACTTCTATCGGATCCAGAATCAAATAACACACTAGCATAACAAGCATCAAGTAAGAACGTACCAGTCACCACATTCGGCCCTTGAGGTTTGTCAGCATCTCCCACGACATAGGCTGGAGCAGCAATCCCAGCAGCAACAGCAGCAACATTGCCTTCCTGTCGTATGCCAACCCTCGGACAGTTCCCTTACTTTTGTCCACGGCCTCCACATCCAGAACAGTAAACTACCATAACAACATTAGCCCCAGTGGCTACACCCTTGTTTCTGCAATCCGCCATCTTATGTCCGGCCTTCCCACACTTGTTGCAAGCAGGTGGACAATTTCCAACATGATACAGATTACACCGACCACACTTTGGATTCACCTTGTTACCTTGATTTCCTGTGGCAGCACGAACACCATCATTCCTTCTCAAATTAAATTGCTGATTCCTATTCGGTCCTTGGTTATTGTTATTACGATAACCACCTTGATTCTGCCCTTGGCTTGAGTGTAAAACTTCCCACTTTCTCTTATTCCCCTCAGCAATACTATCCTTTCGATCATGCAGCTTTACATCCATTAAAGCATGAGCCATTTGAACAGCTTCATCAAATGACTTGGGTTTCGACGAAGTAGTCTCTCCCTTGATATTACTAGATAAACCCCTAATATACTGCTTCATCTACTTACGGTCATCAACAAAAGCATCAGGACATAACAAACATAAATCAGAAAATCTCCTTGTATAAGCTACAATATCATTGTTCCTCAGCACCAAATGCCTCAATTCATCTTCCAACTGACCTAACTCTTCCTCAGGACAAAACTTAGCAGTCAACAGTCCCTTGGTCACAGCCCATGTTCTAGCATTCACTTCAACCAATCCCACAGTCGCTACCTGACTATTCCACCAACTCAATGCATCATCCTGAAAAGTAGCTGCATCAAAATTCACCTTACTAGCTTCTGAACATCCACTGATTTCAAAAGTACTTTCAATCTTCTGAATACACCTCCTTAATTCCAATGCACCACCAGTACCATGAAATTGGGTAGGTCCACATTTCATGAAACTAGCATAAGAACATTCCTTCTTAACCTGCTGAACAGCAGCATTACCTCCAACTTGTCCTACAGCATTTCCTCCTGCTTGTTCATCAGCATTACCTCCAACCTGATTTTCAACATTCCCTCCAACCTGACCAGCAACATTCCTATTCTCAGCCTCTTGGTTCCTCGCAGCACGTTCAGCTTCCAAATCTCTGGCAATAGCTTGCTCAATCATGGTATTAACAGTAGCAGTCGTCAATTTAGGCGGCATGTTTATAGGAAACTAACCAAACAATAATTTAGTAAAGTTAGAAAATGCCTCCCAACTCCTTCCTGTGTAACCATAAAAGAAAAAGTGCAAGTAAGTATTCATATCAAGATAAGAAGAAGGATTTCTCTATCAAGATGTAACATGGATACTACATGCACCAACAACACAATTCACAATGAATCATTAACCAGTTCACAAAAGAACTAATAAGACAAATCATAAGTCATGAAGGTAATTTGGATTATGTAGGAAAATTTCCATAAATTTGTGACAAGTAGTGTCAGTACAATCCTTCATCACAGCAAACTTAAAGTCATTAAGTTTCATCACAAACTATAGTACGAGTCTACATAAGTTCTATTACAACAAGGCTAAATAGAAACAACATAAAGAACTAAACATCAGATCCCCGCAGCTTCTTGTACATCGGCTCGTCATCACTGCTGCTATCATCATCCTCAGAATCTTCCCCACTTTTTCCTTTCCCTTTCGACTACTTCCTTCACTCGGCTTCACCAACACTTGAGCTTCAACCTGATTCGGCACATCACGAATCACTACACCTCGACTAGGAAAAGATCTTATCGGCAGACCCCATGCATCCAACCTTGCATTCCTTTCTTGCTCCCTACGTAACCTTTCAACCTGCCCACTCAAATTCAACACCATAGATCTTAATCTAACAACTTAATCCATTTCCCTTGCCCTAACAAACTCTGATCTCCTCACACTACCAACAAACCTGTCAAACTTTTTCTCATTCTGCTCAAACCTCCTAATCACACGAGTCTCAACCAAATACCTTTCAAACAAAGACCTATCAAACTTCTTAAGAAACCAGAAAATATCAGCATAAGACGTCGGACCTGGACAATAAACCTTAGGAATACCATCATGAATAGATCGAGCACTAGTAGCCCTACTCGACTCAATAGGAACATCACCCCTAGCATATGCAATCCCAGGAAAACTGCTAATATAAGCATCACAAGTAGGCGTTGAAGAACGAACAACAGGTCGCTGACAATCTGGAACAGTCTGTGGCACAACATTAACCCTTGGAACATAACTACCTTGAATCAACTCAGGCTCTGTCTGACCAACTGCAGTAAGTGGAATCCCATCATCTAAAAACTCAAAAGGCTCCTCATCGTCACTAACACCAAAGTTATCTACTTCCTCACCGTCCAATACATTAGTCATATCAATCCATCCATCCTCACGAGGTAAACCAGCCATTTTCTACAATTATAAGGGTTTAGGGATACTTAAGGTCATCGTTAATAAAATAATAATTAGTATGCCATGCTTATGCAAATGTCATACATAATCCATGCTATGCAACACAATGCAAATGATGTTATGCAATGCTCGCAAAAAAATAAATATGATACTGACAAGCACTCAACGTAATTTCAATAATTCCAATACAATATCGTAGTATTTACTTAATAAATACTCGGGAAATCATTTCAGTTATGAGGGATACATCTACAATGCAAAACAAAACTAAAAGTGATCTTACCGGAGCGTTGCAGAGGAGTTGTGTGCTTTTGAAGAATAAATACTTTCGACACCAAAGTTATAGTTTAGGATAATTTTCAAAATCGACCCAGTTCTCTATAACTTGCAGCTCTGATTACCAATCTCTTACACCCCCAATTTACATTGCACAGCGGAAATACACAATTGGGTGCTAGACACAAGCATCATCACACAAGGTATATTGAACGACTCAAAAGTGAGCCGTTTAAAGAAAATATAAACAAGATTTTCATAATAGGTCTAAAACATAAATTTCATCCCATTATTGTACTAAAACGACACCAGAGTAAAGCGTTTAGTCCCCATGGATCTCGACCAACAACCAACAAGTTTAGTACAGTACATCAACATAAAGTAACTTGTTCAATAGTAAAGGATAGAAACAGTTTATAGACCAACATTCTTCCAAAAGCCAAGCCACAACCTCCACAGCAAAGCTCCATGCTCCATCACTTCCTATTACCTGAAATACATGCTAAAACGAGTCAACGATAATGTTGAGCGAGTCTATAGGTTTATCAAATCACATTTGAACACAAGAAGAATATCAATCATAATCATTTATAGAATTGTCGTACACACAATCTATATTCAAGGCAATAATAATAATAATAATCAACATTGTATTTAAGCTCATGACACCGACCCCTTAACCAAATAGTCACCCACGCCAAATGCCGACATGACTAGAATAAAACCATTGCCCCTCTAGGGTATCAGTTGCTAGAATACCACATTCTTATTCACGTA
This sequence comes from Glebionis coronaria, assembly GCA_025667525.1. NCBI lineage: Eukaryota > Viridiplantae > Streptophyta > Magnoliopsida > Asterales > Asteraceae > Glebionis > Glebionis coronaria. Next base: position 79,946,260 of record CM046876.1, on the reverse strand, counting down.
AAATTATCCTTCCCAGCGGGTTACTCAACGTAATGCCCTGGTCTCAGATAGGGTGGTCAACCCAATAATACTATCATTAGAATAAGCGGCTATTCCCGACTCACAACATCAAGTCAGAAGATAGTTAACGGCTCATGAATTTAGGGTCTTTAGCAACAAGGTACTCAATACAATGAATTCAACTTTAGGCAACATTCGGGTCCAACAATTACTCATGACTTGTGTTCATTTATTTTCAAATAGCATGTATCCCCCTCGCGGGTATAAAACATTTAGTAGCTAGCATAAAAAGCGAGGCTATAAACTCAACTTAGTATAAGAGACCTAGCGAGATGATCGTCGATGATAATGGATGCCTTTCAAATACAAGAACCGCTACATATCAAATAAGGCGCGTTCATTAATAATGACTCGAGAAATAAATCATACATAACAATATCAAACTCAAACTTCACGATAAACTCGAGAGAAAACGATATAAGTAACTTCATTATACTTTACTACACATTTACTTTATCATTTTACACTTTTAACAAAGTCCGCCGGTACATACTACATGTACTAGCTTATTTACCCCTTTTAAACTTGTCAAACGTTTATGAAATGACTCGATAAACTAACTTACTATATATAGAAAGTCCTCCTACAAGTTTATCAAATGAAATTACTTTTAAAGTCCTTTACCTGACACATTTTCAAACTACAAAATCCGGACAGATTTACGTTAATTTTTCATACAACCGTTTTAACTTATTTAAACGACACCGTTTACAAAACCGACACTCGGGTTTTAAAGTAAAATCAACCTCTAAGGTAAACACCTCATTATAAGTAGGTTACATATTTCAAAACTTCCATTTAGAGTTCCCGAGATTCGATCCAAATATCGACAACAACTATATGTAGTGCCGATACTCGTCTCCCGGTACACGATCAATCAAAACATCATAACTTCGCGCTCGTTTGGAGCTAGAAGCTCTATCTTATATCAAATCGAAGCTAATAAAATTATCTACAACCCTCGGCTATAAGTTAAGCCATTTTCAAAACATAAAAATTAGGATTTTACTGTTTACTTACTGTTATAAAATGACCATTAAAAACTTGTATAAAATCAACTTTTTGATCAAAACCAACCATAGAAATGTTCATTCCTATACCCTAACATCAACATATATGACCCATAACATCCAAATCATCATCAAAATTAAAAACTTTAGATCAAAATGAAGTTTTTAACAAAATTCTTGCAACAACACCATTGATCATGGCAAGAACACCATGCATGATCATGGCTTCTACCTACCAACATCAAAAAAATAAAAATGCCTTGCATGTAAGATTTTCTTATACCAAAATGATCCTTGATCAATTATAAGAGTGGGCCTTGCTTTAGTTTTGCTCAAATCATCTCCAAAATCAAGTTAAAATTGAAAACTGAATGGGTTTAGGGTGGTAATGGATGTTACGGCTTATAGAGAGAGAAGAGAGAGATAGGTGAAAAATTTTGAGTGGAAGAAATGTGAGTGTGTGTGTTTGTTTAAGCTTTTATATTGTGCATGTAAAACCCGCGTGCTTTTACCATGAATAGTGCCCTTAAGATCGTACGTCCTAGATTAAAACTTACCTCATGTAGTATTGATCACATTCATGTGCTATTAATCAAGCAAGTGCATACGTGTATGACATGACAAGTATCGATTACGTACGAACTCATGATAAACAGTAATAAATATATCACGTGAACATAATTAAATCATGATCACCATTTAAAATACTAACTAAAATAATAACGTAAATACTCATAATATATTTACGAGCGTTAAGTTTGCGATAAACGACACGTTAGATTAAACAGAAACACTTTAAACACGAGCACGTTTAACCACGAACGAACACGAAACATCGGGACACGAGAAAGGTACGGGTACCCCATGTGGGGCCCCCATACCCACGGCACACATGCATGAAATGGGCTTAGCCCATGGACTTTACAAGTTAAGGGGGGGTAAAGAGTAAAACATGTTTTCACTTTTCATTTTACAAGAAATAAACAAAAACCCTAAAAAGAGTTTTCTCCTCTCCTTTTTCTCCTCTTTGTGCCGCCACATAAACATCACCACAAGGGGGTGATTAGTTGATTTTGATCTTAAAAACAAGTGTTAGAATACGTGTTTGTTCATCCTTTTTCCAAGCTACATAGTGGTATACCTTTCTAACCCTTCTTTTTAATTCTTTTTAATTCTTTTAATCTTTGATTATTTCATGAACATGTTATTATTTTTCTTATTAAAACAAGGTAATTAATCATTGATCTAACATGTTTTGGTATAAATTAAAATCAAAGAATGGTTTATAAGGGTGTTTGTTTTTGGCCGCCTAGCAAACAAACCCGAGGGAGGGTTTTGTTTGCTATTGCCGCCACCACCAAGACCACAATTGGTCTTGGTTGGCTCATGTGGGACCCACGGCAACAAGGGGACACGTGTGCCCCGGGTTTGGCCCGGGGTACGGTGTCGAATTCATGCCCGATTCATGGTTCGTTGGTTAAAATCATGATCTATGTTACATGTAATTTTATGAATCATGAACTTAGGATATAATTAATTAATAACATGAAATATTAATTAAATCATGACTTAGGTTATTTTAATTATTAGTTTATCATGACATTAATTTAACCTAAGTATTTTATGTTATAAGTTATAATTAATTAATTATTAAAACATGCCTATAATTAATTAATTTAGACATGACTTAGGTTATATTATTATTAATAATAATACACATTTTAACCTAAGTATTTTATTTCATTTTAATTAATACATGTTACACTTTAATTAAAATGCTTAACCTATAGTTTAATTAAAATACATGAAATAATAATTAAACTATACACTATATCATATGACTTAAGAAATAAGCTTATAACACTTAGACTTATATGTTAGCTTATGTAATCAGCTTAATTCTAATTATGGAAACTTCTATTTATAGAAACTTAATTAAATAAGGCAACTAATCTAATTATGGAAACCTTCTATATATGGAAATCAATCTATTTCAGGCAGCTAATCTAATCATGGAAACTTTCTATATATGGAAACTTATTTAATTAAGGCAGCTGATCTATTTTTGGAAACTTTCTATTTTTAGAAACTAATCTATTTTAGGCAGTAAATTCTATTTTTGGAAACTTTCTATTTTTGGTAACTTTCTATTTTTGGAAACTTTCAATTTTTGGAAACTTTCTATTTTTGGAAACCTGCTATTTTTGGAAAGTTACTTATTATTACACAGTAAGTATAATAATACATGAAACACCAGTAATACTTAATCAGATTAATCAGAATACAAGATAAACACAGTTTAAGGCTTTAAAACAGTGAACCAGGACCTAAAACATACCAAATCAGCTAAGATGAGACACAAAACCCAGTACGTAATCAGTGAATCGATACTTATACACGTGTGTATTCATGTAGCGTTAGTGATCCAGAAGTAGGAGTCTTTCTTCCGTTCATTCACTGGACTTGAGGTACAGATTCCCGTCCTTTCAGTATGGACATTCCTTCCTTATTAGGATTTCCCCGTATGCAGCCAACTGTTTTTCCCCAGCATTTGTTTTATTGTTTTGAACTGCTTATGTTAATTTAGCATAAACTATAGCCATATACAAGCATGACCAGTTTCACCTAGTTATGGAGGTACCATAACCATAGCATTGGAGGCACCGATGTTATGACTTCCCCACGGCGGAGTGATTGCTCGTGGCGTCCCTTTTCAGTTTGGCCATATTATTATATCAGTTGGGGCGTATGGGTGCATCCTAGTTACATGTTTTATTCAGTTTATCATGGTGAATGTGGTGTGTGCCTTGCACCCTTCATAAGTAGTTGATCCCTCCTACCCAAACCAGTATATTAATTAGAGGCATCCCCTCTAATCAGCATGATGAGGTCACCCCTCCAAGTATTCATGCACGTGACCTTTTCATGACCTATATGGGCTATGGTATTTATATGTTAAAACAGTTTTCACAAGTTAAACATAAGGCTTTTCAAACTATAAAACCAGTTTTCTTGATACTTAACCAGTTACTCAGAACTTAGTCTTCCGCTGTTATATGTTACATGCTTATCCTATTTCATGCTTTATTGTACATCCGTGCACTGAGCGTCTTGCTCAGCCGTTACTTTCCTTTCCATGTCCCAAAACGGCAGGTACCCAAGACTCGAGCATTTGGAGGACGCACATAGGATGGAAGCTGCCAGAGACTTCTTTTCCTTTTTGCCTTCATATAGTTATGCTTGTTTAGTCTTTATTCAGTTCATTTCCTTTATTTATGTTTTGGGCTTATGTTTGGGAACCGATGTTTGATTCCGGTTTTCCCTATGGTCATGTATGTTTTACTACATATCACCTTGCATGCTTTGATGACACGCCATAATCACGCGTGACATTCCATTTATCAAAATGGGGTGTTACAATTATGGTATCAGAGCCAAGGTTTCGACCTGTAGGCTCTAAAACTCGACCTGTGACTAGTGGGTAGTCACCAGGAGCTTCCTAAGCCAACGATTGTTATTCCACGTATTGAGGTTTCAGCGCGTTGTTGTTTTAACCATTATGTTTTCAGCACCTTTTTGTTTTAGCCATGACGTTTTCAGCACCTTGTTGTTTTAACCATGATGTTTTCACCAGTATCGTTTTACCAATATGGAATGAACAACCGTCATCTATATTTAGTTATGTGTCAGTGTCTATGCATGATGTTCCTAGTGAACTATGATTATGTGAACTGAACCCCAGTAGTTCATAATTTTCACATAAAATTTTTCTGTTAAGTTTTGACAATGACTTTTAATTATTATGTTTCATGCATTCATGCATTTATATCATATGTCATCTGTTGCAGGAATTTTGATTAAGTAATGGTTGGTACAGGACTGGCCCTATTTAGTCGCATGTGCTTTTATCGAAACTTTTAACTTTGGGACCGACCCATAGGCGTCCCCTCGCCATGTCTTTTGTTTTGGAACCGACCCATAGGCGTTCCCTCGCACATATAAAGGTTTTATAAACTACATTACGCATTCATACACTGTTTTTCTTGCATAAAATTTTTCTCATGATTTAAATTGGCATAAAAAAAATTTTCATGTCCCATCATAAGTTATTATGTCTTATGTCAAGTATGTCTTCATACTGTCATGGTTAACTTCAGTTTCATGCTGATTATGTTATACATTTCTTCGTAATAGATGGTTTCATGTTTCCTCATGATAATTCCGTCTTCATGTTGATTATGTTTCATGCCTCTTTTGTTATTTACGTTGTCCCGCAAGACATTGATTTCATTGAATTCTGCTTTCATGATTGTCATGGTTGGTTTTCATTGATCATGCTGTCAGGCAAATCATCGTTGAATTTTTGTGTAACCACACTTAGCGTTTCTCTATGCAACCAGAATGATGTCTATGCTAATACTGCCAGGTTATCATGATGGTTTTCCTAACCGTTTAACCGGTATACTTTCCTTAAATCATGACAAATGATCGAGCCATACCGATCATTTCATGTGCATTCCATGTGTACTCCACGTACCGTATTTCATGTGTATTACATGTACCTTAATCCATGTGTATTCCACTTGCAATACTTCACGAGTATTCGCTAGTCGATTCTAAATCATCTCAGGCGTATGTTCACTTGCTGATATTCTACAAGATTGTCGATGCCGCTCATAGCTTGGAGATGTTACTGAAGGTTGATGCTGCTGATGTTAGGAGACGCTACGAGATGCTGATGCTGATGCTGTTCACAACCTGGAGATCCTAAAAGACGAAGACAAAGGCGTCGGAGCAAAGCAATTGGACGAGAAGATGCTTCACCATCAGACAATTCCCATCAATCATTGTCCCAAATTCATAATTACATGTCACACGTCGTTCGGCTGTCATTTCAGCCATATGAGTACAAACCAGTACCAGCCGGCCACTCAGCTAAATAGTTACATGAGTCACTGTCATGAGAATGACCGTCATGGAACCGACAGACAAGATGATAGTAACCACTACTATGACAGCAACTATCCTAGAAATCACAACCGAGGCTCCGGCCACGGACGTGATCAGACATACAAATGATCAGTAGTCCAACCGATCCGCCAATTCTGGCATATTAACCTGATATTTGTAGTTCTAATTGTTTCACATCTCGAGACACATGTCAAGACATCAGTCAAGACACATGTCTCACGTATACTTTCTGAGGACACATGTCAAGATACCAGTCAAGACATATGTCACGCTTACATTTCTCAAGACACGAGTCAAGACACATGACTCACGTCTAATTATGGAACATTTCTAAGAAATTCAGGGTACCCTCCAAGGGTACATCTATTTGTTGTGCCATGTATAAATCAGGCCACAAGAATTTCGATACCATTATCAGCGCATCAGTGAGAACTGTCATGTTGCCGATGTCACTTTCATTTCTTTCACCATAGTTCATGTATTCCTGACCATGAAGGACGCCGTTCGTATTCCCACGTATACGAAGATTTTCCGTCATCTTAATGATGAGATCCAAGCTGCTAACGCATTTTCCTCGGACAGACACGAGATGAATTTTTATCTTAATTATGGACTATGAACAGCACACCATGCTACGATTCATAATTATGTACAGTAATGTTCAGGCTCCTGAATACTTCAGCTTGATTTTCCATCGGAATATCTGTGCAAATTTTCTACGCTTACAAGCATGTGCATTGTTAGCCATGGTCGCTAAAATTTTCTAGCTGTCAGTAAGACACAACCACTTAACTCTTTTGCGCACAGCCAGTTGATTATTCCAAAGTCTTCCTATACATTCTAGCAGAACCTACAAGGAGAAGGATGGTACCATGAGATTATGTGTCGACTACCGTTGACTTAAACAAATCACCATTCATGACCGTTATTCTCCTCCACGTATTGACGACATGTCCAATCAACCGTATAGTGTTAATCACTTTTCCAAGATCGAACTCATGATCATGCTGCCAACAGTGACGAGTAAAAGAGCAGGACATGTCCATGACTGCTATTCGTTCACGACTCGGTCACGCTAAATTTATGATTTTGAATTAGTCTCATCAATGCTCCAACCGCATTATGGACTTAATAAGTTGAGTTTCCATGAACTCCTAAACAATTTTATCAGCATTTTCATTGAGGATAACCTGATTTCCTGTAAGCCCAGAGAAGAACAGGAGGACCATATCTGCACTATGTTACAAATTTTATGCCAAGAGAAATTTTACCCTAGAAAATTTTCCTATATCAATTCTGTTTCATAACAGTGACACGCTGAATCACATGGGTTTCTATGGTTAATCTTACCATGACTCAGCTTATGCGTAAAGGAGAGAACCCTACACTACATTAGGTGTTCTAGGAAATCCTACGCTAGGAGAAGTCTAATTCAAAGACTCAGAGCTTCGCTACCTTCTATGTATCAAGTTTCTACGAAGCAAGATACAGTTACGTTCATATCTAGGTACCTGTTATACCAACAGGTTAAGATAGGACACCAACAAACTGGGATGTTTTCATCATATGAAATTGTGAATCGAAAAGGGACAAGATCTCCATGAATTTTAGTTACCAGATTTCAGCAAACTCAGAAGAAGCATGATGCTATCTGGGTTATTGTCAACAGTTTGATCAAGTCTGCAGAATCCTTACATCCGTACGGATTTCAGAACCAACAGATTGAACAAACATGTTCCAGCCAAGGCTCATCCGATCACTTGGCAATCCCTCAGCTATCAGGTCAGACAAAGATTCGTAATTGTACTCCTAACTTACTTCACGTCTTCATTCTAATTCCACGACTTGCTTTCGCGCTCACTTCATTACACTATTCACGTTCATGATCATATTTTGGCTTACGATTCTACGTTCATTTCTTTTCTCGTTCTGGAAGTTGCAAGAACTTATGAGACCAGACCCAAGTATAGTATAACTCTCCATCATCAGATAGACGTTTCACGTCATATTCCACGTCTCACCTTGTAGCGTTTGGCGTCACCGCCATTATATTATATGATCACGATATGTCTCACATGTCATGTTCATTCCACGTTCCTTATATCATGATCAAAATAGGTTACACGTATCATGGATCACGATATGTTTACTTATACTACACTCGCCATATCTCCACGTAGCACGTTCAAAATTTTTCACGTATCACGTTCAAAATTTTTCACGTACTACGTTTCTTTATGTCTCGCTCATCGTTTCTAATTATCAGTTAAGTCAGATTGTCTTGCATCATAACGTTTCAGTTACCCTTGCACGTTAACTCTTATTTTTTACTCGATCGAATTTCGGGGATCTACCTTCCGTTGATAACCAAGAATTTCTTCGTATTCCAAGTCAAGGTCAGGAGGACCAAGATTTATCATTAGTGTCGGGATCTTCTGAAGGAACCGTTCCAAGAGGGAGGCCACTTGGAAACGGACAAGTTCATCCGGACTTCTTATCCATTTTTCTCTTATCGATTAGATATGTCCTTTCAGTCACGTCACGTTCCATGTCTTTTCAAGACATGTCATGTTCCACGTTCCCTTCTACCATGTCACCTTCATTTCCGTTATTTTGCATACCTTTCCAGTTTGATTCGGGTATGTGTCGCTTTCAGTTACTTTATCTATAATTCGGGGACGAATTATTCTTTTTAGGGGGAAGAATTGTAAAACCCGCGTGCTTTTACCATGAATAGTGCCCTTAAGATCGTACGTCCTAGATTAAAACTTACCTCATGTAGTATTGATCACATTCATGTGCTATTAATCAAGCAAGTGCATACGTGTATGACATGACAAGTATCGATTACGTACGAACTCATGATAAACAGTAATAAATATATCACGTGAACATAATTAAATCATGATCACCATTTAAAATACTAACTAGAATAACAACGTAAATACTCATAATATATTTACGAGCGTTAAGTTTGCGATAAACGACACGTTAGATTAAACAGAAACACTTTAAACACGAGCACGTTTAACCACGAACGAACACGAAACATCGGGACACGAGAAAGGTACGGGTACCCCATGTGGGGCCCCCATACCCACGGCACACATGCATGAAATGGGCTTAGCCCATGGACTTTACAAGTTAAGGGGGGGTAAAGAGTAAAACATGTTTTCACTTTTCATCTTACAAGAAATAAACAAAAACCCTAAAAAGAGTTTTCTCCTCTCCTTTTTCTCCTCTTTGTGCCGCCACATAAACATCACCACAAGGGGGTGATTAGTTGATTTTGATCTTAAAAACAAGTGTTAGAATACGTGTTTGTTCATCCTTTTTCCAAGCTACATAGTGGTATACCTTTCTAACCCTTCTTTTTAATTCTTTTTAATTCTTTTAATCTTTGATTATTTCATGAACATGTTATTATTTTTCTTATTAAAACAAGGTAATTAATCATTGATCTAACATGTTTTGGTATAAATTAAAATCAAAGAATGGTTTATAAGGGTGTTTGTTTTTGGCCGCCTAGCAAACAAACCCGAGGGGGGGTTTTGTTTGCTATTGCCGCCACCACCAAGACCACAATTGGTCTTGGTTGGCTCATGTGGGACCCACGGCAGCAAGGGGACACGTGTGCCCCGGGTTTGGCCCGGGGTACGGTGTCGAATTCATGCCCGATTCATGGTTCGTTGGTTAAAATCATGATCTATGTTACATGTAATTTTATGAATCATGAACTTAGGATATAATTAATGAATAACATGAAATATTAATTAAATCATGACTTAGGTTATTTTAATTATTAGTTTATCATGACATTAATTTAACCTAAGTATTTTATGTTATAAGTTATAATTAATTAATTATTAAAACATGCCTATAATTAATTAATTTAGACATGACTTAGGTTATATTATTATTAATAATAATACACATTTTAACCTAAGTATTTTATTTCATTTTAATTAATACATGTTACACTTTAATTAAAATGCTTAACCTATAGTTTAATTAAAATACATGAAATAATAATTAAACTATACACTATATCATATGACTTAAGAAATAAGCTTATAACACTTAGACTTATATGTTAGCTTATGTAATCAGCTTAATTCTAATTATGGAAACTTCTATTTATAGAAACTTAATTAAATAAGGCAACTAATCTAATTATGGAAACCTTCTATATATGGAAATCAATCTATTTCAGGCAGCTAATCTAATCATGGAAACTTTCTATATATGGAAACTTATTTAATTAAGGCAGCTGATCTATTTTTGGAAACTTTCTATTTTTAGAAACTAATCTATTTTAGGCAGTAAATTCTATTTTTGGAAACTTTCTATTTTTGGTAACTTTCTATTTTTGGAAACTTTCTATTTTTGGAAACTTTCTATTTTTGGAAACCTGCTATTTTTGGAAAGTTACTTATTATTACACAGTAAGTATAATAATACATGAAACACCAGTAATACTTAATCAGATTAATCAGAATACAAGATAAACACAGTTTAAGGCTTTAAAACAGTGAACCAGGACCTAAAACATACCAAATCAGCTAAGATGAGACACAAAACCCAGTACGTAATCAGTGAATCGATACTTATACACGTGTGTATTCATGTAGCGTTAGTGATCCAGAAGTAGGAGTCTTTCTTCCGTTCATTCACTGGACTTGAGGTACGGATTCCCGTCCTTTCAGTATGGACATTCCTTCCTTATTAGGATTTCCCCGTATGCAGCCAACTGTTTTTCCCCAGCATTTTTTTTATTGTTTTGAACTGCTTATGTTAATTTAGCATAAACTATAGCCATATAAAAGCATGACCAGTTTCACCTAGTTATGGAGGTACCATAACCATAGCATTAGAGGCACCGATGTTATGACTTCCCCACGGCGGAGTGATTGCTCGTGGCGTCCCTTTTCAGTTTGGCCATATTATTATATCAGTTGGGGCGTATGGGTGCATCCTAGTTACATGTTTTATTCAGTTTATCATGGTGAATGTGGTGTGTGCCTTGCACCCTTCACAAGGAGTTGATCCCTCCTACCCAAACCAGTATATTAATTAGAGGCATCCCCTCTAATCAGCATGATGAGGTCACCCCTCCAAGTATTCATGCACGTGACCTTTTCATGACCTATATGGGCTATGGTATTTATATGTTAAAACAGTTTTCACAAGTTAAACATAAGGCTTTTCAAACTATAAAACCAGTTTTCTTGATACTTAACCAGTTACTCAGAACTTAGTCTTCCGCTGTTATATGTTACATGCTTATCCTATTTCATGCTTTATTGTACATCCGTGCACTGAGCGTCTTGCTCAGCCGTTACTTTCCTTTCCATGTCCCAAAACGGCAGGTACCCAAGACTCGAGCATTTGGAGGACGCACATAGGATGGAAGCTGCCAGAGACTTCTTTTCCTTTTTGCCTTCATATAGTTATGCTTGTTTAGTCTTTATTCAGTTCATTTCCTTTATTTATGTTTTGGGCTTATGTTTGGGAACCGATGTTTGATTCCGGTTTTCCCTATGGTCATGTATGTTTTACTACATATCACCTTGCATGCTTTGATGACACGCCATAATCACGCGTGACATTCCATTTATCAAAATGGGGTGTTACAGTGCATGAGGGACCTTGGTTGCAATTTTACAATAGTTGTGGCTCAAAATGAAAATAGTTAGCTAAAAATGCGAGAAATAACTATTAGTCAATTTTGAAAATATTTACGAGGCTCGGGTTTCATAAAGATACTTTTAAAAATTTAAAACGTACCTCAAATATAATAATATCGACTCTCGACTCGACTTAACACGTCATTTAAAATAAAACATCAAAAATGACAAAAATCGAACAACCGACAATAAGACGTAAAATATTTGGCATCCATGGACATCATGCTTGCTAATACTCCTTATACTTAATAAATATAAAATATAAACCTTCCAACATCGGTTTAAACTTAAACCTCCAAAAATAAATATCATTCAAACTCATCCAAAAATTTCAAAAATAATCGTAAAGTAAGATTAAGCAATGACCTCGGTTTTGGGTTGTCATAGTAAATTCCTCGACTTAATCCAAGAAGTTCGAATTAATAGGCCTTTAGTCGATGTTCTGGCTGGAATGCCAAACTATGGCAAATTTCTCAAAGAACTTATCAAAAGCAAACATAAATTTGAAGATATTTCTTCTGCTTTTCTAAATGATGAATGTTTTGCCATTTTCCAAAACAAAGTTCCACCAAAACTTAGAGATCCTGGAAGTTTTCTAATTCCATGTACTTTCCGTCATTCATACTCTTGTAACGCCTTGGCCGATCTTGGCGCTGGTATCAACCTTATTCCATACTCTTTGTATGCTAAACTCTCAAAAGATGTTCTCAAACCCACAAAAAAAGAGCGTTCGCCTCGCGGATCGTTCTTTTTAATATCCAATTGGAATAGCCGAAAACATGGTCGTATGAGTTGGAAAATTCATTTTTCCGGTTGACTTTGTAATCCTAGAGATGGAAGAAGATAGCAAGGTACCACTAATCCTTGGTAGACCTTTCTTACGTACAACTGACGTTGTGATTCGAGTAAAACAAAAACAACTCAACTCGGAGTTGGAGAAGATAGAATTTCCTTTTCTATCGACGAAGCAATGAAACACTTATATTCTAACGACGATACTTGATTTATTATTGTTGTCATTGACGAAGTCGTTGAAGCCGATTTCGACGATCTTCCTGATGAAGGAAACAAAATTTTATATTCTATCGAAGGAACCATCCTCGAAGAAGAACTTTTTGCTGAATTTAACGCCTTCATAGCCATTCACACCGACGAACCAATAGAAACACCTGAGGAAGATAAATAAACCCCATTTGAAACCATAACTTTTGAAACTGATTTCAAAGTTAAGAAATCTGTGGAAAAGCCTCCTACAGATTTAGAACTTAAATCTGTTCCTGAACACTTGGAATATGCATTTCTTGACGAAGAAAAATTACTGCTTGTAATGATCTCATCCAAACTTTCGGAAGAAAACAAAATGAATCTGGTCGAAGTTCTCAAAAAACACAAACAAGCTTTTGTTTGGAAAACTTTTGACATTCCTGGCATATGTCCATCGTTTTGCAAACACAAAATCCAACTTTTGGATAACAAAAAACCAATAGTTGAAAAACAACAAAGATTATATCCTAACATGAAGGATGTTGTTAAACAAGAAATACTCAAACTCCTATATTCTGGAATAATCTACCCAATCGCCGATAGCCCATGGGTTAGTCCTATTCACTATGTACCTAAAAAAGGAGGTATCACTATAGTAACTAAGGAAAAGAATGAGTTTGTACCAACACAAACCATCACCGGATGGAGAGTTTGAATTGACTATAGAAAATTAGACGACGCAACCGCGAAAGTTCATTTTCATTTACCCTTTATGGATCAAATGTTAGAAAGACTCGCAGGGAATGAATACTTTTGTTTCCTCAATGGTTTTTCCGGATACTTTCAAATCCCAATCAACCTTATGGATTAAGAGAAAACCACATTTACATGTCCATTTGGAACTTACGCGTATAGGCGCATGACTTTTGGCCTATGCAATGCACCTGCTACTTTTCAGAGGTGTATGATTACAATTTCCCATGATATGATTGAAGAATCAATCAAAGTCTTTATGGACGATTTTTCAGTCTTTGGAAATTCTTTCGACACATGTCTTAGCACTCTCGATAAAATGTTAGCACGTTGTGAAGAAGCAAATCTAGTGCTAAACTGGGAAAAATGTCACTTCATGGTTAAAGAAGGAATTGTGCTTGGACACAAAGTGTCTGGCGCAGGGTTAGAAGTTGACAAATCGAAAATAAACGTAATCTCAAAACTCCTGCCACCTAGTAATGCGAAAGGCATTAGAAGTTTTTTAGGTCATGCCGATTTTTATCGACGATTCATTAAAGACTTTGCGAAGATCGCAAGACCTTTAACTCAACTTCTAGAAAAAGAAAGAACATTCGATTTTAATGATGAATGCCTTTTAGCATTTGAAACACTAAAATTAAAGCTTACATGCACACCAATTATTGCAAGCCCCAGTTGGAATCTTCCATTTGTGCTTATGTGCGATGCAAGTGAACATGCCCTTGGAGCCATCCTTGGACAAAAAGATGGAAAACAGTTTCAACCCATCTACTTTGCTAGTAGAACTCTAAACGCAACCCAACAAAATTACACAATTACGGAAAAAGAACTCATGGCTGTAGTTTACGCGTTTAACAAATTTCGATCATACCTCGTTTTGTTTAAAAGAATAGTTTACGCCAATCAATCAGCTCTAAAATACTTGTTTAAAAAGCAAGACGCCAAACCTCGTCTCATACGATGGATATTGCTTATACAAAAAATTGATTTAGAGATTAAAGATAAAAAGGAGTCAAGAATGTTGCTGCTGATCATTTATCTCGCATAGTTAATCATGATTCTAGCGATGATGAAATCGATGATTTTCCCTATGAGTATATAATGCAAATAAATACTGACGATACACCATGGTTCGCAGACTTTGAAAACTATTTGGATGTAGGTATTTTACGAAAAAGAATGACGTACCAACAAAAGAAAAGATTCTTTTATGAACTCAAAAGATAATTTTGGGACGAACCTCACCTATTCAGAATCTGTTCCGATGGAATGATCTGACGTTGTATTTCCGGATCTGAATCTCAAAAAAAATTCGATGGATGTCACTACGGACCGACCGGAGGACATTACGCAACGAACACCACCGCTAAAAAGTGTTCGACGCTGGTTTTTACTGGCCTACGATTATTCGTGAAGCTCACACCTTAGTACGATTATGCAAAGCATGTTAAATGACTGGAAATATTTCAAAGAGAGATGAAATGCCTCTCAATAACATCCAAGTCTGCGGAATCTTTGACGTGTGGGGTATCGACTTCATGGGACCATTTCCTAAATCTTATAAATGTGAATACATTTTAGCCGTCGTCGACTATTTATTAAAAAGGGCCGAAGCTCAAGCCTTGCAAACTAATGATGCAAGAGTTGTTATAGCATTCGTAAAGAAATTATTATGTCGTTTTGGAATTCCAAAACCACTAATAAGCAACAGAGGAACTCATTTCTGTAACAAACTCATGGACAAAATCATGAAAAGATATGGAGTTAACCTCCGATTTTCCACATCTTACCACCCTCAAACGAGTGGCCAAGTTGAAAACACTAATAGAGATCTTAAAAGAATTCTTGAAAAGACCGTCTAAAACAACCCTGCTTTATGGTCTAAAAAATTAGAAGATGCTCTATAGGCCTTTCGTACGGAATTCAAAACACCAACTGGAACCACACCGTACAAACTCTTGTATGGAAAGACATGCCATTTACCAATCGAAATTGAACACCGTCCATATTGGGCACTTAAGAGCTGCAATCCCGATCTTATTGCAGCTAGAGAAAAACGTATATTTCAACTTCATGAATTAGATGAATTTCGACATCAAGCTTATGAAAGTTCTCGTTTATATTAAGAACGAACGAAAGTCTGGCATGATCGTAAATTAAGAATAAGAAAAGAATTCAAACATGGAGAGAAAGTACTTCTCTTTATCTCGAATATAAATTTAAACAACCTAAACTTACTTCAGGATGGATTGGACCTTATACAGTGAAACACCAATATCCATCTGGATATGTTGAACTATACGGTAGAGACAACACAAATTTTACTGTCAATGAACATAGACTCAAGCTCTACCATGAAGAAGAAGACTATAATGAATTCGACATAGAAGAGATCCCACTCTTCTTAAAATAAACCGAGTAGCCGAGTCTGGCTGAAGACTCTAAACTTAGCGCTTCTCAGAAGGCAATCTGTGTTTTATTCCCCACTTTTTATCTTAAGTGTGGAGGAGGAATTGTAGAATAAATAAAATCATCCGTGTATATATTTTGCATGTTTTTTTGTTTTATGATATCATGCAGGAAAATAGCAAATTTGGAGTTCTACGCTGGATTCACCTCTTGAAGTCCCGTGATTTTCTACTCAGCCCCGGGAAGTTCTCGTTCCCTTTGCATTTTTCCTATTTTTAGTTTGGGTTAATATACACAGAGGTTACTAAAGTTTAGCCAAAGTAACGATTTTGTTATTAAAGTTTAAAACCTTACACTTAGGTTACTCACGAGATAGGTTACCGGTTAACCAGATTTTGGTGGGCCCCACTTCTATTTTTTGGCCAAACTTTAATGACAAAATCGTTACTTTGGCCAAACTTTAGTAACCTGTTCTATACTAACCCTTTACATTTTGGTCAGTTTTTTCCCGTTTTCGTTCGTACTTTTACGTTTACGTCAGTAATTTTACGTTTTCGTCAGTAAATTTACGTTTTCGTCAGTAAGTTAACGATTTCGTCTATAAATTTACGTTTTCGTCAATAAACTTATGTTTTCGTCAGTAAACTTACGTTTTCGTCAGTAAACTTACGTTCGTCAATAAACTTACGTTTTCGTCAGTAAACTTACGTTTTCGTCAGTAAATTTACGTTCTCGTCAGTAAACTTACGTTTTCGTCAGTAAACTTACGTTTTCGTTAGTAAATTTACGTTCTCGTCAATAATTTTACGTTTTCATCAGTAAATTTACGTTTTCGTCAGTAAACTTATGTTTTCGTAAGTAAAATTACGTTTTTGTCAGTATTTTTACGTTTTCGTCAGTAATTTTACGTTTTCGTCAGCAAACTTACGTTTTCGTCAGTAATTTTACGTTTTTTCAGTACTTTTACGTTTTCGTCAGTAAATTTACTTTTTTGTTAGTAACTTTATGTTTTCGTCAGTAAATTTACGCTTTCGTCAGTAAATATAAATTTTCGTAAGTAAATTTAAGTTCTCGTTAGTAAAATTATGTATTCGTCGGTACTTTTACGTTTTTGTCACTAAATTTACGTTTTCGTTAATAATTTTACGTTTTCTTCAACGTAAAATACTGACGAAAACATAAAAATACTGATGAAGATGTAAATTTACTGACTAAATCGTAAGTTTACTGACGAAAACATAAAAATACATATGAAAATATTCATTTACTGAAGAAAACGTATGCACTGACGAAATCGTAAATTTACTGACGAAAGCGTAAAAATACTGACGATAACGTAAAAATACTAGGGAAAGTGTAAATTTATTGACGAAAATGTAAATTTTACTGAAGAAAACGTATATTTATTGACGAAAACGTAAATTTACTGATGAAGATAAATATTTACTGAAAATGAAAAATTTACTGACGAAAACATAAATTTACTAAAGAAAACAAAAATTTAGTGACGAAAACGTAAAATTACTAACGAAAACGTAAGTTTACTGACGAAAACGTAAAATTACAGACAATAACGTAAATTTCTGACGAAAACGTAAAATTACTGACGAAACATAAGGTACTGACAAAGACGTAGGTTTACTGACAAAAGCTTAAGTGTACTAACGAAAACATAAGTGTACTGACGAAAACGTAACTTTACTAAAGAAAATGTAAGTTTACTAACGAAAACGTAAGTTGGAGTCCACGTAGACATGCAACCTATAATTACGGGTAAAAACATTATGGGTAACTTGAAGTTCAGGTAAACAATACATTATTAACCCTAGTGTAAGGTTTTAAACTTTAGTAATAACATCGTTATTTTGGTCAAACTTTAGTAACCTGCGTGTATATTAACCCAATTTAAAAATATGGCTTGAAGCATTTTTGAGTTCGTTTGAGCGCGTAAAACTTTACCGAATGATATTTTACAACTAAAAACATTGATTGCGTTTGAAAACCTATAAAAATGGTAACTTTGAGTTCGGTCATACATATATCTTCAACTTTTGGAACCAAGTGATTTGATAAACCGATGATGAACTATATGTTTCGAAAAATGTGTACATTTTTTATGCATTACTAATTACATGTTAAATTCCTAAACTTTCCTAAAATAGAAACTTTTAGGAGTAGTTGTACTATTTGGGAACTGATGCCCTACTTTCTTAAAAGTATATTTTGTCAAATAAATTACGATGTGCACACCTATGGATCCCTCTATCCTTCTTTTATGTATGACTTAATTGTTATTCTAAGTTGTCTTTCTTTGCTTCTATCATACCACTGATATGGGCCGAGGTTTGAAGATCTTGTTTTCACGTCTTTCGTTATCAATTTGACACATATCTCATGACGATTCCGACTAAACCTTTTGAAACCTTATCAACTTGTAACCATTTCATTGATTGTCTTGAACTACTCTTTATTACCCTTACGTAACCCACTCGCTATTTTGTAATCTATCATCATGTCACCATATGAAATTAAACTGTTATCGTTTGCCAAACGTTTTACAAAATGTTTTATATTGGTCATTGTTTTACGATGTAATTTCACAAATTGTTCAACAATTGGGCTTGTAAAGAATTCTTTTTTTTTGGGTAAAAGGGACTATCCCTGGTAAAATATATTACACCAAAAACATTGAAGTACAAATGGAGTGGCTGAAATACCACATTAAACTCAATCTAAATGCTTGATAAACGCCTACAACTATGTATATGACATGCCATATACATTTACACAAAAGTCAAAGATTTATTCTTGGCTTCATTTAGCTTTATCCCTCCTGTCAAGATATAAGTATGCAGCTTCATCAAAGGCATTCTCAACCTCTTCCACCTCCGAATCAGATTGATTTAGAACCTCAAAACTATTTGATGTACCAACACCACCCTCATTCCGACTACTATTATTCATGAAACCTGCCTTAAACGTTGTTGGAAATTCATAATTAGAACCTGAATTATTCGTGCATTTAGTAGGATTAATTGGAGTCACCACAACAAGGGTCGGGCCACTCTTATTATAATACGCAATCGTACCAGCCTTTGGTATCGATGGAGCATTCTTATTATACTTGGAGGTTGAACTAGCTGGTAAATTGACTTTCGGAACATAAAGAGGTTTACTACCAACCCGGAAACCTCCATTCACGCTGCCATTAGTCTTTTTACCTCTCTTCTTCTTGCGTTTTGCATTTTGAAAACCTTCCTCCTTTTTCTCATTGACCTTGCTAAGATCAGCAGCTTGCGTAGCCATAGGGCGAGCCGTAACAAGTTTAGGGCAGCTCGTGTTATCATGGCCAAAAGTATAACATTGGGAGCACCGTAATGGCGTCTATTCATACTCAATAGTAACCGTCTCATTTGAATATCCAGTCCTATTAGATAAAGGGACACCAAAAGTTAGCGTTTCCAATGGTTCAACACTAGCACTAACTTCAATCAAGCACCACGCATAACTATTTCTTCCCCACGATTCCCTACACATATTAGTCGTGTATGCATCAAGCATAACAGGCTTACCAACATAGGAAGCAATAATGCTTAACCCATCTTCTAAAAATACCTGAATTGGCACATTATGAATTTTAACCCATACTAGCAAACGTGTAAGTTCTTCCTTTTCCAGTCTGGTATCAATTGACAATTCTTTGAGCACTATTGGAACCTTACGGATCATCCACGGACCATTTTCAAGAACATCCTACAACCCCTTATGCGAACTGAATTTAAAAAAGAAAAACCATTTCTCATTTAATATAATACGAATAAGCCCGAACTTACCACAATTTTGTTTAACAAAATACTCCACAACCAGGTACGTAAGCCATTTACCAATAAAATACCCATATAATGTGTTCTCAAATCGAGTTTGTACCTCATTGATAACTTGAACTGGCATGCAAAACTTGATACCCTAATCTGGGCTCATAGGAACCTCCATGTATCTAAAGTTAGCCTTAACATTGCTGCTTTCACTCCTCATAGAATCCAAACCATTACCCTCCTGATTGTTACAATTAGGCGAGACAATAGGAGTTGTATTCAATGATGGCTGCATCAAAACAAAACCCATTAAAGGGATAACAACACTAGTTGCGGATTTCAAACCCCCGCTTCTATACGCATCATTCAATGACGGGAATGCAGCAAAACCTGTGCTCCAACATAATTCGAGACCCCTTCTATCACAGTCGGGCTTAAACAAGACAAAACCCCAACATCACAGGGTTCATATCTAAAACCCTAGCAGCATCTTGATGAATAGATGATACCAACTCATCATTAGGGTTTTGTACATCACTGGTATTGGGATCTGGATCCAAATCACTAATGTCATCAGCTTGAGACTGTGATTTGTTTACCCCAGGCACATTTGACATCAAAGGTGTCTCAAAACTAGGGTTTTGATTCTCAGTCGACATCGACGCAAGACCATGTCCTCTCTTTTCACCATTAGACAAAAAGATCTCGTCAATACTCGATTATTTTAACCGTGCCATACGCTCCTTAAAACCCTCCCAAATCAATCGGACAGCCTTCATTATTCATCACACACTATCAATCTCAGAATAATCAAAAACTAGCCCACATAAAATAACAAACCCTAGTCACGGCTACGTACAAAAATTATGAACCCTAAGTCTGAATCAAACAACCCGAAATCAGTGCAATCACAAGGATAACACCAAAATAGTCTGCTCAAATAAAGAAAACAAGGATTTACGTTTTTGAATGTAAATGAAAATTAAAATGAAATGCGGTGATGAGACTGCAATTATACGTAGTCTCATTGTCCAAATCGGACTGAAAATGCTTAAAATATCATTAAAATACCAAAAAATATGCTTGTGTTTGTTCATTGTGTATTTTAGGTACGGATATCGTGAAATCAACAAAAGATCACAAGAATCAAGCAAAAACGGACACGGGAAACGAAGCCGCACAAAGAACCGGGCCCGAACGATGAATTTCCAAAGAAGTCCTTGAAGTTTGAAGATTTGTCAAGATTAGTCCCTTAACTTTTGAAGACTTGTTACTTTTGGCCCTTGTAAAACTTAAATATTATAAGTATGGTCCTTGAGTTTCAATATTGTCCATGTTTGGCCCTTGGAGAATGCTATAATTGCAAGATTGGTCCTTGATTCCTTATATACAAATGAGAGGGGGCAGTTTGTCATTTGCTCAAAGTATATATCAAAGGGAAATACATAACAAGCTGCCAAAACTTTGTTTGGCAACATATTGGGAACTAAAGGACCAAACCTGCCCAGACATACAAACTCTTCCCACCACTCTCCTTATGCCACCTCAGCCACCCTACCCGTTTACCCTTTACTCCACCCAAACCCGTACCCACTAACCCAGTCCACGTCAGAACTTAACTAAACCCATTTTATTATATAATACGATTTCAAACGTGTTATTTTAATGTTAATCTTGGCGGTTAACACTTTCCCCTCACCCAAAAACAGATTAAACTCCAATGTTCACCAACTAAGAACCCTAATTCATTGATCATCTAAATCATAGGGGTTTGCTTAACACCTCTCCAGATCAATAATTAGCCTTAACCTAAACATTTCCCTACCCCAAGATTCTATCCCAACATACCCATGTGCCCCCAAGACCCATGTCCTTCCCTGTCACTATCTTCCCAAAACCCCAAAGGGGACCAGATCAACGTCTGTGGAGGATTCCTTGTTCCCCAAATATGAATGAATGGACATGATGCATTTGAGCAGCTGGAAACACTTCATACACCACATGGTGCCCTGGCAAACCACATGTGAACAGATTGACCAAGATTCAAAGACGAAGACCAAAGGGGCAATTGAGGAATTTAGCTATTAGGGTTTTATGAAATCTAGAATCTTCCTTGTAGCTTATATAAAGCAGCTAGTTTTCATCTTTCAAGTTTTGTTCCAGTTTTTGTAGAACTTTTAAATTATTAATGATAATGAACGTTTGAAACTTGTGCAAAAACTGTGTTACTCTTTCTTGCTTTGTTAGTGTAATGATTTAGTTATTTGCAATTTAGTTTAAAGTTTTCAAAAGTTCATTTATTCACAAAGGTTTGTCAAGAAATGATTTTTTTAAATTTTCAGGAATCCACAATCACAAGGAAGTGAAAGTGGAATTGTGATTTTGGTTTTCTGAATTGTGGTTTATTGCTCTTATTTACAATCCAGTCCAAAGGTTTTCATAAGTGTGGTTTATTTCAAGGTTTTCCAAGATTTTTCTTGAGAATCTTCTTTTTATTCATTGTTAATTGCTTACTGTAGCATAAGCTACTGATAAGCTCTCTTGACAAAAGAGCCTTATCAGTAGGCTTCTACTACTTGAAGTTTGTTCTTGGTTGGTTATGTTTGTGCAGGAAACAAGAGGAAAAATTCCATCCCTCACTTCATTTTCTTTGCATTTTTTAATTGAAGATATTTTATTCCCTGGGTCCTATATAGATTCCACCAATAGGGATTCTCTACTCATCATTAAGCTCTCATAAGCTCTTGAACATACCCTTTGGAAGGCATCAGCCCAGATATAAGGCTTGAACCCCATTGGCAACTTTTTTAGCTTTATGTGAATTAGATGATTTTTGTGAGAACCTGTTTATTTGCTAGTTTAATTGGTTGTTCTTGCTTGTCAATGTTAATGACACATGTTTAAGGAAGATTGAATCAGATTTTTATATTTAGTTTAAGCTTTACATGGAAAAATTTTGTGTGTTTGGGTTTAGATTATTAAGGTAGAAATAGACAAATTTTTGGCCTTAAATCTACTCACTTAATATAGTTAGTGTTAAGTTATTTCAGCTTTTGGTTTCATGTTAGCAAGTGTAATCACATTTTTGTATGCTTTTAATTTGGTTAAAATGGCTTAAACAATCAGTAGACCTAGAACTAGGTTGTTTTAGTTATTTATAGGTTTAAATCTTGATAATATGTTAGGTTTAGGTTACATCTAGGGATTGTAGTGTGTTTAGTGTGACTTGGTAGAGATTTGACCCATTTGTGTTGGTCTAAGATTCGTTTGAGGGCACAAAAGACTAGCATAAAACCACCAGACCTACCCATTTTATTCAGTGACTTAGATTTGCTCATGTGTGTGATTTTGTGTGTTTAAGGTAGTGTTTTTCTTGCTTTATTTGACTCCCTACACTCAACTATGTGTAGGGGTACCTTATCTTGCCAAAAACATCCACAAATCAAGTTAAAACAAGCCAAATCAAGGTCCTAAATCATCCAGTGACTTTGTTAGTGTTGTCAGAGAACGACCATCCTTAGTTTTGTTATCGAACAACACAGTTTTGCTTTAAATTGAGTAATGTAGCAACTGGGCACGTTTTTGTTTATTTTTGGTTTAATCTTGTTAAATTTAAGTTTGTTTTCGTGTTTTTGTTGATAATTAGTCATAAGTATCAAGTCTGTTTAAAAGAAAAAAAAGGGTTTTTTTACAAAAAGGACGTGGCCAGGACTCGAACCTGCACCACTCCTCTCACACACCATCACTCTTACCATTCGCGCCCTAGGGACTTTACTGTCAAGTATCCCTAGGGCTTGTTATTTAAGGGGTTGTGTTGTTTTGCTTATTAAATTAATCTGAACCTTAATAAGCTCATTTTAGCTTATTTGATAAGCTTTTTATCTGTTTTTTATTTTTCCTTTGTTCTTTAAGTAATTTAGGACCTTTTGGTTTAAAAAGTTTATTTTTCAAGTTTTTCAATTATTTTTAGATTAAATTTTAAAAAGTAACTAAAAAATAGAAAATAGTATTTTAAAATTTTGGAAAAATCATTTTTAGATTATCTATAGTATTTTAGAGGTTTACAAAGAAAAAAGTTTTCATTTTGACTTATTTTTAATTTTATTTAATTTTTGGTTTTTTATTAAATTTTAAAAATTAATATTAAGTTATTAAAAAAGTTTTGGAAATTTTTGTTTGCATTTTTGTCTTATTTATATTTTTCTTGATTTAAGTTAATTTTTTTGTAATTTTTAGAGCACTTTTTTCCGTCGATTTTTACGGTTTTACGTTTTTTACGTCATAGTGTAATTTTTAGCGTAATTTGTCTTACTTTTCCTTCATTTCTCATCCAAAAACGACAATAATACAAACTTTGATTTTACATATTGGTACACACAAAACAATAACCTTCCTCGAGGAACGAACTCACTCATCAATTTTACGGTTTTTAATTAAATCGTAACTCTCAATACTTACCATATACCTTGTTTTTCCTAAAACAAGTATTTATTACTACACCAATTTTGGCCCGCTGCCGGGGAGGGTGTTTAGTGTTGCCATTATTATTATCGTGTTTGTGTGAGTAGTGCGTTTTTGCTTTTCAATTTTTGGAAAGCGTATATGACGTACATACTTATTGTTGTTATTTTTCTTACTATATTGTAGAATATCCAAATAAATGGTGTTTAATTTTACTAAATTAAACACAATCATTTTATTATATTGTAGATATCCCATTATCGTTTTCGCTTTTCTTGTAAATACTATTAATATACTGTATTTACGTAGAACAATAAATACACAATATCTCCAAAAGCGTGAAAACGCAACCTTAATTGGGATTTCATCACTCAATTATGGTATTCGAATCCAAAGAAAAAGTTTAAAGGCAAAATAGATAAATACTTTCGTGACGCTTAATTTTGATTAACACAAACTATAAGGTGGGTATAAGGCGGTTGTATTTCACTACCTAAAGGAAAAAGACTCTTAAGTGCTTAGCGCCGCCTCGTTTCCTCCGCTTGCTTGTTCGTGTTTTGAGAAAGAGGGCTAATCGATGGTTTGCCGCCTAAGTATTATCTACATATCATATATATATGCTTGTTTTCAAGATTAAACCCTCTTGAACGTTTTGGTGTTCCACCAACGTTCTAAAGTCATCGAAAGCGTTCACTCCACGTGATCGTTTTCATTCTTTGAGGCTCCTTTAATCGAGAAATCGATTCGAGGAGAGATTTGTAGATTTGAGTTTACGTAATACACCAAAATCCAAAAAAATTAAAAAACAATCAAAAACCCAAAAAATTGAAAAAACGAAAAACCCCAAAAAGAATCTTCTTTGCTACCCTATTCTACGTTTAGTGCATGCGCACTCGATCGAAGGAATATTCTAATTCTAGCGACGCTTCGAATCGACGCAATCGTAATCGAAGGAATCGACGATGTAGACGAGAATTAGAAACCGACGTTCCTAATATCGTTGTTGAAGAAACCTTAGACGAGATGGCCGACAAGCGTTCGATGATGGAATTGCTCCAAGCACCCACCGAGGGTTATGGAGACGCGATCTTAATTTCCGATATCAAAGCAGAGAATTTTGAGATTAAGAGCGGAATGATTTCGTTGATACAAGCTACGAAGTTTCGAGGTCGTGAAGCCGATAATCCTCACGATCACATTCGAAATTTTGATCGTCTTTTAGCCACGAGCAAGTTTAAGAACGTCGACACCAATGTCGTCAAGCTTATGCTTTTTTTGTACTCGCTTGATGGTGCCACCAAGGATTGGTACGAGAAAGAGCCACCTAATTCCATAATTACGTGGAAGGATTTCGTTTCCAAATTCGTTAATCATTTTTCCCACCGTCTAAAACGACGTTTTTCAAAAACGAGATTACGAGATTTGATCAAAAACCGAATGAATCGTTTAGAGACGCGTGGGATCGTTTTAAGGAATTGCTTAGGAAATGTCCTCACCACGGCTTTTCCGAGTTGCACCAAATCGATACGTTTTACAACGGTCTTAGTTTTCAAGAACAAGATTTGTTGAATTTCGCAGCCGGTGGTAACTCTTTGCGTAAAACTCCGAAAGACGCTTTGATGATTATCGAAAATCGATCCAAGGTTTACCAACTCCGCAACGCACCGAGTGTTGCCAGTGTCGCCAATGCTAGTAATTCTAGTCGCGACATTGAGAGGGTTGATGCGAAAGTCGACAAGCTAACGAATGTGTTTACGTCTTTTCTCATCGAGATGCAAAAGAAAGAAGCTCCCGCTACGGTGAAAGCGGTTGAGACATCGTGTACGTTGTGTGGTGGACCTCATAATTATTACGAGTGTGCGGCTACGGATGGCCAAACGTCGAGTGTTAACGCGTTAAACAACAATTTTCAAAATCAAAATAACGCGGGTCCATCACAAGGCAATTTTAATCAAGGCAACAATAATCAAAACCGTAACAATTTTCAAGGAAATAATCATGGTAATCAAGGTTATAATCAAGGTCAAAATTTAATTGGCAAAATCGAGATTTTAACAACAATAAAAATCGGAATTTTAACAATGGTCAAAATTCAAAATTTTCGAATAATGCTAATCAAGGGAACAATTTTCAAGGGAATCAAAACCAAGCTTTCAATCAAAACTATAATGGCTCAAATGATTTTAAAGTTACGTTAAATCAAATGACGCTAATATGAAGAGATTATAAACGCAAATTGGTGATATGAAAAACGAATTTTCAAACACGTTGAGAGGGCAGAACAACAAGATTGAACAAGGAAAAATTGATATAAAAAGATGTTTTCGGCCATTATGAACAAGTCTTCGGGTGCATCATCGAGTTTGTTACCTAGTGACACCGTACCAAACCCGAAGGAACAAGTTAAAGCCGCCTCGTCTCGTGAGAAAATTCGTGTGATTACCCCTAACCTTGATGGATTTCGTGTTGTTCCTTCTTCTCAACCCTCGACTTCTAAGACACCTTCTTGTTCTAAAGTCGATGGGGTGAACGTGGCGACCAAGGAAAAGAGTGCACACCCTCGTGTACCTCAAATTCCATCCACGGTTCAAAAAGAGAGTTTTATCGACCTCGCCGAAGTAACCCTTGAAGAAACTTGTGCATTGATCCTTCTTAAAAAACCCAAAAGTCAAATGCCGAGAAAGGAAGAGGATCTGGGCTAATTTCTATTACCTTGTGATTTTTCCGAGATTGACGGATGTTTAGCCCTTTCCGATTTAGGTGCTAGCATTAATCTCATGCCTCATTCTCTTAGGAAATTGATGAGATTGCCTAATCTTATCCTCACGAACATGACAATCGAGCTTGCAAAATTTACACCACTTATACCAATTGGAATAGCCGAGGATGTCTATGTTAAAGTTTTAAAGTTTGTTTTTCTCGCGGATTTCGTGATATCCGATTACGAGTGTGACCCTAAATGTCCCATTATTTTAGGCCGACCATTTTTATCGACGACTCAAACCGTAATCGACGTCCTCGAAGGGAGACTTACTATGAGATATGGGGATGACAAAATGGACTTTTTCGCAAATAAATCCCAAGTGTCTAATGATCATGAAAAAACCAAGGTTTCAAAACCTAATGTTTCAAAATGTTAACTTTAGCAGAAAATATGAGGATTAATGCATGTTTTGAAAGAATTAAGAAGAACGGTTTTAAAGATGATGATTTTAACGATAAAGAATACGTGTACCTAATTCAAAAGGGTATGCGTAGATTTATGGATAAAAAATCACTTTGGGATGTATTTGGCGAAACAAGTGAACAACAAATTCCGAAGGGCGACGTTAGTACCATCACGACAATGACCAATATCGACTCGTCTTCACCACCTTCGAAGGACCACGTCTTTGAGGCATCAACTAATTAATCCATTCAAGTGCCTCCATTTCCTAGCCCAACACCCGTTGAGGCAAAAGGTTTTATCGACATCGATCCACTCGTCATTAAAAAGTCACCTAAGCATAGCCCGAGGGCTTGTAAGACCATGGTTATGAGTTCTCACATCGACTCTTTCTTTGACGACGACGATGGCGATTTTGCCGAGATTGGTTACGTACTTCGAAATCCACATGCCATTTTTGAGGATTCTCCCAAAAAGACCTCTTCACATGTGAAGTACGATGATTATGAGTTCGATCCCGATATTGAGAAAATTATCGAAAGAGAGCTAGCTCTTTTGCCTCCACTCCCACCTACGAGTGAGGTTGATTTTTCCAAGATCGACGATGAACTTGATGAGTTGGAACGTCTTATTTTTTAGGACGAACCAACTCACATGACCATCAAAAACCCTATTCTCGAGGAGTTACCTAATCAACACTCCTCATTTGAGAATGACGTTTACCACATTCGTGAGGATCTAACTTATCAACGTCCCCCACAAACGAATGATGGTTTTGTACTTGATCGTGATCTTTTCGAAAGAGTTTCTAAAATCTTACAAGAGGGGAATGACAAACATGGTTTGACAAGCCTATCTACGATGAAGAAATCAAAGAGATCGACGTTCATGAGGATGATGAATATGTAGACCCCGAGGGGGCGGTGTTCTTTGTTGATAAACGTTTTGAGAACTTATACAATCCACCACCCTCTCACCGCGACTTAAATGTGAGGATTTTGAGTGTGAATAATATTGAATTGGAAACGCCAAATATTTTTGACATATCAAATCGGGTTTTCATAAAGAGTTTTTAAAAGATGAAAAAGGAAAGGATTTTAAATATGATTTAAAAGTTTTTTCTACATGTTTAACTCCGTCATCACATCGTTGTTTGAGTGCTACCACCTCGTCTACCCCTTTTGACGACGGTTGGTGTAGTTTTAGTGTGGGGGAAGCCCCTTATGTTTCTTCGCACTTTACCACCGAGGACGAGATATTCGATCCCGGAATCGCATTTTTAGGAAAATCTCGGTCTTCCACCGATGCAATAAATGGAAATTACTTTCTTTTGCTTGGTGTGAGTCTACCTCGAGTAGCTCATGATTGTGCCCCACACATTGTCCCACCCTTCTACTTCTCATCTCTTTTCTTCTACCCCTTTGGGGTTTGAGCACGTGTTGAAGTGGCGTTGGTTCATTTATCCCATGAAAATGAGGACGCCATCTTCAATCCCGGTATTTTGCATCATGAAAGGACTTAGTCCTTAGTACCGGTTGCTTTTGGGCATTGTTTATCATGTAAGCCCCACCAAAAATGACCATACCATGATTATCCCTAAATGATCACATTTATGGGGATTCGAGTCGAGCATTTGACTCGTTTATCAAAAACAAGGTGCCTCGTGGGGGATTCTCATGCTTATCCTTGTAAATATTTTGCTTTCTAATAGTGTAACGAGGGGACTTGTGCTCTTCCAACCTTGGTTCCGTGGTTGTTTGTGATTGTGATTCATTAGGTTCATCGTCATCATTGAAGCATCTCGTGTTCGTTTTAAGGATCACTCGAGCTTGGATCGTTGCCTTTGGAGATTCCGATATCCGGTGATATCCTTTTATGTTCTAACGTTTATCATATTAGCATAATTCATAAACGGCTTTTAGGTTATTCATTTTACCCTTCCCATGCTCGAGATTAAGCATTCGACTTCGTCTCTAGTATGGAGGTGTTTCAAACCTAGACTCGAAACATTGAGGACAATGTTTAGTTTTAGTATGCGGGGGGTGAGTAGATACTTCACGTTGCTTACGTCACCACGCAATCCTATATTCATCTTTTTGTTATCGTATTGTTGTAAAATAAGGCTAAAAATAGCCAAATTTTAATTTTTTCTAGTTTTTCATAAGTTTTTAAGACACGAATGTAGGTTTTCCGATGGTGAGAATAAGAGTAATTTTTTACTCGACCGTGCGTGTTGAGCACTTAGCTTCGATTCCTTAACTTTTTAGGCTAAGTCTCTTAAATAAGGACGAGAAATGATAGAGTTATTTATAAGTCCCGTAATCTTTCACGATCTCATGTCTAGTAATTATTAGCTTATTTTCCCCACGCTTTTGTTTAAATAAATGCAATAAGTAAGGTCGTACGATTCAAAAGGTTACTTAGCTTCTAGCCCAAGATCGTTTAAAAGTTGCTCGTGTTCGAATAGAGTTTATAGCCAAGGCATAACTTATTGAAGCGGGATGCGAAGATTGGCAAGTTCCAAAAAGGCCCTCATAAGGCATGAGGAACTCCATTTAGTTGCTAAAGATCCAAGATGATGTGAAGTATCATTATTCCAAAATCAATATGAAGGATCGAGACACACGACGAGAAGCAATATACTCCCCTAAAGATCATGAGAAGTCTATCCAAAAAGACCCTAACAAGGTATGAGGATAAATATATCCAAGTCCGAAAAGGAGGCGGATCGTTGTATATCACAATCCTAAATACAGATTGAAGAAAAATGATGAAGTCGTGGTCCAAGTTTGAAAAATTCCATATATGAAGAGAAGACCATTATTTCAAGAACGTCTTCCAAGATTTGAAGGTCAAAACACATGCTAAATATCGGTCCGAGAAAGGTCTCAAATCGTGAAATGAGTTATTCCAAGATATGAACTTAAGGAGATTACGAGAAGCCGTTTTAAAAGATCGTGTCCTTCGGCTAACTATCGATTAAATCGTGCTACTTTATTTTCGGCCTTAATAAATTATCAAAATAAGTCAATGATGCATCCTCATGATCATTAAGACAAAATAATATAAGAGATACCAATTAGGAATAAAGGAGTCTAAGTACGTAATTAACACTCATGAGTAATGATTGTGTTGCTAACTTATAATGACAATGATCTCGTTACACGCTTAGCATGGAATCATGTGAAAATCGAGGATGACGAACTTATCTCTATCAGCATTCACGTGTTCTTATTCTTTGACCCTAAAGGTCACTTAATCGTGATGAAAACAATACATTATGTCTAAAACACGTGTACTAGTTTATTTAAGTTTATGTCTTCAATAAATGTCATCATAAAATGAATTTTGGAAATGCTATGATACTTAATTCTAGAATTGCGTGGGGACACGGCAATGGTTTAGTATGGGGGAGTGATGAGACTGCAATTATACATAGTCTCATCGACCAAATCGGGCTTAAAATGCTTAAAATATCATTAAAATACCCAAAATATGCTTGTGTTTGTTCATGGTGTATTTTAGGTACGGATACCGTAAAATCAACAAAAGATCACAAGAATCAAGAAAAAATGAACACGAGAAATGAAGCCGCACAAAGAACCGGGCACGAACGATGAATTTCCAAAGAAGTCCTTGAAGTTTGAAGATTTGTCAAGATTGGTCCCTCAACTTTTGAAGACTTGTCACTTTTGGCCCTTGTAAAACTTAAATATTACAAATATGGTCCTTGAGTTTCAATATTGTCCATGTTTGGCCCTTGGAGAATGCTATAATTGCAAGATTGGTCATTGATTCCTTATATACAAATGAGAGGGGGCAATTTGTCATTTGCTCAAAGTATATATCAAAGGGAAATACATAACAAGCTGCCAAAACTTTGTTTGGCAACATTTTAGGAACTGAAGGACCAAACATGCCCAGACACACAAACTCTCCGCACTACTCTCCTTATGCCACCTCAGCCACCCTACCCGTTTACCCATTATTCCACCAAAACCCGTACCCACTAACCCAGTCCACGTCAGAACTTAACTAAACCCATTTTATTATATAATATGATTTCAGACGTGTTATTTTATTCCTAATCTTGCCGGTTAACACTTTCCCCTCACCCAAAAACATATTAAAATGCACTGTTCATCAACTAAGAACCCTAATTCATTGATCATCTAAATCATAGGGGATTGCTTAACACCTCTCCAGATCAATAATTAGCCTTAACCTAAATATTTACCAACCCCAAAATTCTATCCTAACATACATATGTGCCCCCTGGACCCATGCCCTGCCTTGTCACTATCTTCCCAAAACCCCAAAGGGGACCAGATCAACGTCTATGGAGGATTCCTTGTTCCCCAAATATGAATGAATGGACATGATGCACTTGAGCAGTTGGAAACACTTCATACACCACATGGTGCCCTGGCAAACCACATGTGAACAGATTGACCAAGATTCAAAGACGAAGACCTAAGGGGCAATTGAGGAATTTAGCTATTAGGGTTTTATGAAATCTAGAATCTTCCTTGTAGCTTATATAAAGCATCTAGTTTTCATCTTTCAAGTTTTGTTCCAGTTTTTGTAAAACTTTTAAATTATTAATGATAATGAGCGTTTGAAACTTGTGCAAAAACTGTGTTCCTCTTTCTTTCTTTGTTAGTGAAAAGATTTAGTTATTTGCAATTTAGTTTAAAGTTTTCAAAAGTTCATTTATTCAAAAAGGTTTGTCAAGAAATGATTTTTTTTAATTTTCAGGAATCCACAATCACAAGGAAGTGAAAGTGGAATTGTGATTTTGGTTTTCTGAATTGTGGTTTATTGTTCTTATTTACAATCCAGTCTAAAGGTTTTCATAAGTGTGGTTTATTTCAAGGTTTTTCAAGATTTTTCTTGAAAATCTTCTTTTTATTCATTGTTAACTGCTTACTGTAGCATAAGCTACTGATAAACTCTCTTGACAAAATAGCCTTATCAGTAGGCTTCTACTATTTGAAGTTTGTTCTTAGTTGGTTATGTTTGTGCAGGAAACAAGAGGAACATTCCATCCCTCACTTCATTTTCTTGGCATTTTTAATTTGAAGATATTTTATTCCCTGGGTCTTTTATAGATTCCACCAACAGGGATTATCTACTCATCATTAAGGTCTCATAAGCTCTTGAACATACCCTTTGGAAGGCATCAGCCCAGGTATAAGGCTTGAACCCCATTGGCAAGTTTTTTTTAGCTTTATGTAAATTAGATGATTTTTGTGAGAACCTGTTTATTTTCTAGTTTAATTGGTTGTTCTTGCTTGTCAATGTTAATGACACATGTTTAAGGAAGATTGAATCAGATTTTTGTATTTAGTTTAAGCTTTACTTGGAAAATTTTTGGTTACTGAAATTAAAAGGGTGTTTGGGATTAGATTATTAAGGTAGAAATAGAAAAACTTTTGGCCTTAAATCTGCTTGAACACACTTGATATAGTTAGTGTTAAGTTATTTCAGCTTTTGGTTTCATGTTAGCAAGTGTAATCTCATTTTTGTATGCTTTAAGTTTGGTTAAAATGGCTTAAACAATCAGCAGACCTAGAACTAGGTTGTTTTAGTTATTTATAGGTTTAAATCTTGATAATATGTTAGGTTTAGGTTACATCTAGGGATTGTAGTGTGTTTAGTGTGACTTGGTAGAGATTTGACCCATTTGTGTTGGTCTAAGATTCGTTTGAGGTCACAAAAGACTAGCATTAAACCACCAGACCTACCCATTTTATTCAGTGACTTAGATTTGCTCATGTGTGTGATTTTGTGTGTTTAAGGTAGTGTTTTTCTTCCTTTATTTGACTCCCTACACTCAACTGAGTGTAGGGGTGCCTTATCTTGCCAAAAACATCCACACATCAAGTTAAAACAAGCCAAATCAAGGTCCTAATTCATCCAGTAACTTTGTTAGTGTTGCTAGAGAACGGGCATCCTTGGTTTTGTTATCGAACAACATAGTTTTGCTTTAAATTTAGAACTGTAGCAACTGGGCACGTTTTTGTTTATTTTTGGTTTAATCTTGTTAAATTTAAGTTTGTTTTCGTGTTTTTGTTGATAATTAGTCATAAGTATCAAGTGTGTTTAAAAGAAAAAAAGGGTTTTTTTACAAAAAGGACTTGGCCAGGACTCGAACTTGTGCCACTCCTATCACACACCAACACTCTTACCATTCGCGCCCTAGGTACTTTACTGTCAAGTATCCCCGGGGCTTGTTATTTAAGGGGTTGTGTTGGTTTGCTTAGTAAATTGATCCGAACCTTAATAAGCTCATTTCAGCTTATTTGTTAAGCTTTTTATCTATTTTTGATTTTTCCTTTGTTCTTTAAGTAATTTAGGACTTTTTGGTTTAAAAAGTTTATTTTTCACGTTTTTCAATTATTTTTTATGATTATTTTTAGATTAAAGTTTAAAAAGTAATTAAAAAATCGAAAAAGGTATTTTAAAATTTTGGAAAAATCATTTTTCGGTTTTTTATAGTATTATAGAGGTTTACAAAAAAAAATTCATTTTGATTTATTTTTAATTTTATTAATTTTTGGTTTTTTATTTAACTTTAAAAATTAATATAAAATTACTAAAAAAGTTTTGGAAATTTTTGTTTGCATTTTTGTCTTATTTGTATTTTTCTTGATCTAAGTTAATTTTTTGTAATTTTTAGAGCACTTTTATTTTTCGTCGATTTTTACGGTTTTACGTTTTTTACGTCATAGTGTAATTTTTAGCGTAATTCGTCTTACTTTTCCTTCTTTTCTCATCCAATAACGACACTAATCTAAACTTTGATCTTACATATTGGCACACACAAAACAATAACCTTCCTCGAGGAACGAACTCACTCGTCAGTTTTACGGTTTTTAATTAAATCGTAACGCTCAATACTTACCATATACCTTGTTTTTCCTAAAACAAGTATTTATTACTACACCAGGCGGCTAAACCCTAATCTAATTGAATTCTAAATCTGTGATTCAAGATCGAATATAATCCTAATATACTCTTAATCAAACGATCAAAAGAAATATAAGAAGTACAATAGGATCTTAGATTCAAAGAGAAGAACGAATTAGACAAGGAGGGGAGGGAGGCTGCCATTTTTAGGGTTTTTTGTGATTTTTGCCATTTTCTATCCCCTTGTAAAGAAGTCTTGTAACAATAAAAGTATTGATTTAAACATCTAGCCAATTAATTACTAGCGCAAAGTTTCATAAATTATTTTGATTCCTGTTTTTACAAATGGTAATATATACATATTTTAAATCATATGATATGTAATATTGGTTTGACGAAGCTGAGCATTGCATTCCTAGTCCTAAATTATGCATGGCCTGATCACCTATGCGTAATTTAGAAGGAGCCATGCGAGGCCGAATAGTAGTCACCTTAAATATTTGGCCAAGAACCAACTTTTTACTTATGTTACTTAAAAAGTTAGATAAAATAAATTTTGAAAACTTTTACATCTTATGCGAGTAGCACCAGTTCGCGACATACACCTATGAACCCTTATCTTTTCTTGAACAAAGTACATGCCTCAAGCACATATTTCCTTATTCAACGATCTTTGTATTACTTGTTACCTCATTTTCCTTCGTGATATAATTCTCGTTACCACTCTTCTAATTTCTTACCATTGATACCAGACTTGAAAGCTTCAACGTTGTTATGCTTCTACATCAATCGACCTTCTCTATCTATTTGGTAGGCCTTCGAAACATCTCCGGACGCGAATAGTGATTTATGACTGGAATTGAACAATGATTTCGTGTACTTTTCATGATGTATGTTCAACTCTATCGTGTTGAAATTCATTCGTGTGAACCATGTGTTGATTTCGCCTCTCATTGCTAATGTTGTTCATCCTTCTGGGATTACTCCCAAGTGACTTCTTAAGAATATTCTTGATTAAAAAATTTACTTGTGTGGCTTTTCTCTTTCGATCGTGTATCGACCACCGAGAACTTAATAAGCCGTTCTTGGTGACGCCAACCACACTCATGAAATAATCTTGCTAAATCCTTTGTTTCTTATTGTCCTTATCACTGATGCATTTACTCTATCATGTCCGTTAAGAAATTGATATGAATTACGTTTTATCCCCTCGTGCTATTGCACGCATACTAATTGTTTATTATTATTCGTTTTATACTCGTTCATTATCTTGTCACATTTTGAAAACCAGAATATGTCACATGATTACCATTTGGTGCAATAAACACCTTCATGGATTTCTAAAAATTATTATAAATTTTTTTAAGAACGTTTTACACATTTTATCAAGTGTTTAAATTACCAAAATACCCGTTTCAAGTTTAATGTCGAATCAATACATCCTCTTTGGTAGATTTATAACTAGTGTTTAAAAGGATGTCAAGCCGTATTTTTTAAAGTATTTGATTATATCATACTTTACCATCAATCTAATGAAATTGTCAATTAAATTTATAATTTGTAACAATGATTCTAAATAATCTGGAAATTTGATTTTCTCTAATGACAATGATAAACCTGAGTTGTTAATAATAATTTCATACAGTCATCCAAAAGATCTTAAGCCGATCAAGATAACTAATTTGAATTGTTCTACTTTTTGGCTTTGAAATCCTGATCACGAAAATGATTTAGCAAGTGCTTACTCACTAATTTTATATAGTTTGATTTCAAATCACTAAACCTTGTAAAATTTTCTTTTAATCAAGAAAATACTTAAGCTAAGTTTGAAAGTAATACCAAATCCTAGACAAATAATTGTGACAACTTGTAATCCAAATGTCTATATGTAATTCATATTTACCCTCTATTTTTCTAATAAGTAAATTGTCATGTTTTACAGTTGCATGATATGTGATTCCTTGTTGATTAACAATCTTGATTCGTTTTAGCGCACTTTGTCCGTGCAAGCCATCATTGTGTTCATTTTACCCTTAATATTTCCTAGTACTAAAAGGTCATTATTTTCATCCAAGTTTGAAAATTTATTCAAAGTGTGACAACCCAAAACCGAGGTCATTGCTTAATCTTATTTTACGATTATTTTTGAAATTTTTGGATGAGTTTGAACTATATTTATTTTTGGAGGTTTAAGTTTAAACCGATGTTGGAAGGTCTATATTTAATATTTATTAAGTATAAGGAGTATTAGCAAGCGTGATGTCGATGAATGCCAAATATTTTACGTCTTATTGTCGGTTGTTCGATTTTTGTCATTTTTGAGGTTTTATTTTAAATGACGTGTTAAGTCGAGTCGAGTCGAGAATCGATATTCTTATTTTGAGGTACGTTTTAAATTTTTAAAAGTATCTTTATGAAACCCGAGCCCCGTAAATATTTTCAAAATTGACTAATAGTTATTTCTCGCTTTTTAGCTAACTATTTTCATTTTTAGCTACAACTATTGCCAAATTGCAACCAAGGTCCCTCAACCACTATATATAAAGCTAAAAACAAACACACACTCATAATTTTCCACTCAAAAATATCACTCATCTTCACTTTCTCTCTCTATATTGTCGAAACATCACCACCATCACCAAACCATACACATTTTCAATTTTAACTCAAATTTGAGGATGATCTAAGCTAAACTAATCATAGAACCACTCTTAGAATTGATCAAGGATCATTTTGGTATGAAAAATTCTTACATGCAAGGCATTTTTATTTTTTGATGTTGGTAGGTAGAAATCGTGATCATGCATGGTGTTCTTTCCATGATCAATGGTGATTGTTGCAAGATTTTTGTTAAAAACTTCATTTTGATTCAAAGGTTTTGATTTTGATGATGATTTTAATGTTATGGTTCATATATGTTGATGTTAGAGTATAGGAATGAACATTTCTATGGTTGGTTTTGATCAAAAAGGTGATTTTGTACAAGATTTTGGTAGTCATTTTATAACAGTAAGTAAACAGTAAAATCCGAATTTTTATGTTTTGAAAAGGGCTTAACTTATACACTAGGGTTTTAGATAATTTTATTAGCTTCGATTTTATATAAGGTAGATCTTCTAGCTCCAAACGAGCGCGAAGTTATGATATTTTGATTGATCGTGTACCGGGAGACGAGTATCGACACTACATATAGTTGTTCTCGATATTTGGATCGAATCTCGGGGACTCTAAATAGAAGTTTTGAAATATGTAACCTACTTATAATGAGGTGTTTACCTTAGAGGTTGAGTTTACTTTAAAACCCGAGTGTCGGTTTTGTAAACGGAGTCGTTTAAATAAGTTAAAACGGTTGTATGAAAAATTAACGTAAATCTGTCCGGATTTTGTAGTTTGAAAATGAGTCGGGTAAAGGACTTTAAAAGTAATTTCATTTGATAAACGTGTAAGAGTACTTTCTATATATAGTAAGTTAGTTTATCGAGTCGTTTCATAAACGTTTGACGAGTTTGAAAGGGGTAAATAAGCTAGTACATGTAGTATGTACCGGCGGACTTTGTTAAAAGTATAAAATGGTAAAGTAAATGAGTAGTAAAGAATAATGAAGTTATTTATGTCGTTTTCTCTCGAGTTTATTTGATAGGTAGCGGTTCTCGTGTTTGAAAGGCATCCATTATCGTCAACGATCATCTCGCTAGATCTCTTATACTAAGGTGAGTATGTAGCCTCGCTTTTTATGCTAGCTACTAAATGTTTTTTACCCTCGAGGGGGATACATGCTATTTGAAAATAAATGAACACAAGTCATGAGTAATTGTTGGACCCGAATGTTGCCTAAAGTTGAATTCATTGTATTGAGTAACTTGTTGCTAAAGACCCTAAATTCATGAGTCGTTAACTATCTTCTGACTTGATGTTGTGAGTCGGGAATAGCCTCTTATTCTAATGATAGTATTATTGGGTTGACCACCCTATATGAGACCAGGGCATTATGTTGAGTAACCCGCTGGGAAGGATAATTTTACGTGAATAAGATTGTGGTATTCTAGCAACTGATACCCTAGAGGGGCAATGGTTTTATTCTAGTCATGCTGGCATTTGGCGTGGGTGACTATTTGGTTAAGGGGTCGGTGTCATGAGCTTAAATACAATGTTTGTTGTTATTATTATTATTTCCTTGAATATATATTGTGTGTACGACAATTCTATAAATGATTATGATTGAACTTCTTCTTGTGTTCAAATGTGATTTGATAAACCTATAGACTCGCTCAACATTATTGTTGACTCGTTTTATGCATGTATTTCAGGTAATAGGAAGTGATGGAGCATGGAGCTTTGCTGTGGAGGTTGTGGCTTGGCTTTTGGAAGAATGTTGGTCTAAAAACTGTTTCTATCCTTTACTGTTGAACAATTTATTTTATGTTGATGTACTGTACTAAACTTGTTGGTTGTTGGTCGAGATCCATGGGGACTAAACACTTTATTCTGGTGTCGTTTTAGTACAATCATGGGATGAAATTTATGTTTTAGACCTATTATGAAAATCTTGTTTATATTTTATGTAAACGTCTCACTTTTGAGGCATTCAATATACCTTGAGTGATGATGCTTGTGTCTAGCACCCAATTGTGTATTTCCGCTGCGCAATGTAAATTGGGGGTGTTACAGATTGGTAATCAGAGCTGCAAGTTATAGAGAACTGGGTCGATTTTGAAAATTGTCCTAAACTATAACTTCGGTGTCGAAAGTATTTATTCTTCAAAAGCACACAACTCCTCTGCAACGCTCCGGTAAGATCACTTTTAGTTTTGTTTTGCATTGTAGATGTATCCCTCATAACTGAAATAATTTCCCGAGTATTTATTAAGTAAATACTATGATATTGTATTGGAATTATTGAAAGTACGTTGAGTGCTTGTCAGTATCATATTTTTTTGCGAGCATTGCATAAACATCATTTGCATTGTGTTGTATAGCATGGATAATGTATGACATTTGCATAAGCATGGCATACTAATTATTATTTTATTAACAATGACCTTAAGTATCCTTAAACCCTTATAATTATAGAAAATGGCTGGTTTACCTCGTGAGGATGGATGGATTGATATGACTAATGTAGTGGATGGTGAGGAAGTGGATAACTTTGGTGTTAGTGACGATGAGGAGCCTTTTGAGTTTTTAGATGATGGGATTCCACCTACTGCAGTCGGTCATATAGAGCCTGAGTTGATACAAGGTAGTTATGTTCCAAGGGTCAATATTGTGCCACAGACTGTTCCAGATTGTCAGCGACCTGTTGTTCGTTCTTCGACTCCTACTTGTGATGCTTATATTAGCAGTTTGCCTGGGATTGCATTTGCTAGGGGTGATGTTCCTGTTGAGTCGAGTAGTACTGCTAGTGCTCGATCTATTCATTATGGTATTCCTAAGGTTTATTGTCCAGGTCCTTGGTCTTATGATGATGTTTCTGTTTTCTTAAGAAGTTTGATAGGTCTTTGTTTGAAAGGTATTTGGTTGAGACTCGTGTGATTAGGAGGTTTGAGCAGAATGAGAAAAAGTTTGACAGGTTTGTTGGTAGTGTGAGGAGATCAGAGTTTGTTAGGGCAATGGAAATGGATGAAGTTGTTAGATTAAGATCTATGGTGTTAAATTTGAGTGGGAAGGTTGAAAGGTTACGTAGGGAGCAAGAAAGGAATGCAAGGTTGAGTGCGTGGGGTTAGCCGGTGATATCTTTTCCTAGTCAAGGTGTTGTGATTTGTGATGTGCTGAATCTGGTTGAAGCTCGAATGTTGGTGAAGCCAAGTGAATGAGGTAGTCAAAAGGGGAAGGAAAAAGTGGAGGAAGAATCTGAGGATGATGATAGCAGCAGTGATGACGAGCCGATGTACAAGAAGCTGCGGGGATCTGATGTTTAGTTCTTTTATGTTGTTTTTATTAGCCTTGTTGTAATAGAACTTATGTAGACTCGTACAGTAGTTTGTGATGAAACTTAATGACTTTAAGTTTGACGTGATGAAGGATTGTAGTGACATTACTTGTCACAATTTTGTGGAAATTTTCCAACGCAATCCAAATTAGCTTCATGACTTATGATTTGTCTTATTAGTTCTTTTATGAATTGGTTAATGATTCATTGTGAATTGTGTTGTTGGTGCATGTAGTATCCATGTTACATCTTGATAGAGAAATCCTTCTTCTTATCATGATATGAATACTTGTTCTTTATCTGTTATGGTTATACAGGAAGGAGTTGGGAGGCATTTTTTTGACTTTACTAAATTGTTGTTTGGTTAGTTTCCTGTAAACATGCCGCCTAAATTGACGACTACTACTATTAATACCATGATTGAGCAAGCTATTGCCAGAGCTTTAGAAGCTGAACGTGCTGCGAGGAACCAAGAGGCTGAGAATAGGAATGCTGCTGGTCAGGTTGGAGGGAATGTTGAAAATCAGGTTGGAGGTAATGCTGATGAGCAAGCAGGAGGAAATGCTGCGGGACAAGTTGGAGGTAATGCTGTTGTTCAGCAGATTCAGAAGGAATGTTCTTATGCTAGTTTCATGAAATGTGGACCTACCCAATTTCGTAGTACTGGTGGTGCATTGGAATTAAGAAGGTGGATTGAGAAGATTGAAAGTACTTTTGAAATCAGCGGATGTTCAGAAGCTAGTAAGGTGAAATTTGCTGCAGCTACTTTTCAGGATGATGCATTGAGTTGGTGGAATAGTCAAGTAGCTACTGTAGGATTGGTTGAAGCTAATGCTAGAACATGGACTGTGACCAAGGGACTGTTGACTGCTAAGTTTTGTCCTAAGGAAGAGTTAGGTCAGTTGGAAGATGAATTGAGGCATTTGGTGCTGAGGAACAATGATATTGTAGCTTATACAAGGAGATTTTATGATTTATGTTTGTTGTGTCCTGATGCGTTTGCTGATGACCGTAGAAGATGAAGCAGTACAGTAGGGGTTTATCTAGTAATATCAAGGGAGAAACTACTTCGTCGAAACCCAAGTCATTTGATGAAGCTGTTCAAATGGCTCATGCTTTAATGGATGTAAAGCTGCAGGATCGAAAGGATAGTATTGCTGAGGGGAATAAGAGAAAGTAGGAAGCTGCACACTCAAGCCAAGGGCAGAATCGAGGTGGTTATCGTAATAACAATAACCAAGGACCGAATAGGAATCAGCAATACAATTTGAGAAGGAATGATGGTGTTCGTGCTGCCACAGGAAATCAAGGTAACAAGGTGAATCCGAAGTGTGGTCGGTGTAACCTGTATCATGTTGGAAATTGTCCACCTGCTTGCAACAAGTGTGGGAACGCCGGACATAAGATGGCAGATTGTAGAAACAAGGGTGTAGCCACTAGGGCCAATGCTGTTAAGGTAGTTTACTGTTCTGGATATGGAGGCCGTGGACATAAGCAAGGGAACTGTCCGAGGGTTGGCATACGACAGGGAGGCAATGTTGCTGCTGTTGCTACTAGGATTGCTGCTCCAGCCTATGTCGTGGTAGATGCTGACAAACCTCAAGGGTCGAATGTAGTGACTGGTACGTTCTTACTTGATGCTTGTTATGCTAGTGTGTTATTTGATTCTGGATCCGATAGAAGTTTCGTAGATGTTAGATTCAGTCAGCT
The DNA here is from genome assembly GCA_025667525.1 of Glebionis coronaria. Lineage (NCBI taxonomy): Eukaryota > Viridiplantae > Streptophyta > Magnoliopsida > Asterales > Asteraceae > Glebionis > Glebionis coronaria. The sequence goes on along the minus strand of CM046876.1, from coordinate 79,904,393 downwards.
ATTGGATAGAGAACCAATGAGATTGACAACTAGTTATAATGTGGAGTTAGCTGATGGTAAGGTTATAAGCACTAGTTCTATACTGAAAGGTTGTTCCTTGAAGTTAGGTAATTATGTGTTTAGTATTGATTTGATGCCTATAGAATTAGGATATTTTGACGTGATTATTGGAATGGACCGGTTAGTTCGTAATGGTGCAGTAATTATTTGTGGAGAAAGATTAGTTCAGATATCGCTAAGGAATATGGTATTGACTGTGAAAGGTGATGAATGTACTCCTCGTTTGAGAGTTGTTTCTTGTTTGAAGATGATGAGGTATATAGAAGCAGGTTGGGATGTGTTTCTTGCACAGATAAGTAATGATGGTGTGAATGAAAGGAAATTGGAGGATGTGCCTGTGGTTAGATAGTATCCTGAGGTTTTCTCTGAGGAATTGCCAGGATTACCACGACATCGTGAAGTGGAGTTTCGTATTGATTTATTGTTGGAAGCAACTGGCACAGTGCTCTTGTGTTTCGTTGAGTGTTGCTCGTGCACCGTATAGTTTAGCTCCATCTGAGATGAAAGAATTATCTGATCAATTGAAGGAATTGATGGATAAAGGATTTTTAGACCGAGTTCGTCGCCGTGGGGTGCGCCTGTTTTGTTTGTTAGGAAGAAAGATGGTTCTTTTAGAATGTGTATTGATTATAGAGAGCTTAACAAATTGACTGTCAAGAATCAGTATCCACTGTCGAGGAATGATGATTTGTTCGATCAGTTGCAAGGGTCATGTGTATACTCGAAAATCGATTTGAGGTCTAGGTATCATCAACTGGGAGTTAGGGAAGAAGATATTCCTATAACAGCTTTCCGTACTCTATATGGACATTTTGAATTTCAAGTGATGCCTTTTGGGTTAACAAATGCGCCTGCTGTATTCATGGATTTGATGAATCGTTTATGCAAGCCGTATTTGGATGAGTTTGTTATCGTATTCATTGATGATATTCTCGTTTACTCCAAGAGTGAAGAGGAACATGAGAAGCATTTGAGAACAATTTTGGAATTGTTGAAGAAGGAGAAGTTGTATGCGAAATTGTCTAAGTGTGAATTTTGGTTGAAATCAGTGCAATTTTTGGGGCACGTGATTGATAGTGAAGGTGTTCGTGTGGATCCTGCTAAGATCGAGGCAATTAAGGATTGGTCGGTACCGAAGACGCCGACTGAAGTTCGCCAATTTCTTGGTTTGGCTGGGTATTATAGAAGGTTTATCGAGAAGTTTTCGCTAATTGCTAAGCCGTTGACTAAGCTTACGGAGAAGAATCGAGTGTTTGAATGGGGATTGGAAGAAGAATATGCATTTAGTATGTTGAAGGATAAGTTGTGTTATGCGCTGATATTGTCTTTGCCAGAAGGATATTAGGATTTTGTAGTGTATTGTGACACGTCTCATAAAGTATTTGGAGCTGTATTGATGTAAAGGGAGAAAGTAATAACATATGCGTCGAGACAATTAAGGAAGCATGAAGAGAATTACACTACGCATGATTTAGAACTTGGGGCTGTTATTTTTGCTTTGAAGCTGTGGAGACACTACTTGTATGGAACCAAGTGTGTGGTTTTCACTGATCATAAGAGTTTGCAATATATTTTGGATCAAAAGGAATTGAATATGAGGCAAAGGAGATGGGTTGAGTTGCTGAGTGATTATGACTGCGAGATTCGTTACCATCCTGGTAAAGCGAATGTGGTAGCTGATGCACTTAGTAGAAAGGAAAGAGATAAGTCTATAAGAGTTAGAGCTTTGACGATGTTGGAAAGTGTTGATTTGAAAGAAGCGATATTAAAATCCCAAGCTAATGGTTTGAAGGAAGAAAATGTTGAGGCATAAAATTTAGGTAGAATGTTGAAGCCGTTGTTTGAAATGAGGTCAAATGGATTTAGGTATTTTAAGAATAGGATTTGGTTACCATTGTGTCCGTCTGAGAAAGATTCTTTATGGGTTCGAGATCTAGTGATGAATGAATCTCGTAAGTCAAAGTATTCAATACATCCTGGATCGGACAAGATGTATCAAGATCTTAAGAAAGTTTATTGGTGTCCGAATATGAAGGCAGATATAACACAATATGTTAATAAGTGTTCAACTTGTGCGAAGGTGAAGGCTGAACATAAGAAACCGTCTGGATTATTAGTGCAACCTGAGATTCCTGAGTGGAAATGGGAGAAGATTACTATGGATTTTGTGACAGGTTTGCCAAGGACTGCAAATGGTTGTTATATGATATGGGTGATTGTAGATAGATTGACTAAGTCTGCTCACTTTTTGCCAATGAAGAAGACAGATAGTATGGAGAGGTTAACAACAGTGTATGTGAAGGAGATTGTTTGTCGACATGATGTGCCTTTGTCGATAATTTCTGATTGTGATAGTAGGTTTACTTCATAATTTTGGAAGTCTTTGCAGAAAGCTATGGGAATGGAGTTATGCTTAAGTAGAACATATCATCCGGAAACTGATGGACAAAGTGAGAGAACAATTCAAATGTTAGAGGATATGCTTAGTGCATGTGTGATTGACTTTGGAAATGGTTGGGATAAGCATTTTCCATTGGTTGAAATTTCGTACAATAATAGTTATCATGCTAGTATTAAAGCCGCACCATTTGAAGCTTTGTATGGACGTAAGTGTAGATCTCCAGTGTGTTGGAGTGAGGTAGGAGAAAATCAATTGACTGGGCCTGAAATGATATTTGAGACGACTGAAAAGATTGTGCAAATTAAGAAGCGTTTGTTATCTGCCAGAAGTAGACAAAAGAGTTATGCTGATAACAGAAGGAAACCGTTGGAGTTTGAAGGAGGAGACATGGTTATGCTAAAGGTATCTTCATGGAAAGGAGTAATTCGTTTTGGAAAAAGAGGAAAGTTGAGCCCGAGATATATTGGACCATTTAAGATTATCCAAAGGATTGGATTGGTGGATTATAAGTTAGAATTGCCTGATGAGCTTAAGGCTATTCATAATACTTTCCATGTGTCTAATTTGAAGAAGTGTTTAGCTGAAAGGGATGTGGTGATTCCATTGGAGGAAATTCAACTTGATGATAAGTTGTATTTTATAGAGGAACCTTTAGAGATATTGGATAGGGAAGTTAAGAAGTTGAAGCATAGTAGAATTCTGATTGTGAAAGTAAGATGGAACTCTAGACGTGGGCCAGAGTTTACGTGGGAACGTGAGGATTTCTTTAAGGACAAGTATCCTCATTTGTTTAGGAAGGATTAAGCGCCGCGGACGTCGCTTCTGTTAAGAAGGGGGGGATGTGACAACCCAAAACCGAGGTCATTGCTTAATCTTATTTTACGATTATTTTTGAAATTTTTGGATGAGTTTGAACTATATTTAAACCGATGTTGGAAGGTCTATATTTAATATTTATTAAGTATAAGGAGTATTAGCAAGCGTAATGTCGATGGATGCCAAATATTTTACGTCTTATTGTCGGTTGTTCGATTTATGTCATTTTTGAGGTTTTATTTTAAATGACGTGTTAAGTCGAGTCGAGAGTCGATATTATTATTTTGAGGTACGTTTAAATTTTTAAAAGTATCTTTATGAAACCCGGCCCCGTAAATATTTTCAAAATTGACTAATAGTTATTTCCCGCTTTTTAGCTAACTATTTTCATTTTTAGCCACAACTATTGCCAAATTGCAACCAAGGTCCCTCAACCACTATATATAAAGCTAAAAACAAACACACTCATAATTTTCCATTCAAAAAATTCACTCATCTTCTCTTTCTCTCTCTATATTGCCGAAACATCACCACCATCACCAAACCATACACATTTTCAATTTTAACTCAAATTTGAGGATGATCTAAGCTAAACTAATCATAGACCCACTCTTAAAATTGATCAAGGATCATTTTGGTATGAAAAATTCTTACATGCAAGGCATTTTTATTTTTTGATGTTGGTAGGTAGAAACCATGATCATGCATGGTGTTCTTGCCATGATCAATGGTGATTGTTGCAAGATTTTTGTTAAAAACTTCATTTTGATTCAAAGGTTTTGATTTTGATGATTATTTGAATGTTATGGTTCATATATGTTGATGTTAGAGTATAGGAATGAACATTTCTATGGTTGGTTTTGATCAAAAAGGTGATTTTGTACAAGATTTTGGTAGTCATTTTATAACAGTAAGTAAACAGTAAAATCCGAAATTTTATTTTTTGAAAAAGGCTTAACTTATAGCCTAGGGTTTTAGATAATTTTATTAGCTTCGATTTGATATAAGGTAGAGCTTCTAGCTCCAAACGAGCGCGAAGATATGATGTTTTGATTGATCGTGTACCGTGAGACGAGTATCGACACTACATATAGTTGTTGTCGATATTTGGATTGAATCTCGGGGATTCTAAATAGAAGTTTTGAAATATGTAACCTACTGATAATGATGTGTTTACCTTAGAGGTTGAGTTTACTTTAAAACCCGAGTGTCGGTTTTGTAAACGGAGTCGTTTAAATAAGTTAAAACGGTTGTATGAAAAATTAACGTAAATCTGTCCGGATTTTGTAGTTTGAAAATGAGTCGGGTAAAGGACTTTAAAAGTAATTTCATTTGATAAACGTGTAGGAGGACTTTCTATATATAGTAAGTTAGTTTATCAAGTCGTTTCATAAACGTTTGACGAATTTAAAAGGGGTAAATAAGCTAGTACATGTAGTATGTACCGGCGGACTTTGTTAAAAGTATAAAATGGTAAAGTAAATGAGTAGTAAAGTATAATGAAGTTATTTATGTCGTTTTATCTCGAGTTTATTGTGACTTTATGAGTTTGAGTTTGTGTTGTTATGTAAGATTTATTTCTCGAGTCATTATTAATGAACGCGCCTTATTTGATAGGTAGCGGTTCTCGTGTTTGAAAGGCATCCATTATCGTCGACGATCATCTCGCTAGATCTCTTATACTAAGGTGAGTCTGTAGCCTCGCTTTTTATGCTAGCTACTAAATGTTTTTTTACCCACGAGGGGGATACATGCTATTTGAAAATAAATGAACACAAGTCATGAGTAATTGTTGGACCCGAATGTTGCCTAAAGTTGAATTCATTGTATTGAGTAACTTGTTGCTAAAGACCCTAAATTCATGAGCCGTTAACTATCTTCTGACTTGATTTTGTGAGTCGGGAATAACCGCTTAATCTAATGGTAGTACTATTGGGTTGACCACCCTATCTGAGACCAGGGCATTACGTTGAGTAACCCGCTGGGAAGGATAATTTTACGTGAATAAGATTGTGGTATTCTAGCAACTGATACCCTAGAGGGGCAATGGTTTATTCTAGTCATGCCGGCATTTGGCGTGGGTGAGTATTTGGTTAAGGGGTCGGTGTCATGAGCTTAAATACAATGTTTGTTGTTATTATTATTATTGCCTTGAATATAGATTGTGTGTACGACAATTCTATAAATGATTATGATTGATTTTCTTCTTGTGTTCAAATGTGATTTGATAAACCTATAGACTCGCTCAACATTATTGTTGACTCGTTTTATGCATGTATTTCAGGTAATAGGAAGTGATGGAGCATGGAGCTTTGCTGTGGAGGTTGTGGCTTGGCTTTTGGAAGAATGTTGGTCTAAAAACTGTTTCTATCCTTTACTGTTGAACAATTTATTTTATGTTGATGTACTGTACTAAACTTGTTGGTTGTTGGTCGAGATCCATGGGGACTAAACGTTTTACTCTGGTGTCGTTTTAGTACAATCATGGGATGAAATTTATGTTTTAGACCTATTATGAAAATCTTGTTTATATTTTATGTAAACGTCTCACTTTTGAGTCGTTCAATATACCTTGTGTGATGATGCTTGTGTCTAGCACCCAATTGTGTATTTCCATTGCGCAATGTAAATTGGGGGTGTTAGACAAGGAGTTAAGAAACTGAAGCGTAGTAAATTCTAATTGTTAAGGTTCGTCGTGGTGCAGAATTTTCTTGGAAGCAATGAATCAGTTCTAAACTATGTACCTCCTTTTGTTTGCATCTTCTTCTGTCTTCAGTAGAACTCTGAGGGACCAGATTTCCTTTAGGGGGTAGACTGTAAGAACTCTTATTTTTTCTAGTATTATTTTATTCTTTTATTCGTGCTTCTTGATTTTTTCAACGTATTACATTTTCTTGTATTCTTGTATGTAAATCCCGATATCATGATAATTTTAATAAATTATACTTTTTAGGTATTTTTTGATCATTGATAATACTTTATCAGGAATTATAATTTCTTATTTTAATTTTCCATATTTATTAAAATAAAAGTTTTTGATTTAAAAACACCCACGTGCATTTTACAATGAGTTTACTCAAACTCAATGAATAACGAGAACTACTAATGATCGCGATGCCGACGGATGCCCAAAATTTTATATTTTATTATCGATTGTTTCGATAATTAATATTTTCGACGATTTCATTTTAATTACGTGTTAAGTCATGTCGGGAGACTATTATATCACAATTTTTATGCATTTTAACTTTTGAAAGTATTTTTACGAGACCCGAGCCTCGTAAATATTTTCAATATTTACTAATAGTCATTTTCTACCCTTTAGACTATTAAATTGCTTTTAGGTCCAAAAGATTTCACAATTGGCAAAACTAGCCCTCACTCCACTAATATATAAATAATCCACCTAATTTTCTTCTCATAATTTTTATCCAAAAAAGACGCACATCTCTTTGTCCTCCCTCTCTTTGCCGTGAACAACATAACACCACCAACACCAAATCATCAAAAATCTTATGATCTAATTTGAATCAAGAAAAACCAAGATTAGACTCCTTCCTAAAATCTTCTTGTGAATCTTTTGGTATTAAAATTTCCCACATACAACAAGTTTTAGTTTTTCATATGAACAAGTGTCGGTGAAATGATTTTATAGTTATGCATGTGATGATCTTACTATAATCATGAAGTTTTTATGGTAACGCCTAAAATTTTGATGAGGGTTTTGTTTAAAAGTGACAAGAAAGTGTTTTGAATGATTAAAAATTTATATTGATGATTTTAGGTTGTTATTAGATATATAAACATGGTGGATTTGGAGTCAAAATAATGTTTTCTTATGATTTTCTAAAGTGTATTTTGGACAGCATGTTTAGAGTAGATTATCGTGGGTTCAAGTTTGGATATAGGTTGAGATTGTTTGATTTTGTTATAGAGTTTTTCGATAGCTTCGTTTTGATATAAAGTAGGCTTTCTAACTCAAAACGATGAAGAAGTTACGCTAGTTTGATTATTCGTGTACCGGGAGACGAGTGTCGGTACAATCCGAATTTGTTGTTGATATTTGGATCGAATCTCGGGGACTATAAAATGAGTTTTACAAATGGTCAAGGGATGTTCTCAGGCCCTAAACTTAGCATTTTGAGTCTATTTTCAAGGTCAATGGTTGGTTTTGCTAATGGTAAAGGTTAGGAAGGTCAAAATGGTTTCACGAGTCGAGTGTTCAAATCTGTCCGGTTTTTCAAGTATTAAAATGTGTTGAGCAGGTGGTTCTAAAATGTAAATCATTGAATGAAATTTAAACTGAGTTTGATTCAGGTTATGATTGAGTTTTTCACCAAGTTTCATAAAAATCCGAGTTGTCTAAGTTAGAAAAGTGAGCTTGTACATTTGGTATGTACCGGCAGATTTTTATCGAGGAAGTAGTTAATAAAGTGAACATATAGAAAGGTATTGTAGTACCACTTGCATTGTTATTCTTTTGGGTTTTTCATGGTTTTATAACTTGAGTTTTACATTACTAAGTATGGTTTATACTTGAGTCAATTATTAACGAGCGCGTCTTATTTGATAGGTTGCGGCTTTCGTGTTTATCGGGCATCCGTATCGTCGGTAATCGTCTTACCACTACTGTTTCTACTCAGTTTCGAGTTCAGTGATTTACTTACCTTGCGGATAAGGTGACTTCATAGCCCCTTTTTACTTGCACATTGTTTCTAAACGCGGGGTGAGATTTTACATGGTGGAACACATCCATTTAAAAACTGTATGTTATCCAGAACTAGTATGCTATCCAGACTTGTATGCTTTCCAACAATTTTCATTGATATTATTGCTTTTAGTCAATAGCCTTAAGTTGCCTCTCTTGATCATGAACCGTTAATTTACTTGTGTTGCTTAGCGCGAATGTTATGGGTGGATCCATCGGGATTGACAATCCCCGTCCCGATTACCTTGACGCATCTAACATTTGATTTGTTACTTGAGTATTTAGGTTGGATACTCACTAGAGGGACTTACATTGAGTTAAGCTTTGGTTCATGAACTAAACAGCAATAATAACGTTTCGGACTATGGTTAATGTACATAACCTGTAAAACCCCTGATTTTACTTCTTTGACCTTGTCACCTTATGCACACATCTTCCATGAAGCTATGTAATCTCACTTCACATAATTTTATGAAGCTTCAGTCTTTCATTTAATTACACTGTCAATCCATGTTTTTATATATACATGTGGGAACTTTTGTCATCTTTAACTACTTTAACTTTCACGTAGCCACATTATATCCGTTTAATATCTACAATATACTTTAATAAAGAAGTATACTTTCTACATTATATCTTGTCCTAACTAAATAAGTTACATTCATCATATACATATACTAGAAACCTTAAAACCTAACCAAATTGACTTGGACTAGAACCTACTCCTACAATATAATACCTAGACTCCTAATATCGAACCCAAGACTACCCTAGACATTACATAGTAGCCGAATACACCTTAACAAACATTTACACAAACTTTAAACCTTAAAAACTACACTAGACTTTGAAATAAAACTTGTACAAACACTCCTTCATTATGGCATACTATTCTTGTCAACTCATGCCCCCTTGACTCTTAGAAAACCCCGGCTACACAACATGAAAGGCCAAAGTGTACCTTGTGTTGCCATTAATGGAATGTACTAAGGATCTAAGTACTTGGATTCACCTTGTACTAAACCTAGGAACTACAAATCCTATATCTCTCTCTTGGACGTGTTCACTACCCGAACCACACCCTTTCACCAACCTTGGATACTTAACAACCTTAAAAATACAATCTCATTTGTAGAAACCTCCCATATTCAGATCTACATACCACCTAGATGAAACCACATTTACTCCACCTTACAAACACCAAATCTTGGTCTAAACAACATTAAGTGCAAGTCCTCACTAGTATCTTGGTGATCAAGGCAAAGCAATACATCCTAGGTCACGGCTAAAGTTCTAACCGTATAGAACTCAGCTAGAATCAAGGAGGTTTAGCTAACTTTTGTTGACCATCATCACCTTCATCAATCAAGTAAGTACCATCTTCATACCCTAGTTCATTCATCATTTTTCTACTCTTCATTACATACCTTACTTGTAAGAACCATAAGAAACGCGACTAGAAGTACATGCACACGTAAAAATCATGCTAAAACTCGACTAGAAACCCACGGCTTAGATTTCTATAGTGGTAAACGAATCTAAATCGTAAACCTATGGATATAACTAACCTTGCCTTAAAAAATCTAAATGAACTAGATTTGTTAAAACTAGTGTTGATCCCAAACTTAGATCGATTTAGCTTTGTGTAAACGAGATTAAATCAAGTTAAACACTTAGAGAAACTTTGTTGTATAAAAAATTCAAGTACTATGCGAAATTAATACTTGAATGAAGAACAAACACAACAATAAAACCAAACTTTCACTTTGATTGATAAACGAACTTGTGTACAATGAAAGTGTAAAACGTATATCAAACTAAAACCTAAAGGCATCCTTTTATAGATTAAGGAGCCTTGCACATGAATCTACGTATCAGCTATTTTAGGTAAAGATAAACATAGAAAATACATTGTCGAACATATCTTTACTAGAAACATAAAACGTGTAGACTAAGTATTCTATCAGTGTTTGGACTTCTTCTCATCAGCGCTTGATTTCTTCTTGTCAACGCTTGATCTGTCAACGCTTGATTTCTTCCTATCAACGCCCAATTAACTCGTGTCAGCGTCTAAGTGTCTTGGCTCATTTTATTCCCAACAATCCTCCCCTAATCTTGATATCTACTCTAGTAATCAAGTTTCTGAATAAAAAACTAAATACAAGGAGGATTCTTACAAATACAAATCACTTGTTAATTAGGAAATAAATAAACCTAATTAAATCTTTGCCTACATCACTTGTGTAATCCATTTCTAGCTGTGTTGAAACCATTTTCTTCAAAACCTCCTTGGACATGGGATATTCAGCATCCATAAGAAGGTATTCAGAAAATTTTGTAGTACTCTAATGATAAACACCAGTTGCTGAATGTAGACGCCATTGAAGTCCACTGATATCATCCAGATCTAACCATATTAGATCTTCATCATTTGGCTCACACATTCTCTTGAATGTGGACCAAATCTTTATTCTATTGACTGAAGTAGGTGCTTCAGCCTCATACTTGGTCTTCATCAATCCCCAAAGATCTACCAAGTCTTCCTTATCTAGACTTGCAAACAAAGAGATGAGAGTAGTAAAAGTATGTACCTCCTCTCCATATCTGCCAATCATCCAAAACCCACTTGCATTTTCTTCATAGTGAACTATAGGGTTTCTGGAATCGTAAGGTAATACCTCTACCATATGTGAAGCTTCCAAAGGTGAGAGCTTAATACTCCTTCTAATAACTTCTTCACTAGGATTCACTCTATCTGAAATTCTTTGGGAACTCAATTGGAAGTCCCTTCTTCAAAGGCCTTGGTGCAATTAAAGCCTTTTGGAACTGCATCTCTTCTGCAAGTTCTTCCTTTCTTTCATCTGAAAGAAGTTTGATAGTATTCTGCTCTTGAACACTTGCCCATATGGGATAAGCACGAGATTCCAACTCATCAAAGGACAAATCCTACAACTTCTTGAAATTCCAACCCCCTTGATGACATCTGAGGAGCATATATTAAAGCTCCCTTCTATCATTCTTAGTATGTGAAAGAACCTTTCTAGCCTTATACTTCAAGATTACCTTGCAATCCCTTTGAAATCTTAAGAGAATCTCTAAACCCCAAATTTGATCTAAAATTGTCATCTCTGGATTCTCCATAACCTTATTCTCCCATGCAAAGTACATCTGGGCTACTTCAGGCATCTTATAATCAACTTGCATTTTCAACTCCTCAAGCCTTTCCTTAGCCAACTCATCACCATATTCAAGCCATCTGGATCTTCAATGATCATCACACTTGAATCAGTACTCTCATCATCACTGCCTCCCTTATTACTTTCAGAAGTAGCTACAAATGGTGACTCAACAGCAGTTTTCTTCTCCATTTCCTAAAGTTGTGCAGCCAAAATAGAATCAAAATGCACTTGGGCTGCATCCTTGGGAACTTAAACTTCTACCATAATCCCTATACCTTTATCCAATACATCAATAGTAGGTAAAGAAGTTGATGGTACCTGTGTAGACACATCCTTAATGATAGCTGATGACTGGGATACATCAACCACACCTGCAGGTTTATCAGCATCCAAAACCTGAATGTCAACGCTTAACTTACTCTTGTCAGCGCTTGGCTTTGTGAATTGCTCCAACATTTCAGTAAAAGACAAATTTAAATTTGTAAGGGTAACCAATGAAGCATCAAAACCTGGTTGCCTCTTCAAATCTGTTAGAGCCTCAGCTATACCAAAAGAATCACCTTCATATGAGCCTTTATCACTCACATGTACCTGCTCATCCTCCCCTTTGGAAGAATCCTCCTCCCTACGCCTAGTGTTAGCACCTCCCAAAATAACAATCCTCTCCCTCAATTGCTTGAGTTCAAGGCCTTGTGTGTTGACAGTATGTATAAGGTCTGCATTTTGCTTTTGCAAGCTAATGCAGACAGGCGTCAATTCCAACATTGTGTAAGGTTCCAATCTGCCCTCCTATAGAATGGGAATTTAACCTCCCAAAGTAGATTCATGGGGCATGGATGGGGTCTTAAGTATGTTAGGACTATCTTGGCCTGCTTCTAAGCGAGAACCAATAGTCCCAGACCCACCCATGTCACCAACGACACTTGTGGTGGTGGTTCTCTCTACAACATGGCTAGGACCACTAGAGGAGAACACTCCAATAGTCCTTTGGCATTTTACCAACCTAAATTCTGGGGGTGTAGAAGATGTAGTGGATGGAGAGTCTGGGGGTGTAGAACATAGAAAATACATTGTCGAACATATCTTTACTAGAAACATAAAACGTGTAGACTAATTATTCTATCAGTGTTTGGACTTCTTCTCATCAGCGCTTGATTTCTTCTTGTCAACACTTGATCTGTCAACGCTTGATTTCTTCCTATCAACGCTTAATTAACTCTTGTCAGCGTCTAAGTGTCTTGGCTCATTTTATTCCCAACAACTAGTATTTCATAAAATAAGCTAAAACAATAAGCCTTGAGTTTAAGCCCATAAGTCTCGGTTTATTTTTTTAAGCCGAGTATAAATCCTTGGTTAACAAGCACATGTAGCTAGAATGATTATTTAGGAATAGAGGAACTTAGTTAATAAGTTAGTACCTAACTAAGCTCACTAGTATAAGCTCATAAGCTTAGATAAGCCACGAACCAAATAAGCCATAAGCCACTATACGGATAAGATATATAAGCTGAACCTAGTAGGCCCATAAGCCCAAGTAAAGTGGTTAAATTAAATGGATTTGTCAAATAAACATTTGCTAAGTGTTAAACAAGCCCACCAATGAGCCCGTTAGGCCCAAGTTACTAAACCGGACCCTTAATGGGCCAACCGAGCCCCCTTAGCACCAAATATTATTAATAAAGACTTTTTGTGTCGTTTATGTTATTAAGTGAAAGAACTAGTCGAAAATGTAATTGTATAAAACTTATACACTGGTTTCGTGACTTATAACAAGTATGAGGACCAAACTTGCCATTTTATAAACTCATAACAAGCCCTAGAATATTTTTCGTGCCATAATAATTCATTTCGAAACTTGAGGGACTAGTAATGTCATTTTTATGAACTTGTAACCCATGAGTCATCTTTTCGTGCCCTTTTAATATATTCTGAAACCACAAGGACTAATATTGCCACTTTTTGAACATGAACCAAGCCTTAGGGGGCTGTTATGTAACATGTGTACACCCAAAACCCTAAACCGAACTACAAGGACCGAATGTGGCAATACACGAAAATTATACAAGCCGTAGTTACACGTGTAACTAGGGGGACTTGTTTTGCCAACTAATGAAACTAAAACAAGCCCTAGGGGAGTTTATATAAATTGTCGCGAATATATATATGTTTGAGGGACTAAAATTGTAATTTTGCTAAACCTAAACAAGCCCTAATTATATATATATATATATATATATATATATATATATATATATTTTCCTAGTATTAAAAAGTGTAAACTTGAATAAACCTATAAATACGGAAATCATTTTCTTTCTCAAACTTATCATTTATATAAATTATATAAACTATGGGGACTTTTAATTAAATAAAATGTAATACATTTTTGTAAACATTATTTATATAAGTTAGATATAAACTAAATACAATTAATTTATAAGAATAATATATTAAATATATTTATTATTAACCTTGTACACTTTAAATATATATAAAACCTTCTTTTATAAATATTTAACTCACCTTATAATGGTACAAGTACGAAAATTAAACAAATTAGTTACTTGAACGATATTAATTGTTACGTACTTAAAAATAAATACTCTATTACTTGTATAATGATAAATTAAATTACAAGAATCGTACAATACTTAAAACCAGTATAAGCATGCACAGATATGTTTCAGTGACTTTTATGGATGCTATTATACTTTTACTAAGAGTGTATAATAATTTAGGTTGTTAATTGTTTCGTGGGCACCACTTTGGATTCTTGTGACTTATTATTGTATTACTGAGGTGAGTTCATGGCCCCACTTTATATATTGACAAACTTTTAAATCCTTTATGGGGAAGAAATCATGCAACTTATTTTATGGATGTAAACTGAACTGTACCAACTCTTGATTACATTTGCCAATTGTAGAATTCCTCATGACCCGTGAACTGAAACTGTTAAAATTGTTGGATTACCTGAATGTTATAAATAGATCTATTTAGGATTGACCATCCCCGTTTGGGTGAGTCATGCTCACTGTGCCTTGACCGGGACAACAGGTGTTTATCATGTCGGAACAGAATATTGGGTGCATTATTATTAATGTGAAGGGTTCTCATTTGTTGAGGGCTTAACTTGTCAAGTGTCAGTTTCGGGCAATAGGAAATGTAATTACTTTTAAGTATTGATGCTATGTGCAACACTACTTCAGTGAATGTCTTACTATCCAAACTTAATTATTAAACATGTGAATTCACCAACTTTATGTTGACTCTCAAAAGCATGTTTTCTCAGGTAATTGAAGCAGGTAGTTATTATGTGCATGGACCTCAGCATCAGGATAGGCAGCATTCTAGCACTCATCTGGGGATTTTATAATTGGGGATTTACGAACAATCTTTTATTTATGTTGGAACCATTTTAAATAACAATTTGCACTATTATTCATGTAATAAATGTTTGATAATATTTTATCTGATGCTCTATGTACTATCTGCTATTGATCGACCTACGTGAGACCCAAATATTATTTCCGCTGCATTTGACCAATTTGGGGGTGTCACAGAATGGTATCAGAGCGATAGTTATAGAGAACCAGACCAAAAATTAATAAAATATAAAAATAATTTTTTATATAAACTGGACTATAACTGCTTAAAAATCTTTTGGGATTTTTGGAAATAAAATAGCTAAGCATATAGAATGTAGAGCATGCATTTATTATGTGATCTATGTGAGCATTGATTGATAACTTTTGGTTAGATGATCTTATAAGTATTAACTAAGCCTTTAACTCGCGATGTTAAAAGGACACTCACTACAACCCTTATAACTTAAAAATATCATTTTTTGAAACTATTTAACTTGAGTAAGCTTATACTTACATCAATTAAAAATGATGTTATTCCCAGATTTACTATAGTAAGACTGACGGAGTTGTTCCGACTATTGCTACTCCACATGCTGCTTTGGTTCCCCCTGCCGAGGTGGAGGGCCAGATGACTTATGCCTTGCCACCCTTACCACCCTCATCATCTCTTCAGGGGCTATGCTCCCGGATCTCTACCACCTTGTAAGAGGAGGTACGAGACTGCCCCCGCCTCTACTTTTGAGGTCGGAGAGGGTTCCGGGACTAGACAGGTTGATCCTGTCCAGGCCCAGATTGCGGCATTGGCTGCTCGACAGGCCCAGGACATGGCAGATGTCCACAGCTTGCTGGTAGCCGGCCAAGCTGAGCGCTCCATCTTGTAGGAGCGTCTAGATTCCCTTACTTGGACTACCTAGGCAGAAGCCCAAGTTGCCAGAGGGACATGGGCCACAGTCCATGATGCTCTACAGTGGCTTATGGAGGATTATGATTTCATCCGACATCACATCTACACTATGGAGAGCCTATAGTATCAGACCCATGCTTCCCTCTCAGCTCAGGAGCAGACACTATTTGTGTTCTTTGACCTGGTGATTGTTCGCCATGATGGAGTGACGGCAGAGACAACTCATCTTAGAGGAGCTTTGGATACCCTTCGATCTTAGCTGGTTCAGACGCTTTGACACGTCAAGAGGACCCGACTTGTTATGATTGACTTGCAGGATGCCATGCCAGCACCAGTAGCCCCACCAGTACCCTCTGCACCAGCCACTTCCAGCGGATCTGTTAGGCATGCATAGATTCAATGTACTAGATTTCGTGTACATCATGATAAGCCTTTGGGTTTCATCCAGCTATCATGATATAGGACCCCATGTACTTTCATTTTCATGCATCTTTTGTATCCTATCTTGTACTGTACTCCATTAGATAGGTGTCTGTATATATTGCATTTTAGACTGTGTGTACCACCATCCCCGACAGGCGTGCTATACTTCTTTCTTGGATTGGTTGTGCCTGATGATATGTTTACTTTCTACCAGAAATGACATGTGCTCACTTTCTTTTGTTATATATCATTTGTTGTGCTATATTATTGAAATCTTGACAGGTTATCCGATTTGTTATAAATTTTGTGCATAAATATCCTTGTGCAAATAATATATGAACTGTACTAACACTAAAGCTAATGATCTCATATTGTGTATGACCACAGACAAATGGAAATCACTAGAACTAATCCCAACAACGCCGATGTCGATGCTACCCATAACGTCACTACTGCCCAACTTAGGGAAATGATAGACCAGGGTATCACCACTGCTATGGCTGCTAGCAGAAATATGGACGATAGCCAAAACTCCAATGCACGTAGGAACAACAATATTACTAGAGGCTGATCTTATCCTTAATTCCTCAAATGCAAGTCGTCGTACTACCGGGGCAGCGAAGGCGTTGTACAGCTAATGCAATGGTTTGAAAGACTAGAGACCGTGTTGCGCATCAGCGACTGCGCCGACGAGAACAAGGTCAAATTCGCCAGCTGCACATTACTCGAAAGTGCTCTCACGTGGTGGAACTTGGTGGTTGCTACCCTAGGACACGACGCTGCTTACACTCTCAACTGGACCAACTTGAAAGAGAGAATGACAGAAAAATACTGCCCAAGGGGCGAAATGAAGAAACTGGAAGTCGAACTGTGGGATCTTAGGTGTAAGAACAATGACATCATGTTATACAACCAAAGATTCCAAGAGTTGACCCTCATGTATACCAGGATGTTTCCCGAGAGAGAGGAAAAGATTGAGAAGTGTGTTGGAGGACTTCCCGACGCCATCCATGATAGCGTTCTCACCTCTTGACCCACTATTGTCGAGAATGCCATGGAGTTCGCTACAGAGCTGATCAATAAAAGAGTCTGCACCATATCTGAGAGGCAGACTGAAAACAAAAGAAGGATAGATGACAATGTCTGCAGCCATTACCAGCCACCTCCTAAAAGGCAAAATACCGAGCAGGTTTATAGTGCCATCTCCACCATAAAGGCAATGACTTACGTAGGTACCAAACCTATGTGTCCGAGGTGCCACTACCATCACAATGTTGGTAGTCCATGCAAATCCTGCTAAAAATGTGGATAGATTGGTCATTTTGCTCGTACTTGCCAAGGAAATGCTGTTACCCATGTCCAACCTAACACTAATGATGGAAACAACAACTAGGGCAGACATAATGCCCATGGGAACGGGAATGGACAGCCGGGAAACTGCAATGCTGCTGGAGGAAATAATAATGGTCCGAAGAAAGGAGTTGTGTGCTACGAGTGTGGAGCACCCGGACATGTGAGACTAGGTTGCCCCAAGTTGGCTAGTCAGAACAAGAACAATGGAGGAGCCACATCAAGGGTATACATAGTAGGCAATGCAAAGGCCAACCCAGACTCCAACATTGTTACTGGTACGTTTTTACTAAACAATCGTTATGCATCCGTTCTATTTGACACCGGAGCGGATAGAAGCTTTATATCTACTGAATTTAGTAACATACTAGAAGTCACCCCATCAATTTTAGACCACCATTTCTCTGTAGAATTAGACGACGGTAAGATCTTAGAGGCTGATGACATCATTAGAGGTTGTACCCTGAACCTTTCCAAGCATCCATTCAACATTGACCTAATTCCAGTAAACCTAGGTAGTTTCGATGTTATTATTGGCATGGACTGGTTAGCTAAGTATCACGCAGTCATTGTCTGCAACGAGAAATTAGTCCGTCTGCCATGGGGAAACGAGACCTTAATCATTAAAGGAGACGGTAACACTGACCTTACTAACACTAGACTCAGTGTTATCTCTTGCACTAAAGCCCAGAAATATTTGTTGAGAGGATGTCCTTTCTTTTTGGCTCATATTTCCCAAACAGATGAAGAAGATAAACCTGAGAAGAAACAAATCAAGGACGTACCTATCGTCCGAGATTTTCCCGAAGTCTTTCCTGAGGAGTTGCCAGGTTTACCACCAACCCGATAGGTGGAATTCCAGATCGACTTGATTCCAGGAGCTGCACCCGTGGCTAAAGCTCCCCATCGATTGCCACTATCAGAAATGAAAGAACTAGCTGAACAACTTCAGGAATTGTCTGACAAAGGATTCATCTGGCCCAGTTCCTCACCGTGGGGAGCCCCGGTCTTATTTTTCAAAAAGAAAGATGATTCTTTCCGAATGTGCATTAATTACAGATAACTGAATAAGTTAACTATAAAGAATCGTTATCCACTTCCCCGCATTGACGATTTATTTGACAACCTGCAAGGGTCAAGTGTGTATTCCAAGATTGATCTGAGATCTGGATATCACCAATTGAGGGTCAGGGAGGAGGATATTTCAAAAACAGCTTTCAGAACCCGTTACAGCCATTATGAATTCTAGGTCATGCCATTTGGGTTGACCAACGCACCAGCCATCTTCATGGACCTTATGAATCGTGTGTGCAGACCCTACCTGGGTAAATTTGTTATTGTCTTCATAGATGATATACTCATTTATTCCAAAAACGAACTGGAACACGGAGAACACCTTGTACAAGTGTTAAAGGTGCTCAAGGAGGAACAACTTTACGCCAAG
This sequence comes from Glebionis coronaria, assembly GCA_025667525.1. Classification (NCBI taxonomy): domain Eukaryota; kingdom Viridiplantae; phylum Streptophyta; class Magnoliopsida; order Asterales; family Asteraceae; genus Glebionis; species Glebionis coronaria. The sequence continues at coordinate 79,885,740 of CM046876.1, read as the reverse complement.
TTCTCCAAATGTGAATTCTGGATTCCCGGAGTGCAATTCCTCGACCACGTGATTGATAATGACGGTATTCACGTAGACCCAGCAAAGGTTGAATCTATCAAGGACTGGGCATCTCCTAAGTCGCCAACAAAGATCCGCCTATTTCTAGGCCTTGCCGGGTACTATTGTAGATTTATCGAAGGTTTATCCAAGATAGCCAAACCCATGACCAAACTCACACAGAAAGGAATAAATTTTGATTGGGGAGAGAAAGAAGAATAAGCTTTCTAGGTTATCAAGCAAAAGCTGTGTAGTGCACCTATTTTGGCCTTACCTGAGGGCAACTACGTCTTCGTTGTATATTGTGATACGTCACACAAAGGCTTGGGTGAAGTGTTGATGCAAAGAACAAATGTGATCGCTTATGCCTCCAGGAAACTGAAGGAACACGAGAAGAACTACACACATGATCTAGAACTTAGATCCGTGGTTTTTGCTTTAAAAACCTGGAGACATTATCTTTACGGAACCAAGTGCACCGTGCATACTGACCATAAGAGTTTGCAACACATAATGGATCAAAAAGATCTAAACATGAGACAACGCCGTTGGATTGAATTGCTAAGTGACTACAACTGTGAGATGAAATATCACCCCGTAAAGCAAGCGTGGTTGCTGATGCTCTAAGCCGTAAAGAAACAGACCCTCCTATGAGAGTCCGAGCACTAGTCATGACGATTAGCTTGGACCTACCTAAGCAAATTTTAGAAGCTCAGACCCAAGCTCAGAAACCAAAAAACCTCGTAAAGGAAGATATTGGAGGTATGCTTAGAACCGACCTCACCAAAGAGAAACTAGATCCGAGAGCGGATGGAACTCTGTGCTTGCACGGAAGGAGTTGGTTACCTTGTTATGGAGACTCGAGGAACGTAATCATGCACGAGTCTCATAAGTACAAGTATTCCATATATCCTGGATCTGAAAAGATGTATCAGGATATGAAGAAGTTATACTGGTGGCCGAACATGAAAGCAAACATTGCTACCTATGTTCATAAGTGTTTGACATGCTCACGTGTCAAAACTAAACACCAAAGACCATTCGGTTTGCTTATACAGCCTAAGATACCAAAGTGGAAACGGGAAAACATCACTATGGACTTTATCACCAAACTCCCAAAGTCGTCTCACGGTTGCGACACCATCTGGGTAATCGTTGATCGACTCACCAAATCCGCGCACTTTCTACCAATCAGGGAAACTGATTCTCTGACAAAACTAGCAAAGACATATCTTAAGGAGATAGTGACCAAGCATGGAATACCAGTCTCAATAATCTATGATCGAGACGGTAGGTTCACATCAAACTTCTGGAAGGCTTTCCAACGAGCTTTAGGGACAAACTTGGACATGAGCACTGCTTACCACCCACAAACTAATGGTAAAACTGAATGAACTATCCAGACCCTTAAAGACATGTGTGATTGACTTTGGGAATGGATGGGTTGATCACATCCCTTTATTCGAATTCTCCTACAACAACAGCTATCACGCTAGTATCAAGGCTGCCCCATTCGAAGCACTATATGGTAGAAAATGCCATTCACTTGTATGTTGGGCAGAAGTAGGCGAATTTCAAGTCACCGGACCAGAACTAATACAGGAAACTACCGACAAGATCGTCCTAATAAAGCAAAGGATCCAAGCTGCTCGCGACTGACAGAAGAGATATGCGGACCAAAAACGAAAGCCTATGTAGTTTGAAGTAGGTGATCGTGTCATGCTCAAGGTATCACAATGGAAGGGAGTTGTACGCTTTGGTAAACGTGGAAAACTGGACCCACGTTATGTAGGCCCTTTTAAAGTGATAGCCAGGATCGGGGAGGTAACCTATCGTTTGGAATTACCACAACAATTGAGTCGAGTGCACTCCACCTTTCACATGTCTAACCTGAAGAAGTGTTATGCTGAAGAACCTCTAGCCATGCCATTAGAAGGAGTTTACTTCGATGACAAACTCCAGTTCACGGAAGAAACAGTAGAAATCATGGAGAGGACGGTTAAGAAATTGAAACGCAGCCATATCCCGTTAGTCAAAGTACGATGGAACTCGAGGAGAGGTCCTGAGTTCACCTGGGAACGAGAAGGTTTAGCTAGAATCAAGGAAGTTTAGCTAGCTTTTGTTCGCCATCATCACCTTCATCAATCAAGTAAGTACCATCTTCATACCCTAGTTCATTCATCATTTTTCTACTCTTCATTACATACCCTACTTGTAAGATCCATAAGAAACGCGACTAGAAGTACATGCACACGTAAAAATCATGCTAAACCTCGACTAGAAACCCACGGCTTAGATTTCTATAGTGGTCAACGAATCTAAATCATAAACCTATGGAGATAACTAACCTTGCCTTAAAAACTCTAAATGAACTAGACTTGTTAAAAATAGTAGTACACCAAATAAGCTAAAACAATAAGCCTTGAGTTTAAGCTCATAAGTCTCGGCTTATTATTTTAAGCCGAGTATAAATCCGTGGTTAGCAAGCCATGTAGCTAGAATGACTATTTAGAGATAGAGGAACTTAGTTAATAAGTTAGTACCTAAATAAGCTCACTAGTATAAGCTCATAATCTTAGATAAGCCAAGAACCAAATAAGCCATAAGCCACTATACGGACAAGATATATAAGCCGAACCTAGTAGGCCCATAAGCCTAAGTAAAGTGTTTAGATTAAACGGATATGTCAAATAAACATTTTCTAAGTGTTAAACAAGCCCACCAATGAGCCCGTTAGGCCCAAGTTACTAAACTGGACCCTTAATGGGCCAACCGAGCCCACTTAGCACCAAATATTATTAATAAAGACTTTTTTTGCCGTTTATGTCATTATGTGAAAGTACTAGTCAAAAATGTAATTGTATAAAACTTATACACTTGTTTCGTGACTTATAACAAGTACGAGGACCAAACTTGCCATTTTATAAACTCATAGCAAGCCCTGTAATATTTTTCGTGCCATAATAATTCATTTCGAAACTTGAGGGACTAGTAATGTCATTTTTATGAACTTATAACCCATGAGTGAACTTTTCGTGCCCTTTTAATATATTCTGAAACCACAAGGACTAATATTGCCAATTTTCGAACATGAACCAAGCCCTAGGGGGCTGTTATGTAACATGTGTACACCCAAAACCCTAAACCGAACTACAAGGACCAAATGTGGCAATACACGAAAATTATACAAGCCCGAGTAACACGTGTAACTAGGGGGACTTGTTTTGCCAATTAATGAAACTAAAACAAGCCCTAGGGGTGGTTATATAAATTGTCGCGAGTATATATATATATATATATATGTTTGAGGGACTAAAATTGTAATTTTCCTAAACCTAAACAAGCCCTAATTATATATATACTTTCCTAGTATTAAAAAGTGTAAACTTGAATAAACCTATAAATACGGAAATCATTTTCTTTCTCAAACTTATCATTTAAATAACTTATATAAACTCCGAGGAATTTTAATTAAATAAAATGTAATACATTTTTGTAAGCGTTATTTATATAAGTTAGATATAAACTGAATACAATTAATTTATAAGAATAAATATATTAAATATATTTATTATTAACCTTGTACACTTTAAATATATATAAAACCTTCTTTTATAAATATTTAACTCACCTTATAATGGTACAAGTACGAAGATATTAAATAAACAAATTAGTTACTTGAACGATATTAATTGTTACGTACTTAAAAATAAATACTCTATTACTTGTATAACGATAAATTAAATTACAAGAATCGTAAAATACTTAAAACCAGTATAAGCATGCACAGATTTGTTTCAGTGACTTTTATGCATCCTATTATACTTTTACTGAGAGTGTATAATTATTTAGGTTGTTGATTATGTCGTGGGCACCACTATAGATTCTTGTGACTTATTACTGTAGTACTGAGGTAGTTCATGGCCCGACTTTATATATTGACAAACTTTTAAATCCTTTATGGGGAAGAAATCATGCAACTTATTTTGTGGATGTAAACTGAACTGTACCAACTCTTGATTATATTTTCCTATCGTAGAATTCCTCATGACCCGTGAACTGAAACTGTTAAAATTGTTGGATTACCTGAATGTTATAAATAGATCTATTTGGGATTGACCATACCCATTTGGGTGAGTCGTGATCACTGTGCCTTGGTCGGGACAACAGGTGTTTATCATGTCGGAACGGAATATTGGGTGCATTATTATTAATGCGAATGGTTCTCATTTCTTGAGGGCTTAACTTGTCAAGCGTCAGTTTCGGGTAATAGGAAATGCAATTACTTTTAAGTATCGATGCTATGTGCATCACTACTTCAGTGAATTTTTTACTATCAAAACTTAATTATTAAACATGTGAATTCACCAACTTTATGTTGACTCTCAAAAGCATGTTTTCTCAGGTAATTGAAGCAAGTAGTTATTATGTGCCTCGACCTCAGCATCAAGATATGCAGCATTCTAGCACTCTTCTGGGGATTTTATAATTGGGGATTTACAAACAATCTTTTATTTACGTTGGAACCATTTTAAATAACAATTCGCACTACTGTTCATGTAATAAATGTTTGATAATCTTTTATCTGATGCTCTATGTACTATCTGCTATTGATCTAACTACGTGACACCCAAATATTATTTCCGCTGCATTTGACCAATTTGGGGGTGTCACATAACCATTTCCCCAATTTCTTGTTTACACATAAATGCTTGTGTTCCACACCTTTACTGCTAAACCTATGAATATCACTCAACTTTATGTTGACGATTTTACATGTTTAATCTCATGTATTAATACTTAGCTTTGCTTGGGTGGGAGCCCGTAGGATATTATCGCGGCTTGGAGATTTTTGTGATACTCTTAAAACTTTGATTTTATCTAAAAACTGTCAAAAGTTTTTCATGTATCCTTGATAACTATAAGTTACAAAACCATAATTAAATAATAGATTTTGCGCTTATAAAACTCTGGGACATTTGTTTAAAAACTCTGATGTTTATGATGTAATGTATATGTTTTTTGTTACGTCAACTTTGTGTCAACAGTAATTCATTGTTTCTTGTACCATGACATGGAACCCCCTTGCTGCCTAGTTGTTTCCTTGCCTGATTTCGGGGGTCTCACATAAGCAAATATAACATGAATTCCTCATCTATGCCCGATAGCAAAACTAATGATTCGATAGGAAAACTGCTAGTAAAAAAACCGGACCTTTTTTTTCAAGAGTTATCTGATTTGACACTAGCTTCGTACCAAATTAATGGTCTCGATTTTTTTCTACCGTTTCGTAGTCCTCGTATCGTATTATATACCAAGAGTCGGTACGGTTTTAAAATCCGTTTCAAAATGCTCGTCTCTAGTGACGCGTTTTTCAAAAGTGAGCAACTTCTTGAAATAAAGTTATGTGCTCGGTCAGATTAAATATAAACAAGAATCATATATGTAAGTCTATTTTCTTTTTAAATTATTTACCTATTGATAGAAAAATAGCACAAAAAAACTTGTTTTACTCAAAGCATCATATTTAACTTACCTCATTAAATATCAAGAAAAAAACAAAATATAAAGTAATCTATACTACATATAAAATTGGAATCTCTTTCTTCATTAATTACAAAAATTAAGTAGTATAACTTTTTTTAGCACATTGTACAATCCTTAATGCAAACAATAATGCACATTATTACATTATTTTTTTAATTAATGTCAAAATTTAAGTAATATAACTTATGAAGCACATTATGCAACTTTTAAGGTAATCTTTCATTACAATTAAATATCATTTAAGTAATAGCAATACAAGTTAAAAACTAAGGTTATAATTTTTGAATGCACAAGTACATTCAAACACGTAATTAACATTACTTTTAAAATACCCCATTACTCAAAAGTACAACAATATGTTCACGTTATCATACTCCTTTATAAATCATATTGACATGTTATTTTTAGAATACTTGAAAATTCAAGTTACAACATACTAAACCATTTGTACGACATACTAAGCCATTTTTAGAATACTTGAAACATGGAATTATAACATATATTGCATTAAACTCTATCATTAAAATACCTCATCACCCAATTTTATTATTAAAATAACACATGGTACAAGTATAAATACTTGAAAATTTTAAGTCATAATACATAATGCTATTTGTACAAGCAAAATAAGCAAACATACTAAAAGTAGAAAACTTAAAACATGTAATTATACTATTAAAACAACATATCACATTAAATTATATAATTAAAACAACTCCTCACCTTATTTTGCAACTAAAACAACACATAATACAAGTATTAATACATAATTAGAAATCTAATAAAAACATAAAAACATAATTTAATACTCATTTTAAAACATTATTAATACATAATAGTTAATACACGCTTAAAAATAATTTTAATTAATACTAATTAAATAATATTACTAATACACCTCATTACTTAAGAATACACTTATATATATACACATTGTACACCAATTAAAAGCATATATATATATATATATAAGATCGTACATATTTTGTCTACCTAAAATAATTGCGTACATAGTTTTGAAACCGAACCGGACCAACGAGTCACAATTAGTTCAGATACCGAAAAAGTCATCAGAATAAGAACCGAAGAGGCCCCATCAAAACCAACAAAAACATTCCCATTACTTAACTATGTACTATTTTTAACAACCCATAAATCTATACTACTTATAACAAATATTGCACTCTGTCTTCAATATTTAAAATAGTACACCCTTACAAGATTTTGTGGTACAAACTTGTACAACACAAAAACTATATATATTTAGTTCTATATTAATTGGGTAGCAGGAATAAGATCGAGAGAAAACCTAATCTCGGTGGAAAACCTAGAAAACTAAACTGATGCACTAAAAATAACGAACAGATGCACTAAAAATTTGTCATTAGTGCATCCGTTTAGTGCACTTCATTTAGGGCATCTGTTTGATATTATAGTGCATCTGTTTTAGTTTTATAGGTTTTCTACCGAGATGAGGTTTTCTCTAGAACCCATCCCTTGGGTAGCAATACACATTAAATGAAAAAGTTAATACAAATTAACATGCAACATGTACAAATAATTATTGATATAAACTATAGTTTTTTTACATAAAGTTATTTAAATAATTCACAAATGTAAGTTTAGTATTAAACGTGCGTTTGATTTTGAATCATTCAATTTTTTTTATAAATTTGCATATTTGAAATCACATATTGTCTATGTATGTATTTTAGTACAAATTTAATGAAATAATAATCATTATGCTAATTAATTCGATTGAATTGTACATATAAAAATAAAAAGATTTTTATGTTATTATAATATATGAAAATTATACACATATAAACTACGAAAACTTTCTATATTTACACGTTATATAATATTATGACGAGTGTTACAGAGAGATTAACAAATACATTTCAGGATCAATCATCACAATTTCATTATACTATTTTATATGGAGTAATATATTATTGTTTAGAGTTATCCAATTTAAAACTATTATCATTATTTGTAAAGTTATTATCAAAAATATGTATAATCATAAAATATTACGTTCGTGGAATGTTAGTTTCACGTTACCCGCAGCCGCAACGCGCGGGTACCCTGCTAGTAGTATAGAAGTGAAAAATGAAATAGCCATACTAGCTAGCCAACATACTAAACCCACGTGACAATACTATGTCAGAAAAAGAAAAAAGAAACTGACGCATGCTTTTTATATAACCGGTGTTGATTACCGATCATCTTCTCCGGTGCTCATTTCCGATCATCTATCAGGTCGAATGTTTTTTCATTTTTCACTCTTAGAAAAGGTTGCACTATTCGGCAGGTTCGGGGTGGCACAGCACCCCCTGGCAGTCGCGGATCCAGCCGACAATCCAAGGTAGTTCCTATTTAGTTAAGGAAAAAAAATAAAAGAGCCAAAACGCTTATATATCGGGTCGGGTCGGGTTCGGTCGGATATCGGGTTCGGTCGGATATCGGGTCGGGTCGGGTCGATCGAATACACTATTTACGACGACTTCAACGATATTTTTATATAACATAGAATACATGTGAGTTCTATTTGCAGAGCAAATTATTTATAGTTTGTATAACATGGTTATAAATCGAAAATGACACGAGCTTTTCAGCTTTTATGAAAATGCTTTCTCTTATTTAACTGTCACGGGTGAAGTATAACTGGATTAATATACTTCTAAAGTGTAAAGGTCAAATTAGAATTTCTCACAAACAAAATGCCTTAAATATAAAATGCAGTAAAATAGATTAGCTTTAGGTCATCTTCTTCATGAAAATAAAGCAGCTTAAAACCTCCATTAAAGTAGATGCTCGTTTTTATTCGTTTCTTGTTCGATTTTTTCCTTTCTTTCTTCTTTCTCAAATACAAGGTGGTTCCGATCATATTCTAAGGTGGTTCCTAATTTTATTAATACGTAACTTCTAAGTGATCTCGATTTCTAAGGTGGTTCCCGAGAACCACCTTCCTATAACCTAGATCCGCTACTGCCCCCTGCCCCCTGCCCACCCCCCTACTGGCCCAGTCATTGTATAAATCGATTAGTATTAAGTTATACTATACTACGCTCTTATTATAACACAGATATACTACGCTCTATACTATATTTTTGTTAGTATTAAGTTAAACAATAAACAAAGTCAGCCATGCGCTCATAACATTGGGGCCTTTGAAAATTTGGGGGCCTTTTACGGTTGATCACCCTGCACACCCTCAAATCCGGCCATGCTAAGTTGTGGGTTCAAGTCATATAAGATACATATGTATGCGCGTATTCGCCCTCGTCATGAATAAAATACTGTCTTGTAAGTTGCACCACGTCATCATAAGTATAAGTTTATATAGGAAACGGTGTACACTTATATTATGAAATCGAATTTACAATAAAATAACAGAAATTAAATTGACAGAATTTAAATGACAGAAAGTAATTAACAGTAATGAAGAAAGAAGTAAAACAAAGACGAGGCACGTGTTTAACATGCTTCCCTTAAAACAGATTCGCCGTCTGTTTCCCAGGGTACAACGTCCAAAGCTGTTGTACAGCCGGAATAAACAAACTTGCCTGAAAGATCACGGAAGCCTTGCGTGTTTCTGATCGACGAGCTGCTAAAAAACGAACTGGTAATGGAGTAAAGAAAAAGTTGCGTTTCTCTAATCAAAACTGAATGAGAATGGTTTATTTTATACCTAATTTATGTCTTGGTCACCAACACAGAATATATGCTTCTAAAATAATCAGACATACAAATCTGTTAAAAATAAACACGATTTGCATATATTTCACAAACACAGGAAAATTCTGTCATGACTTAATAAGAAAGTCTATATCTATTCCTTAAATAGATGTACAGAATTTTCTGGAAACAAAAATCGAATTTGCAGCAAAAAATATACTGAAATATGCCCGCACCCAAGCTAGTTTTCGGAGCTGCATTCGTGTCCGCAGGTCGCGCGCTCGTGCACAAGTTCAGTAGCTTCGAACCCGTTTTTGGCCTAGAAATCCCACTTTCTCCACCCCCCACCCCCCCTGCGCGCGCGTAGGCGTGGGAGTAAAAACCCACAATTGAATATTGTAGGGTAGAAACTAGGATTTCTGAAACTAGGATTTTTGTTAATCCTTTTTAATCGATTAATGTTCGTTTTTCCTCGATTCGACTCGAATTTGATTTCCAATTAATCGTTACGACTTAACTTTGTTTTTGGTAAAATCTATTTTTGGAATTTTTTTTAAACTAACTTAAATCTATTTAATTGAAAGAAAACTATTTGAATTAACTATGTAAACTATTAATTTGAAAATAAAATTTAACTAATTAATAAAACTTAAAAACTTTTAATTAAAATCTACTTTTAAACAAAACTTAATAAATTGAAATCTAATTTTAAAACTAAATTTGAAAACTTAAAATAAAACTATTTTAAATAAAAGTAAATTTAAACTAATTTAAAATTTTAAAGAAAGTAAATAAAATATTTTTTTCTCTTTTTGTGTTTTTATAAAAGTAAAACATTAATTTAAAACTATTTTAAATCTAAAATGTAAATAAGAATTTAAAAATCTATTTATGAATTAAACTTCAAAATAAACTAAATTAAAACAAAACTTAATTAAAACTTTTATCTAAATTTTAAATAAACTAAAACTTTGATTAAACTAGTTAAATAAAATCTGCCAACAAAATACTATCCTATATTAATCAATTTCTGCGTAACAAAACACAAGAATTGCACTAGAACAGATGGTTAGGTTGTTTGGCTGTGAGACGAGAGGTCTGGGGGTCGAATCCCACCAGGACCTATATTTACTTAATATTTTTTTTGAGCTTTTTATTTTGGACAGAAAGTCCTCAGACTAATTGAGTCTGAGGCTTAAGCACTTACAAAAACAAGAATACAATCTAAATAAATAAGTTGAACTCAAATAAGCAGGAACCAAATAAGCCAGATAAGTAGTGACAATAAGCAATAACTTAATAACCAATAAGCTGAATCTAATAAACTAGCTAAACGAAAAATAAGCTGAAACGAATAAAGCTGAAAATAAGCAAATAAGCTATCTAACGATGCAAACTGAAATAAGCTAAATAAGCAAATATATAAAATAAGCAAATAAATCTAGAATAAAAATAAGCAATCTAATCTTAAATAAAATCTAATCAGCAAAAAAAAACTTAACAGATATCGAACTACTCCAAAACTAAACAGATAATCAATACTACTGAAATTTAAACGATCATTAGCAGATAAGCAATTCCTATATCTAAGTAAATCCAAGGATAAAAAGCAGATAACACTGGAACATAAGCAGATTCGAACAGCCTCACACCAAACCATAACTAACAGTAACTACTCCAAATAAACCAAAACAGATCCAATATACCCAATACACAAGCAGATTTAAATCCCAATACCAAATACTTAAGCTAAAACTGATAAAAAATGAAAAGAGGGAAGAAACCTTGTGACGATTTCCTTTGGGAAGTAGGTGTGCGCTGAACCCCCTATGAACCAAAATAAAGCAAACACCACCTTATCACCCAGAAAACATCATCATCATCGTCTTCAATCCAAATCTCTCGAACCAAACAGTAGTATGAACAGTATTTTTTATATATATTTTCCCAGTGGGGGAAAAATAACAATCCACTTTCCTTTAATTTTTATTTTTTTTAATAATAATAACGAGAACAGTAATCGAAACAGATGAGGCAGATTATATAAAAAAGATTAACATGAATTAAAATGTGAGACGAGAATTAATTTAAACTCTAATTTTTCATTAATTAAAAGAAAAGATTACATAAACTGGAATTTAAAAATTACATTAAACCTATCAACCTAATTTTCAGAGAAATAAAATATAAAGAAAAGGCACTAAAATTACATGAAAAGAGGGGGGTTTTATAGGAGCACCCCGAACCTTCTAGGTTCTCCTTGGTGCCCAAGTAATTAAATCCTAGCCCTTGAATTCTTCAATCTTCTTCTCTCTCTTCTTGTTTACTTGATCATACGGCTAAAATAAAACCAAGAGTCCGGATTGCCAGCATGGCTTGACATGATTGGAGGGTTGGTTTTGGTGAGGTGTTACCACCAATCAATATCGAGTATTTAGCCACGTAGGATCAAGGACCACCAGTGGGTGTTTGATGCGATTTTTATGGGGATTTAATCCCAATCCGTGTGAATCACACGAATTGGGTAAAACCTCCAATTTTCACTTGTTAATTTTTACTGATCAAGAATTTAGGGTTTGGAAGGGAGTTGGGGGTGTCTGCGTATTTTTTGGAGAAGAGAAAGTGTGAGAGAGTGAGTAAATGGGATAAAACGAGTGGGGTAAAAAAAAGTTTGTTTTTATTTATTTGGGGTGTGGGTAAAGTGGAAAACACGTGGGAAAGGGTAGGTAAGAGTTGTGTGTGGTAACTTTGACCGGTCAAGCAAACTAGTGAAACAGATTTATCCCATTGACTAGTCAACCCAAGTGAAATAGGATTTCGTATATCTTTTCACCAATTTGGGCTTGTGGCCCGTTTTCTTCATCCGTTGCATTTATGAATTTGGGCCTTGATGGATTTATGGCCATCTAATCAAACACAACATGTCTTTCAAATGGGCTTTTGAGCCCATTAATCAAATGTGGGACCCACTTGGCTCGAATATCTTCAAAAACGATAAATTCCATTAAAACGAGCTCGATTCCGACTTTCTTGATAATTTCTTCAAATTTAAGTGGACTTAGCCGGTTTTCGTGATCTTGGCACACTTTTGGTCTTTTGATCTTGTCTTTGACTCTTTCTTGAATTTTCTTTGACATTTGACCGTGAAGTCTCGTGTTTTCTCTTCTTTTGATCATTTGTACCTATTTAAACACAAGAACACAAAACCACGCGTAATTCCGACATTTATGATATAAAACACATGATTAGGTCTTGTTTTTCCATGAATTTAGTGGCAAAAGGATAAGTGTTTACACACTTATTAAATCCCCTACACTTGACCATTGCAATGACCCCATGCAATGCATAGTTTTAAAGCATTACATTTTTCTCATAATCAATCCATCTCGGCCTTTATTATTATTACTTACTACTATTATGACGAAAAGATAAAACTTAAGAAAGAGACAAAAGTTATAATCATTTATTAACTTGGAAATTATTCGATGGAAGAAACTTGTAAAGAAATCTAAGACTTAGATTAGGGCTTTGGTGTCATGAATATAAATCACCCTCAAGTTTCACGTTCCCCATACCAAGCATAAAAACGAGATCATTGTTATTACAAGTTAGCACAACTATCACTTGCTCATGTGGTTTAGTTAATCACTTAGACCCCCTTATTCCTACGGTGTATCTCTTGTATTTTATTTTTGTCTGAATGATCACGAGGATGCATTTTTGACTTATTTCGATAATTTATTAAAGCCGAAAATAAAGTGGGACGATTTAATCAATAGTTAGATAAAGGACAAAATCTTTTAAAACTGCTTCTCGAAACCTCAAAAAGTTCATATCTTGGCATAACTCGTTTCACGATTTGAGACCTTTCTCGGACCGATATTTGGCTTGTACTTCAAACTTCAAATCTTGAGAGACGATCTTGAAATTATGGTCTTCTCTTCATTTTGGTATACATCTTCATAAGGAGTGAAAGATGCTTCAAACGTTGACCACGACTTCTTCATTTATCCTCTTCTTTATTTAGGATTTTGATATACAACGATCCGCCTCCTTTTCGGACTTGGATTTATTTATCCTCATACCTTGTTAGGGTCTTTTTGGATAGAATTCTCCATGATCTTTAGGGGAGTAATTGCTTCTCGTCTTGTGTCTTGATCCATCATATTGATTTGGATTAATGATCTTCACATCATCTTAGGATCTTTAGAAAAAAGTGAATCCTCATGCCTTGTGAGGGCCTTTTTGGACTCGGGTATCCTCATGCCTTGTTAGGGCCTTTTTGGATAAGCCAATCTTCGCGTCCCGTTTCAATAAGTTATGCCTTGGCTATGAAATCTAATTAATACCGAGCAACTTTTAAACGATCTTGTGCTAGAAGCTAAGTAACTTTTCAAATCGTACAACCTTATTTATTGCAAATATATTTATTAACAAGCGATGGGAGAAAAAGCTCATAACTAACTCACATAAGTTAATGAAAGAATACCGAACTTATAATTAACTCTATCATCTCTCGTTCTCCACAATTTAAAATCTCAAGGAATGAGACTCGTGGATGCTTAGCCTAATAAACCAATTAAGGTCCATATGGTTAAGGATACTAGCTAGAGTAAACTCGGATAAGTAAACTCGGGTTGAGTCAAAATATTCACGACGGGCCTAATATATCAAAGACATCTAAACTTGATAAAACCATTTTATTTATTATTTCATTTTTTTACTTTATTCTTGAAATGGAAATTATTGCGATGCGATAATAAAAGGAAAGAAAATAAATAAAAATACTACTAGGCCAAAATAGATCAAAAATTTGAAAAAGCTGAAAAAATTTTAAATTTTCTGGTTAAATAGGGTCAAATTCATGGAAAAGCCCACTAAAATTCGATAGAAGTCCCCCCTACACTTAATATAAACATTGTCCTCAATGTTTAAGCATGTGGGAGAATAAACTCCCCTACACTTAGGACATTGAGTACGTTGTTTAAAATCGAGCTAAGGAAGGGACAACTAAAGTGATTACATTTATTCGTTTTATTTATATACAAGTATGAATCACAATAGTTTTGATAGAACCGGGTACACGGGAAAACGGGATCACGGGTCGCGTCAAAAGTACCAAAATTGGATCATCAAAGCACATGTCCCTGCACACATCACAACATACAAACAACCTACTTGGCTCCCCCTACACTTATTGGTGGAAAATGGATGAAGGTGAAAAAGGGGTGGAAAGGATGGTAAAGGTAAAAATCTAACCTAGTTATACGATGCTTGATTTATTTATCACGAGTCTCTAGCTCGACTTGATTTCCCGAATTAATTCAAGGGAAATGTGGAGAGGGATGGAATCATCTCGTGAGAGATGTCCTCTCCATAGTACAACTTAACCCGTTGGCCATTCACCTTAAAGTTGGGCCCATTTGGTTGGGATAACTCAATGGTGCCATAAGGGAAGACTTAGGCCACGATGAATGGACCGGACCAACGGCTCTTAAGTTTACCCGAAAAGATTTTCAACCGAGAGTTAAAGAGTAAAACTTGATCACCAACATGGAACTCTCGGTTTTTAATCTTGGAATCATGAATGAGCTAAGTTTTCTCCTTGTAGATTAATGAATTTTCATAAGCCTCATTCCTAAGTTCATTGAGTTCATTGAGTTGGATTTTCCTATGATCACCGGCTTTGTTAAGATCAAAATTATCCCATTTTAAGGCCCAATAAGCCTTATGCTCCAACTCAATGGGGAGGTGGCACGCCTTTCCATACACAAGGCAATAAGGGGTACAACCTGTAGGTGTCTTATAAGCGGTACGGAAAGCCCACAAAGCATCATCTAATTTATCGGCCCATGAGGCACGATGCTCTCCCACGGTTCGCTCTAAGATTCTCTTAAGACCACGGTTAGAAACCTCGGCTTGTCCATTAGTTTGAGGATGATATGCGGTGGAAAGTCAGTGATTGACACCATACTTAGCCATGACTCGTGCAAATTGATCATTGCAAAAATGAGTTCCGCGATCACTAATAATAGCACGAGGCACACCGAATCGAGCAAACAATTGTTTCAAGAAGTTAACAACCACCCTCGCATCGTTAGTAGGTAAAGCCTTTGCTTCAACCCATTTTGATACGTAGTCAACGGCTACGAGGATGTACTTGTTTCCCTTCGATGATAGAAACGGCCCCATAAAGTCGATGCCCCATACGTCAAAGATTTCACATTCTTGGATGAAATTTTGAGGAATCTCATCTTTATGTGTGATCTTGCCTTGCCTTTGGCAAGCATCACAATGTTTAACCATTTCATGTGCATCATGATAAATGGAGGGCCAATAGAGTCCGGAGTCGAAAACTTTTTTAGCGGTGTAATTAGGACCAAAGTGACCACCGGTGCGTCCTTTATGGCAAGCTTCAAGGATTTGTAAAGCCGCCGGCCCATCAACACATCTACGAATGATTAAGTCCGCACATTGCTTGAAAAGATAAGGGTCGTCCCAATAGTACGTTTTAACGTCCTTGAAGAATTTTTTCTTTTGTTGGGACGTTAACCCTTCGACAAGAACACCATCCGCCAAATAGTTTGCAATGTCGGCAAACCATGGGGTATCATCAAGATTGGAATTAATATACATTAAGGTCTCAAGGGAAAAGAATTCATTAATCTCTTGATTTGGAGATTCCCCTTGATACAGATCCTCAAGTCTACTAAGGTGATCCGCGGCTAGGTTTTCCGCTCCTTTTTTATCACGAATTTCGATTTTAAATTCTTGTAGGAGCAAAACCCAACGAAGGAGTCTCGGTTTAGCATCTTGCTTGGTCAACAAGTATTTCAAGGCGGAATGGTCGGTGTAAACGATGGTGGTGGAAAGAACAAGATAGGGGCGAAATTTCTCAAAAGCATACACTACAGCTAAAAGCTCTTTTTCGGTAGTGGTATAATGCAATTGAGCCCCCGTCATTGTCTTACTAGCATAATGAATGGGTTGAAAATGTTTGTTAACTCGTTGACCTAAAACCGCTCCTACCGCGAAATCACTAGCATCACACATGAGCTCGAAAGGTAACTCCCAATTTGGAGAGACCAAGACCGGTGCCTTAGTTAATTTACCTTTAAGAAGTTCGAAAGAGTCGAGACATTCTTGAGAGAAGATGAAAGGAGCATCCTTTTCTAAGAGATGAGTCATTGGACGAGCTATTTTCGAGAAATCTTGGATGAAACGTCGATAAAATCCCGCATGGCCTAAAAAACTTCTAACTCCTTTGACGGTGGTAGGTGGAGGTAACTTAGCAATGACGTCAACTTTTAGCACGGTCGACTTCGATACCGGCTTTGGAAATTTTATGACCTAGGACGATGCCTTCTTTTACCATGAAATGGCATTTTTCCCAATTAAGAACGAGACGAGTGTCTTCACACCGTTAGAGCATACGTTCTAAATTAGCAAGGCAAGAAGAGAAAGAATCACCATAGACCGAGAAATCGTCCATAAAGACTTCCATAGTTTCTTCAACCATGTCATGGAATATCGCCATCATACACCTTTGGAAAGTCCCGGGAGCATTGCATAAGCCGAAAGGCATTCTTTTGTAAGCAAATGTTCCATAGGGACAAGTGAATGTGGTTTTCTCTTGGTCTTTTGGATCGATAGGGATTTGAAAATATCCGGAAAAGCCATCTAAGAAACAATAGAAATCATTACCCGCTAAACGCTCGAGCATTTGATCCATGAAAGGAAGAGGGAAATGATCCTTACGAGTGGCATCATTGAGCTTACGATAATCGATGCAAACTCTCCAACCCGTTACGAGTCGAGTAGGAATCAACTCGTTGTTTTCGTGGGAACAACGGTGATTCCGCCTTTCTTAGGCACACAATGGACGGGACTAACCCATGGCGAATCCGAGATAGGGTAAATCATTCCGGCATCGAGAAGTTTGATAACTTCTTTCTTAATGACTTCATGAATTTTTGGATTAACCCTTCTTTGATTTTGGATTGCGGGTTTAAAGTCATCTTCCATGAGAATTTTGTGAGTACAAAATTAGGACCAATTCCGCGAATGTCGGAGATTTTCCAAGCAATTGCTTTCTTATGATTCTTAAGCACATCTATAAGTCGGGATTTTTCATATTCTTTTAAGTCCTTAGCAATAATGACGGGCAACTTATTATCCTCCTCTAAGAAAACGTACTCTAAATGAGACGGTAAATCCTTAAGCTCTAAATCCGGCGGATTGTCAATGGAAGGCTTAGTCAAAGTAGGATCATCGTTTGTAACTTCTTTAGGAGTGGGTGGAGAAATATTGTCCTCATTGAGAAGTCTCTCAATAGAATGAATGTCTTCATCCCAATTGGTGGGAGAATTATCATAGTTAATATTGAGAGGACCCAAGCTAGCTTCAAAATCATCTAAGTCACTTTCTCCAAATGGAGTCAATGAAGGAGCAATAGAAGCTACGGTCTCAACATGAGGTAAAGGAGAAATCCCGCTCTTATAAGCCTTGTGAAAATGTTCTTCGCATGCTTCGTCGAGCACATCGATGAAATTCACGGATTCGGGCTCATCAGGAAGTTTGGAAAGTTTACCCATGTTAAAGACGATTTTGTCATCCCCGACCCTCATGATAAGTTCACCCGCGGCTACATCAATTAATTTACGCCCGGTTCTCAAGAAGGGTCGTCCCACAATTAAGGGAACACGGGGATCCATTTCATAGTCGACTACGACGAAATCAGCGGGAAAAGTGAATTTGTCGACTCCTACAAAAACATCCTCGGCTATCCCCACCGGATAAGCAACCGTACGGTTAGCTAATTCTAATGTCAGTGGGGACGAGCTCGGGTAAAGATAATTGTTTCCACACGGACAATGGCATAAGATTGATACTCACTCCGAGATCCGCCAAGGCCATACAATTCTCAACACCCGGAAAATTACAAGGAATAAGGAATCGACCGGGATCTCCTAACTTAACCGGTAATTTTCTCAAAAGAACCGCGGAACAATTCTCATTCAATTGGGTACTGGAAATATCAAGCAACTTTTCCTTATCACTTAAAAGATCCTTAAACATCTTAGCGTACTTAGGCATGTGAGCGAGCGCCTCGGCAAAGGTGATATTAAAATTCAATTGTTTGAACATTTTTAGGAAGTTCGAAACTTGAATATCATCCTTATTCTTCAATTTCTCTTTCCGCAACCTTGAGGGATAAGGTATATTGGGTTGAGATGAAGGCTTTGGAGTGGATTGCTCACTCACATCCTTTGGTGGAGGAGGAGGAATAGAAATAGAAGGTGAAGGAACCGGTTTTGGAACCGAAGGTGTGGTAGAAAATTTAGGTATCGGTGGAACATAAGGTGTAGACGAATGCATAACGGGAGGTATGTCACAAGTGGAAGAAGAAGGAGGTTGTGTCGAAGAAGAAGGTATCTCGGGTCCTTGGTTAGGTGGGGAAGGTTCTACGGTGGTCTTACCGCTCCTAGTAGTGATAGCATTAACATTAGCCCTAGGATTGGTCACGGTGTTCGAAGGAAGGGTACCTTGGGGACGAAAGGTTTGAATCATAGTCAAAAATTTCTTATTGGTCGATTCTTGCATCTCTCTCATCATTCGTTCATGGTCGGATAATTTTTGTAAAACCAAGTCTATTTGAGGATTATGCATGTTCATTTGATTATAACCTTGATTAGGAAAACCTTGGTTTTGATATTGATTAGAACCTTGATTAAATCCTTGATTTTGAAAACTTTGGTTATTAAATCCTTGATTATTTAACCCTTGGTTTTGCCCTTGAAAATTCCCTTGATTTTTATTAAAACCCCGTTGATTAGAATTTCCTTGAAAATTACCCCGTTGAGGACCTTGGTTCCTATTTTGGGCGGGTGGGGGTGGTCTTTGTGGTGCTACAAAACCCGGGGGAGCCAAATAGTTATTAGACTTGTAAGACAAATGGTTAACATCAACATTTGGTTTGAAATGAATCCGATCATTTTCATTGTTATTATAAGCATAAACTTCTTGTTGATTATTGTAAACCTTGTCACAATTATAGTACGAATGTGGTCCACCACAAGTTTCACACGTTTCACTTTTTTCTTTCACGGCATGCACATGTGTAGTGAGGGCGTCGGTTTTTAGAGCGAGTGTTTCAACAAGCGAAGTAAGTTTATTAATTTGATCATTCACCTCATTATTACTAGTACTAGCACTTGCCATATTAGCCCTAACACTTTTGGTTTGCACTTTTTCCTTGTTCTCAATAATGGCCCAAGCCTCGTTCATGGTTTTAACAAGAATATTGCCCCCCGCGGCACTATTAAGTGAGTCTTGGTCGTTTAGAGTTAAACCATTATAAAACGTGTTGATTTGATGCACTTTAGTAAAACCGTGTTGTGGAAATTTTCTCAAAAGATCTTTAAAACGATCCCAAGACTCACTAAACGTTTCCCCATATCGTTGTTCAAAGGTGATGATCTCATTTCTTAAAGAAGTGGTCCGTGATGGTGGGAAAAAGTAGTTAATGAACTTGGTCTCTAAGTCGATCCATGTGGTAATACTTTGGGGTGGTTCCTTATCAAGCCAAATCCGGGCTTGTCCCTCGAGGGAAAAAGGAAAAAGTTGTAGGCGAACGGCCTTTTGTGGCACCCCATTATATTTGACGGTATTAGCTAATTGGATGAAACGTTTGATATGAGCGTGTGGGTCATCATTAGTACGGCCTAAAAATGGTGCAGCGGAAACCATTTGAATAAAACCCGATTTAAGTTCGAAATGATTAGCTCCAATATTTGGCACCACAATCGCGTCATCGTTTCCTTCAACGTGAGATTGTAGAATCTCAATCATTGGTCGATTATCCGTTGCCATCGTATTGTCGAAAGCTCGATTCTCGGGATCGGCTTTAATGACGGTCTTTCTGTTTTTCTTCTTCTTCTTTTTAGAAGAATTAGAAGTATTTGGTACACCAATCGGTATGTATGTATGCGCGCGAGTGCGCATACAATTAAAACTTTGGAATGAGGTAGGTGACCTCGGTCGACTTTGAGAGGAAAAGGATTTTCCCTCTCGAGGAGCAATATGAAAAAGCTACAAAAATATATACGTAAATACTAATTGAGTTGACAAACCAATAATCGGTCGTCCCTCTCAATATACGCACAAGCGAGTGGGGAAACGAGGTGGCACAAAGCACTTAAAAACCTTTTTCCTTAGACGGCCTTTTATAGCGCGTCGCCTTATACCCACCTTATAGTTTGTATATGTCGAGTTCAAACGTCTTACTAGTATTTATCTATTTTGCCCTTTTTTCGTTATGGATGCGACTACAATAGTTAGGTGATGAAATCCCAACTAAGGCTTATTTGAAAAGTAGGTAATTTTATTGTGCTACGTAATATATTATAGTAAAAGGAAAAATCTTTTTGTATTTTTTAGAAAAATATATATTCACAAGAAATACGAAAGAAACCGAACTAAAAATTAACACTAATACGTAATATTTTTGGTGTAATACTTTTAGGAAAAAGTATTACTTTTGATTTTTTTTTTAATTTTTTGGTGCAATTCTTAGGAAAGAAATTGCTTTTGTGATTTTTTAATTTTTTTGTATTTTTAAGTTTTTGATTTTTTTGTGTTTTTGATTTTGTTTGCAAGAAACGTAACGTTCAAAGTGAACGGGTCCCAAAATCCAAACGTCTTCACGAAAAATCGTCAATCGTACGAGCGAAGCGGCAGCGGCGCCAGTTTGAAACTAGGATTTTTGTTAATCCTTTTTAATCGATTAATGTTCGTTTTTCCTCGATTCGACTCGAATTTGATTTCCAATTAATCGTTACGACTTAACTTTGTTTTTGGTAAAATCTATTTTTGGAATTTTTTTTTAAACTAACTTAAATCTATTTAATTGAAAGAAAACTATTTGAATTAACTATGTAAACTATTAATTTGAAAATAAAATTCAACTAATTAATAAAACTTAAAAACTTTTAATTAAAATCTACTTTTAAACAAAACTTAATAAACTGAATTCTAATTTTAAAACTAAATTTGAAAACTTAAAATAAAACTATTTTAAATAAAAGTAAATTTAAACTAATTTAAAATTTTAAAGAAAGTAAATAAATATTTTTTTCTCTTTTTGTGTTTTTATAAAAGTAAAACTTTAATTTAAAACTATTTTAAATCTAAAATGTAAATAAGAATTTAAAAATCTATTTATGAATTAAACTTCAAAATAAACTAAATTAAAACAAACCTTAATTAAAACTTTTATCTAAATTTTAAATAAACTAAAACTTTGATTAAACTAGTTAAATAAAATCTGCCAACAAAATACTATCCTATATTAATCAATTTCTGCGTAACAAAACACAAGAATAGCACTAGAACAGATGGTTGGGTTGTTTGGCTGTGAGACGAGAGGTCTGGGGGTTGAATCCCACCAGGACCTATATTTACTTAATATTTTTTTTTTTGAGCTTTTTATTTTGGACAGAAAGTCCTCAGACTAATTGAGTCTGAGGCTTAAGCACTTACAAAAACAAGAATACAATCTAAATAAATAAGCTGAACTCAAATAAGCAGGAACCAAATAAGCCAGATAAGCAGTGACAATAAGCAATAACTTAATAACCAATAAGCTGAATCTAATAAACTAGCTAAACGAAAAATAAGCTGAAACGAATAAAGCTGAAAATAAGCAAATAAGCTATCTAACGATGCAAACTGAAATAAGCTAAATAAGCAAATATATAAAATAAGCAAATAAATCTAGAATAAAAATAAGCAATCTAATCTTAAATAAAATCTAATCAGCAAAAAAAAACTTAACAGATATCGAACTACTCCAAAACTAAACAGATAATCAATACTACTGAAATTTAAACGATCATTAGCAGATAAGCAATTCCTATATCTAAGTAAATCCAAGGATAAAAAGCAGATAACACTGGAACATAAGCAGATTCGAACAGCCTCACACCAAACCGTAACTAACAGTAACTACTCCAAATAAACCAAAACAGATCCAATATACCCAATACACAAGCAGATTTAAATCCCAATACCAAATACTTAAACTAAAACTGATAAAAAAAATGAAAAGAGGGAAGAAACCTTGTGACGATTTCCTTTGGGAAGTGTGTGGGCGCTGAACCCCCTATGAACCGAAATAAAGCAAACAGCACCTTATCACCCAGAAAACATCATCATCATCGTCTTCAATCCAAATCTCTCGAACCAAACAGTAGTATGAACAGTATTTTTTATATATATTTTCCCAGTGGGGGAAAAATAACAATCCACTTTCCTTTAATTTTTATATATTTTTTTAATAATAATAACGAGAACAGTAATCGAAACAGATGAGGCAGATTATATAAAAAAGATTAACATGAATTAAAATGTGAGACGAGAATTAATTTAAACTCTAATTTTTCATTAATTAAAAGAAAAGATTACATAAACTGGAATTTAAAAATTACATTAAACCTATCAACCTAATTTTCAGAGAAATAAAAAATAAAGAAAAGGCACTAAAATTACATGAAAAGAGGGGGGTTTTATAGGAGCACCCCGAACCTTCTAGGTTCTCCTTGGTGCCCAAGTAATTAAATCCTAGCCCTTGAATTCTTCAATCTTCTTCTCTCTCTTCTTGTTTACTTGATCATACGGCTGAAATAAAACCAAGAGTCCGGATTGCCAGCATGGCTTGACATGATTGGAGGGTTGGTTTTGGTGAGGTGTTACCACCAATCAATATCGAGTATTTAGCCACGTAGGATCAAGGACCACCAGTGGGTGTTTGATGCGATTTTTATGGGGATTTAATCCCAATCCGTGTGAATCACACGAATTGGGTAAAACCCCTAATTTTCACTTGTTAATTTTTACTGATCAAGAATTTAGGGTTTGGAAGGGAGTTGGGGGTGTCTGCGTATTTTTTGGAGAAGAGAAAGTGGGAGAGAGTAAGTAAATGGGATAAAACGAGTGGGGTAAAATAAAAGTTTGTTTTTATTTATTTGGGGTGTGGGTAAAGTGGAATAAACGTGGGAAAGGGTAGGTAAGAGTTGTGTGTGGTAACTTTGACCGGTCAAGCAAACTAGTGAAACAGATTTATCCCATTGACTAGTCAACCCAAGTGAAATAGGATTTCGTATATCTTTTCACCAATTTGGGCTTGTGGCCCGTTTTCTTCATCCGTTGCATTTATGAATTTGGGCCTTGATGGATTTATGGCCATTTAATCAAACACAACATGTCTTTCAAATGGGCTTTTGAGCCCATTAATCAAATGTGGGACCCACTTGGCTCGAATATCTTCAAAAACGATAAATTCCATTAAAACGAGCTCGATTCCGACTTTCTTGATAATTTCTTCAAATTTAAGTGGACTTAGCCGGTTTTCGTGATCTTGGCACACTTTTGGTCTTTTGATCTTGTCTTTGACTCTTTCTTGACTTTTCTTTGACATTTGACCGTGAAGTCCCGTGTTTTCTCTTCTTTTGATCATTTGTACCTATTTAAACACAAGAACACAAAACCACGCGTAATTCCGACATTTATGATATAAAACACATGATTAGGTCTTGTTTTTCCATGAATTTAGTGGCAAAAGGATAAGTGTTTACACACTTATTAATTTCCTTATAAACATGTTTTCACTTCATGTTTCAAGCGATGTGGGACAAATATTTTTCCAAATATTGTGTTTCACGTGACTCACTTTGAGACACGATATTTCATTCATATTAACTCCATAATGGACATACTTTAGCTCGTTGCGAAGCTCTCTTCGAGGAGAACGCAAAGCTACTAAGTACTACGAATATATATAACATATACATATATAAAATTATGTCCAAAGTATTGCAAAAACCATATTTTGCAAAACATTTTCCAACAATCCCCCACATGAATGGGAATCGGTCGAAAACACATGAAAGTTTCGGAAAAATTTCTGCGGTTAAGTCCTGCATAGGATAGGTAGGTGTAACCCTTTGAACCTTCCCTTGTGAGATGCACGTAGTCTCCTAGATCTGAGTAGACGCGATGTCCTTGAACTCAGCCTCTGTTTACGTAGACGACAATACACACTCACACAAGACTCTCCCTGACCTTGTCAAGTCCTCATAGTCGTGTTCGTTATGGTCATGAACACTCGCCTAGTTCTGCAAGAGCTCTTAGAAATTGCGCCCCCACAATTTCCTTCGAAGCGACCCCACTTCTCTCACATAGGTGATTTCATCTTGAATCATTAAAAACATATGTTTATGATTTCATCTTGAATCATTATGCTTTATGATTTCATCCTGAATCATTAAGCCATATGTTTAACCTCTCAACATGTCACATTGTTCTAGGAATGGACTAGGAAAGTTACTGTATTAAGTAACCCCCCACATTGACGTGACTTCCCCCACATTTCTATGATTAGGTTGTCCTATTGAACCCAGATCTTGGGATCTCCAGTCAACTGGGTTAGGTTTTCTTTCATAGAAACTCATTCCTTTAAGGGCTTTAGTCCCATTCCTTTAGACGACTTGCTAACTAAATCTCTGCTTAAGCCTTTCGTAAGCGGATCCGCGATGTTATCCTTTGACTTCACATAGTCAATTGAGATAACTCCTGTTGAGAGTAGTTGTCGTACCGAATTATGTCGACGACGGATATGTCTAGACTTTCCATTATACATTGTGCTATGAGCTCTGCCAATTTCCGATTGACTATCACAATGTATACTAATGGCTGTTACCGGTTTAGACCACCTGGGTATGTCCTCTACGAATTGACGTAGCCATTCCGCCTCTTCTCCGCATTTATCTAACGCGATAAATTATGATTCCATCGTGGACTTAGCTATTAAAGTTTGCTTGGAAGACTTCTAAGATATAGCGGCCCCTCCCAGTGTAAACACATACCCACTGGTCGATCTAGAATCCTTTATGTCAGATATCCAATTTACATCACTGTATCCTTCAATAACAGATGGATATCTAGCATAATTCAGTCCATAATCACGACTGTATCTCAAATAATGAAGTATCCTAGCCATAGCTTTCCAATGTGCATCACTTGGATTACTAGTATATCTACTCAGCCTGCTAACAGCATATGCTAAGTCAGGTCGGGTACATGTCATCAAATACATTAACATGCTAATAATTCTTGAATACTCTAATTGGGCAACACCTACGCCTCTATTTTTAGATAGATGCAAACTGGTGTCTATTGGGGTTCTAGCTAGGCCGGAATCCCCCGCATTATGAGTATTAATAATTTTGTCCACGTAATGTGCTTGACTTAATGCAAGTCCACTCTGAGTTCGTATTATCTTTATTCCAAGGATCACATCAGCCAAACCCATATCTTTCATGTCAAACTTTGATTTTAACATGTCTTTAGTAGACTTGATCATCTTGTCGTTACTGCCAACGATAAGCATATCGTTGACATAAAGACACAAGATTACATATCCACTATTTGTGTCTTTGACATAAACACACTTGTCGCATTCATTAATTTTGAATCCACCCTCTAGCATGGCGTGATCAAACTTCTGATTCCATTGTTTGGAGCTTGCTTTAAGCCATACAATGACTTAATAAGCCTACAAACTTTGCTCTCTTGTCCAGGAGCCATGAAACCCTCGGGTTGGTTCATGTATATTTCTTCTTCTAAATCTCCATTTAGAAAAGCCGTTTTCACATCCATTTGGTGAACTTCTAAATTTCTTAATGCGTCAATAGCAAGAATCATCCTAATAGAAGTTATTCGCGTAACAGGCGAATAAGTATCAAAGTAATCTAGACCTTCACGTTGTCTAAAACGTTTGATCACCAATCTTGCTTTGTACTTATCAATGGTTCCATCAGCTTTCATCTTCTTCTTGAAGATCCATTTATAGGCTAGTGGTTTACAACCAGGAGGTAAATCCACGAGCTCCCAAGTATGATTTTGTAAAATAGACTCTATTTCACTATTAATCGCTTCTTTACATCGAGGCCCTTCCGAGGAATTTACAGCTTCTTGATAAGAAGTGGGTTCATTTTCTACCATAAAAGAGACAAAATCGGGTCCAAATGATTTCTCGGTTCTCGCCCGTTTGCTTCTTCTAAGTTCAACCTCTTCTTCCTCGGGTTGATCTTGTCTCTCATCTTGGAGATCATTATCATCGCGTTGTCTCTTATCTTGGACAACTACATCATCTATTCTAGATGTGCTGCCATTTTCCTTCTTTAAACAAGGAAATATGTTTTCAAAGAAGGACGCATTCCTTGATTCCATAACTGTGTTCTTGTGTATATCTGGATTTTTCGAATCATGTACAATGAAACGATACGCACTACTATTCTTAGCATATCCAATAAATATATACAATCCACAGATTTAGGTCCAACCGTTTGGGTCTTAGGTGTCGGTACAGCTACCTTGGCTAGACACCCCCACACTCGTAAGTATTGGTATGATGGTTTTCTTCCCATCCACAGTTCATATGGGGTTTCCTCTTTATCCTTACGAGGTATCTTGTTTAAAAGATAAGTAGCCGTTAGAATGGCTTCCCCCCACATGTCCCGGCTCAAACCAGAACTTAACAACATGGCATTAACCATCTCTTTCAAGGTACGGTTCTTCCTTTCGGCAATACCGTTTTGCTGAGGTGAATAAGGAGCAGTAAACTCATGTCTAATTCCATGTTTCGCACATAGATCAGCAAAAGGAGACACATATTCACCTCCTCTATCACTTCGTACAACATTGGTTTTCCTACCAAGTTGATTCTCAACTTCGGTTTTGTATAGAACAAACTTGTCTATAGCTTCATCTTTACTTTTCAACAAGTAAACGTAGCAGTACTTTGTGCAATCATCAATAAACGTGATGAAGTACTTATTGCCACCTTTTGTGGGTAGTGATTTCAAATCACATATGTCTGTGTGTATCATATCAAGTGGTTCAGTTTTTCGTTCAACCGATTTGAAAGATGATCTTGTAAGTTTGGCTTCGACACAAGTTCCACACTTATAATTTGAATCAATATGAAAATTTGGTATGCCATTAAATTTAATCAAACGACGCATTGAATTAAAATTAACATGTCCAAGATGGCCATGCCACACCTTAGAAGACTCAATCAAGTAAGCAGAAGAATTCATTTTATTGATATCATTCTTAACAACTATTACATTGAGCTTAAACATACCATTCAGGACATACCCCTTACCAACATACATTTGATTCTTAGAAAGTACAACTTTATCAGACTAAAAAACAAGACGAAAACCAAACATATTCAAAAGCCATCCGGACACAAGATTCTTGCGAATCTCCGGAACATACAAGACTTTAGTCAACTTGAGCTCTTTCTCGGATGTCATCTTCAAAATAACATCTCCTTCGCCCTTGATATCAGCAGTTGCAGAGTTGTCCATGTACAGCTTCTCTCCATTGTCAACCGCTCTGAAAGAGTGAAACATACTCTTGTCAGCACACACATGACAGGTTGCCCCAGTATGAACCCACCAATCATTATTATTAGAACCTACCAGGTTAACTTCAGAGATCATGGTAACGACATCAGACACCATAGCAATCATGTCCACATTATCATTCACCATATTAGCCTCGCGTGGAGTCATCCGCTTTGACGCTTTGCAATTAGCAGCACGATGACCTGGCTTGTCACAGTTGAAGCAATTTCCTTGGAACTTCTGCTTCACAATTCCAGCCTTAGGAGCAAGGTACTCAGACTTCCCTTTGCTCGTCTTGTCATTCTTCCCTTTTCCAAAGCTCTTGCCTTTAGACTTTGAAGAAGACGAACCATGCTCAACCATATTTTCCTTGGCAGAATCAGGTGTATAAGTGTTTTTCTGAGCCAGCTTGTTGTCCTCTTCAATACGAAGACGAACAACCAAGTCTTCAACAGTCATCTCCTTTCGCTTATGCTTCAAGTAGTTTTTAAATTCTACCCAGCTTGGAGGTAACTTTTCAATGATAGCAGTAACTTAAAAAGTTTCACTCAAAGTCATACCCTCAACATGAATGTCGTGTAGCAAAACCTGCAGATCTTGAACCTGAGTTATCACACTCTTTGAATCAACCATCTTGTAATCCAAAAAGCGAGCTACCACGAACTTCTTTGTACCAGCATCCTCAGTTTTGTACTTGCGTTCCAACGACTCCCATAATTCTTTGGTAGTCTTAGTCTTGCAGTACACATTGTACAAAGAGTCCACCAAACCATTCAGAATATAGTTGTGACACAAGAAGTCTGAATGTTTCCATGCTTCAACAGCTTGCACGGCTTGTTGATTTTCAGGTACACCTTCTTTAGGAGGTTCCACCTGAGGTACAGTCTCCTTTAAGAACTTCGCAAGGTTCAAAGTAGTGAGATAGAAGAACATCTTCTGCTGCCACCTCTTAAAATTCTGTCCATTGAATTTTTCTGGTTTTTCAGCATGATTAGCAACTGTGTGGGTAACTGGCGCAGCAGTTACTTTCACAATAGTAGTTGCAGGAATTTCAGGAGTGCTAGTAGACATTCTGAAAGATCAAACAAGCTCAAAACACAAACAGTTAGACAACTGTTATAAATCTGTATATAAGAAATTCAATCGTGATCTCTATATACTTATAGTAGATCTGCTTCAAAGAAACTCAATCTTGGTTTCAATGAATCAGATGCAATTATCAAAAATATCAGTTTAACAGGAACACAATCTTGGTTTCAATAAACTGATTAGAACAACTGCAAAAAAAACGTTAATTGTTAATAAAAATCTGTAAATTAAAACTGATTTCCAGTGAAACTCAATCCTGGTTTCGACAGAAACAGTTTATAAATAAATCTGATAAAATTATTAATCCGATTTTAATAAAAGTTTTAATTCTGTTAAACAAAATCTGTTTTAAGATTATAGGAAACGGTGTAGGCGTGGGAGTAAAAACCTAGAAATCAGAAATCCCACTTTCTACACCCCCCCCCCCCCCCCTGCGCGCGCGTAGGCGTGGGAGTAAAAACCCACAAATGAATATTGTAGGGTAAAAACTAGGATTTCTTTATAAACATGTTTTCACTTCATGTTTCAAGCGATGTGGGACAAATATTTTTCCAAATATTGTGTTTCACGTGTCTCACTTTGAGACATGATATCTCATTCATATTAACTCCATACTGGACATACTTTAGCTCGTTGCGAAGCTCTCTTCAAGGAGAACGCAAAGCTATTAAGTACTACGAATATATATAACATATCCATATATAAAATTATGTCCAAAGTATTGCAAAAACCATATTTTGCAAAACATTTTCCAACAGTTTATAACTCATATAATTGCATAATAAAAAGTCCAATGAAATATATCACTACGAAGTCACGTAAACACGAATATTGACCGATAGTTAACTTAGCTAGTAGCTACGTAGGTCCTGGACTAACTTGAAATTATTGAAGGCATTTACATAATCCTTATATTGGGTTGCATTCATTTATTTAATAGTTTAATTTGTACAATATGAGTTTACAAACGGATTGATTATACAACATTTGCTAGTCTAGATTGTTTTCGGCACTATTTTGGCAAAATCAAGTGTTTTCTTGCCTTGTAGCTTGTTGGTTACATAGTGCTTACTATACTCTCCATGGTTGTATCTTCTATACTTGCTAGGACTTATTTCATCCACCATATCTGGCATTGGCCCAATCTCTATATCATAACTGGGAGCATAAAATGTAACAATGGATAATCGGTCGTTCTTTTTGTGCGTCACCGCTCTGTGTTCTGAGCTCTTGTATCTCCCATTCGTCAAAACCTGTTGGCAAAATTAGTTACAACTTACAACTTTTAAGTAACCTTTGGTTTACAAGACTTTTGATGCCAAGAATAAGTTTGTTAAGCAAATATTGAGAGTTTACCTCTATGGTGTCTCCAATATTTATCACAAGTGCGTTTGGAACAGGTTGGATGGGCACCCACGTATTGTTTTTCAGTATTTGTAGGCCCACGGCGTTACCCTTTCCCTGTTGCAACACTGTGATAGCGCTTCCATCCGAATGGGGGCTTAAACCCAACACAAGGTCCGGTCTAGGACATGCTGGGTAGTAGTTCATCCTAATTGCTTGCACGCTTTCCCCAAACATCCCTTCAAAAACATCGCCATTTAGCCCGAGGCTTAACGCTATAAAGTGCAGAATATTTTTACATAGCTTTCTTATCTCTGCCGAGTAAGTCTCCACGGTGTCACTGAAGAAATAAACGTTAACAAAAAAAACTTACGTACCACGCAAGAGGTATACAAAGTTCAAAGTTCAAATTCAACTATTTAATTTAATTTATCATAAAGTGTAGCATATATATTAACATTAATATAAAGTGTAATGGACATTTAATGTGTTCGGGAAAAGTTTGAGATTTTAACATGTATCAAGCAAGATATGCATGTTAAAAGTGTGATCTCTAGTAGTAGCTCAAAGTCAAAGAATCTTTGTTTAAGTGGACCCCTTACCTAAACATTGGTGGGTTGGTTGGCCATAGTTTTGGGTTTCTTATCAAGTGTGGTACTAAACCTAGAGCAAACATATTGCACCAATCTAGCTTTTGTTCTTCTGAGAACACAAAAGCTTGACCATATCCCTGAACTGTTCCTGGTGCCATTGGATACTTTTGTTTCTCTTCAATTGGAAGCATGAAGAATTCCATAGCCACTTTTTCCATCTCTTCTATCAAATCCAAATTAACCCCATGGTTTATCACCTGCACAAACATATATTAGTGCGATTACATAGCAGCAAAATAGTTTAAGTACTTCACATGTGTTATAACTATGCAAAGTTTCTTGCTTTTGTGGCATTTATGTACCTGAAAAAAACCCCACTCCTCGCACGAAGCAGAAAGCTTCAAGATTTCATTGTGAAACTCTTGTTTGTTTCCTCGCATAAGTTTTGCCAGATCAATGATGGGTATACTACTAGAAAACGGTAAAGGGGTTATGGGTAGCATCGGTCTCTCAGACAAATTACGGACAAATCTATCTGGAATATTTGTTTTTTGAGATTTTTTCAGTTCCTGAACGTCGTCTATATGGCCTACGTTAAGTGAGAATTCTAGAACTGGAGCCATGTTTATAAGATGTGTTTAACAAATGAATTGCTAATGACTATATGGCTCTATACAATGCAAGTATTTATAGGGAAACAAGGCATGATATCGGTGAGCACTTTTGGAAGTCCACAATGCATGTGGAGTGACGTATTGGCCCATGTTTTGAACTTTAAAGATTTCATAAACACCTTTATTTTGGTTCCTAATTGGTTCCACTTTACCACAAGTTCTAGTAGACTAGTAAAAGATTATAAAATGATTTTTAAAAGGTTTTCTCATCAAGAAGAGGTATGGGGCAATTATTTGTAGTCTGTAGATGCAAGTTGATGTCACCATTTTAGTGGACCAAATCTAGTGTGATATTTTCATCATTGATTAGTTTCTCCTTTTCACCACATTGGTGATGAACAAGCCGTATATATGACAGATACATTCAATTATTGAGGTACTTATAATTCAAAGATTGCGTAAGAGCAATTCCAATAGCGTAAAGTTTAACAAATTTATAGTATCATAGTTTTATAAAAGGTAAATTGCAAACTTCGTCCCTTAATTTTGTCAAAATGGTAAATAAGTCATTGAATGAAAATGTTGAGGATATTTGCCACTATACTTTGCATTTTCATATGAAAAATATAACAACACGTAAATTTCATATATGTGTTATGTGTTATGATTGTATAAATATGAAAATTCACTGAAATATTTTGCCACTACAAGAAAAAGTATAACTTAAGAGTAAGCGTAATATAAAGTAGAGCAAACCTTTATCAGTTCCACAATTGTAAGAGTCTTGTTGATATGTCTCTACCCGTGGCCATAAAAACAATCTCTCACGAGCCATGCTAAAGACCCTAAGACATACCCTCATGAGATTTAATCTAAGAAGACATATATGAAGCAACAATATTGCAAAACAACAAAGCTTATCAAATTTCAAACATTAGAACTTTGTCAACCCTTATATAGATATGCAACCAGAATAGACAACTAACATCAAATTATGATATTTGTAGGATTGTTAAGACCTAAATGAGGTATAGTATATAAGTTTGACACCCACAGACCTACTAGGAGTATAGTATCAATTTTAGACCAAAGGATATAATTTTCTGGACCAGGAAATTCAGTCTTGTGTATGTGTTGGAAGGCGTTTATGATAAGGAACTTGCTCTTGAAAAGATGAGAAGCTTAAACGGACATGATGACGGAATTTCACTCAGTAATTTGTTATGGTGGATTAGGCAAATATGTAAAACTGGAAAACATTACCAGAAAAGAGTTTATGGTTTGAAAGGACTTGATAATGGTCCGACTAGCAGCTGTGTTTAAAAAAGCGCGCCTGAGGCACCCTTGAGGCGTGACTGAGGCTGATGCACACCCCTATTGCATCGGACACCCTGAGGCAATGCAATTACGGGATGCATGGTGAGGCGCACGCATCAGGCACGCATCAGCTAAAGCGTGCATCGGTGCTTTATTGCGCATCATGTACTTGGGCATTATAAAGTGAATTTGGTCTTACTCATATGTATTGGCTTTTTCTTATGAGCTTTTCTTTTTAGAATAGAGTCAATTTTACCAATTATAATAAACAAATCACATAAATGATGACACTTCTGATGATTTTGGTAAGATTTTTGTATTCTATCGAATGGAATCGTAAATTATGAAAATCCATGGTATATTTTGATCTTAAATTTGGTATTATTATGTTTTGTGCATTGTATATTATTTATAAGTATCTTTCTAAAAGATTGTTTCCTCGGGTACGTGATGCACGCGCTTTCGCCTCGGCGCCTCGCGCCTCGGCTTTTTGACCCTCAACACCTCGGCGCGCTTCGCGCTTTTTAAAACCCAGACTAGCAAGCATATTATAGAATAGCCATTACAACACAACTGCATATCGCTGACAGAAACTTACAATATAGATAGACTTAATAACTAAAACACAAAAAGTTGTGACTTCAAATGTACACCATTCATGATCAAACTTATGTCCTTGAAAACATTGCTCACGTCGTATCAAAAATAGCAAGTCAAATTACACAATCTAGTAAAGAAGATGCCATAGAATCATTAATCAGTCTACCATTTCACTAATAGCTTCAATACATAATATAAATTACTATATTTAATATATCCAATGAGTTTATAGCTAACAAGATTTTAACTTCAGACCTCATTTTTAAGACCAATGGTATATATTCAGTATGCTTATATACGTCTTTTTGTATACCGATAAGGCTTCTGAGGCTATCACCAGACCACAATATATAGGGAATACAAATCATGTCAGGTCCAATTCACGTGAGTACACAATCATGTGTTGTTAAACCGCTATGTTAAAATAAGCATATCAATAATTTGATGCTCTTTTTCGAACTAAAAAAACTCAAAACATGGAATCAATCATTCTCAATTATAACCACGCAATAAACCATAGCTAACAAGGTAATGGCCAACATTAACGCCAAACTACGACCCTGCCTACCTACCTTCAATTTAATTAACAATATAATGTGTTTGTTTCGGTATCAATAACCAATCATAAAACTAAATTAAACATATTTTTTGCAATCACCCTCACAAGCATAATCACAACCAATCAGAAGCTTCTAAATCACTTATTAACTATTTAACATAATATCAAACCGAATTAGAATCGATTGAATGAATTAATATACCGAATTACTGGTGGTATATCCGGTGTAGATCGACGCCGATATCGCCGGAGTGGATCGCCGGTGGTATCGCTGGTGTTGTCTCTGGTGATATCACTGGTGTTTTCGCCGGTGGCATCGCCGGTGATGTTGCCGGTGTCGCCGGTGGTATCGCCGGTGGATAAAGTGAAAGAGATGCAAACTGTTTTGGAGTTTTGTTATCCAAATGGATCGGGTTTATAAAAAAACAAACTGGTTTGGATTGGGTTTATTTTTGTTCAGATTGGTGGTACTGTTTATTAATTTTTGTTTTAATTTTGGTCAAATTGGCTTTGGAAGTGGAATATCACATGTAAAGTCAACTTTAACACTCAGTCAAATTGGTTTATAAGAAAAGAGGGAAGACATCCCTCACACATATCATTATTTATCAAAGATCTCATGGACTAATACAAGCCACTCATCTTAATTGATCCAAGAGTTATAATTAAACCAATCACTCACAATAAACCACCCTTATTTCACACACACACACACACACACAAGTGTAGATCGGGATAACCAATCTCTCACTGGAGACCACCACAAAAACCTCATCTCCAACCTTTTCCGACGACCACCACAACAACCCCAACTTCTCCCCGCGACCACCACAGCAAACCCACCATTTTCCGTCGAGTTCTACAACAAACCCGGTTCTCCAACGACTTTCACAACAAATTCACCATTTTTCGACAAGATCCACAAAAATCCACCTATTTTCGGCGAGTTCCATAGCAAACCCACTTATCCATGGACTTCTACAACAAGTTCATCATTTTCTGGCGACTTTCACAACAAACCCGTTTTTCCGGCGACCTCGTCACTGACTCATATATGAGTCACCATGACTCATATATGACTCATGTATGAGTCACCGTGACTCATGTATGAGTCATAGATAACTCATGTATGAGTCACACATAAGTCACGGTGACTCATGTATGAGTCACGTTGACTCATACATGAGTCACGGTGACTCATACATGAGTCACGGTGACTTATACATGAGTTACTAGTGTCAAGACAATCCAAGTTTTATAAAATTCTTCACCTTGAACTGTTGGAAATACGTTTTACGTATTTAGAAGGATCGGTCACTCCAACGATAGTCCATGTAATAGCTCGTAGTTTAGTTAACTTTCGTTATTTAACAAACAAGTTCAAGCCTAGCCTACAACTTGTGTAGGCCGGCCCAAACGTGTAAACCCAAGCCCATTACAAGGCTTGGGTATATAAACCCTCTCCTTTGATGGAGAGGGGTGTGGTTTCATTATTTTCACATAGTTCCTTTTAACTTTCTCTCTCTAAAGTGTGAAATCCACCATCTATCTATCTCTTTCTCTCTCTAAAAACATAAGCATAGATTTACAATCCTTCAAATGGTATCAAGAGCTTGGGATGAAATATAGGTTTGTTTTGTGTTGAGTATTGTCTTCTTAACAATTCGTAGAGTACAAGTTGGTTTTTGCCGAAATCTTCAAAATTTTTTGGTTTGATCGTAGTATTAAGTAGTGTAACATAGGGATTTGTGCTTAAACGTGTCCTTGGTATCTTGGTTTTCATTAAAACATCAGTTTTCTTGGATCAAAAGTGCAAAAAAAAAAAGGTTGTGTTCTTCATTCCGAAATTCTAGCAGCAACATCCATCGGAAAGTACAATTTGTACGTGGGGTTCCATCGCAATAACCTTACCATCGGAAAGGGTTTGGTTCTACATTGCGATCGTTGGATTTTATTACTTATTCCGATCTGGACATTCCGATCGTACTTTGCGATCTGGGATTCCGACGGGTATAAGGAAGTATTTTAAGTCGTTACTCTGCTCGAATTTTGTCAGCTACTTTGCGATCTGAGCATTGCGATCTGAGTATTCCGATAGGTTTTGCGATCTGAGTATTACGACAGTTCCTTTGCGATCTGAACATTTCGACCGCTCTGCATTGCGATCTAGGCATTCCGATACCATCATCATTCCGACAGGGTTACATTACGATCTGTACATTCCGATCTGACGTTCCGATCTGGTATTCCGATCTGGCATTCCGATCAACATTCCGATAATCACAAATTTTTCCATAAAAAATTTCGAAATCGTGTGTAATTTTGTCTTGGAATTTTTGGTTTATCGAGAACATATTTTAGGGGATTTTAACATTGTTTCTTGATTTTAACTCACAACAACACAAAAATACTTAACCTTATTTCATTGTTCGATCAACTTTGTAAATCTTAACTTATTGAAATGGAGTACACATCTCTTACGGATAAGTCCATCCTCTCGGGTACGGATAATCGCCCACCAATGTTGGTGAAGACTATGTATGAGGAATGGGCTTCCCGTATGGAACTCTATATGTTGAACAAGGAGAATGGACATCTAATTTGGGCATCTGTGCTCAATGGACCATTAGATTATGGTATAGTGACGGAAGGTACGGCCACTCGTCCTCGCACAACGGGTGAGTTGATTGGAGATATGAAGATTCAAGATAAATGTGATAAGTATGCTACAAACATCATTCTCCAAGCCCTTCCTCCAGATGTCTACAAACTTGTCAGCAAACATAAAGTTGCCAAAGAGTTATGGGATAGAATTTGTGTTCTCATGCAAGGCACCTCGTTAACTAAACAAGAACGAGAGTGTAAGCTTTATGATACTTTTGATAAGTTTGCCTATGTGCCAGGGGAGACTCTCAATGATTACTATCTGAGATTTACCCTATTGTTGAATGAACTTAATATCTATGGCATGGCAATCCCTACTTTTCAATTGAACACCAAGTATTTGAACACTCTTCCTCCAGAATGGAAAAAATACGTGACGGATGTTAAATTGGCTAAGGACTTGCATAACACCAATGTGGATCAACTTCAAGCTTTTCTTCAACAACACGAATGCCATGTGATCGAGGCTCGGTTGTCTACACCTCAAGTTCATGATCCACTTGCAATGTATGCTTCTCAACAAAACATGGCTTATACTTATCAACAACCATCATACTTGCAGCAACCACCACCACACATCTATCAGCAACCACAGCAACCATCTTATCAACCACCAATGATGCCACAACAAGAATATCAACAAAGTGTTCATCAACAATCTTTTCAACAGCAACCACCATATCAAACATCACCATCACAAACCAACACTTCTCCATTGGGCTATACTCCTCAGCAAGGATATTTTCCAATTGAAGCACAACCAGCACAAGCTTTCTACTCTAATGAACTTCCACCAATCCAAGCATCGGTCTTTACTCCAAATGATACGCCAGCTGATGTTTTAAACCATCTCACCGCCTACTTGTCAAAACTTGTTGTAACTAGAGGATTTCCACCAACAAACAATCAGCTCCGCACCTCATCAAATCCTCGACAACAAGCCACTGTTCAAGATGGTCAAGTCACGGTGCAACCTATTCAGGGAAGGCAAAATTCATATGGACCTCCTACAAGGACTGGGAACAATCAAGCTGTGAATTCTCAAGCTAGTGGAAATGGGAGTCCTATTGGTCCTAAGAAGGTTGTGACTTGCTACAATTGCCGAGGACAAGGTCATATGGCTAGGGAATGCACTCAGCCGAAAAGGAGGAGGGATGATGCATGGTTTCGTGAGAAGATGTATTTGGTTGATGCTCAGTCTAAGGGGAAGATTTTGGATTCAGAGGAGTTAGCATTTCTTGCAGACCCAGGGGCAGCAGATACTGAAGGCATCACAGTCGTTTCTACTTCTAATGCAGCTTATCAAGCAGATGATCATGATTCTTATGATTCAGATTGTGCTGACATTCACTCTGCCCAAGTTGCTCTCGTTGCTAATCTCTCTCACTACGGTTCTGATGTCATCAGTGAGGTACCAACCACATCTAATAATATTGATGATAACCAACATCAAGTTGGGCATGAAAATGACAACCTCGAACAGCATTCGGGAACTAGTAATTCAAATGATGTGGTACCCAATTCTACACATTTGAGTGAACCTCAACCAAATGCTACGACGGGTATGGAATCTTATGCTCAACATGATTTGGTAATGGTGCCTAAACATATTCTTGATCAAATGCACATGGCACTCCGACAATCCGTAGATACGAATTCCACTCTAACTACTGAGCTTGCGTTGCATAAAGAAAAGGTCAAAGCTTTTGAAATGGTTCCTCAAGCAGAGAAAATAACATGTTCTGAATTTGACCAATTTCGTTTTGAAAAGATTGAACACTTGAAAGAAATAGAATCATTAAAAGCTAATCTTTCTAATGAATTAAAAGAAAAGGAGTCGGTTGTCAATGATTTTCAGAAACTTAAAATGGATTTCGAAACTCTCGAGTCAAAAAAGGTTGAATCAGAAATTAATGCTACCAAACTTCTTAAATTCAAAGAACAACAGCTTTTAAAACAATACGCTTCCACAGAAAAGGTTCATCTTTTAACTAAATCATTTAAAGAATTCGAACTTAAGCGTCTTCAAGATTTACCACCTAATCCTGGTTATGCAAAACAAGCTCAGGAATATATTCCCGGTCTTTATGATATGACCATAATTGGAAAATCGAAAGAAGCACCTTTTGTTCGTAGTACTGAGGAGACACAATCACTTGGGGATGAAACTCATTCTAAAATGCTTTCAAAATTCCATACAATTGATTATGATCAACATAACAAAGATCAATTTTCGAAAAAGACACGCATTCGCTTACAAAAGGAATTAGCAGAATTAACAGTTCTTGTGCCCCAAAGTTTGTCAAATGAAAATCTTCCTAGTACGTCTCCTACACTC
This sequence comes from Glebionis coronaria, assembly GCA_025667525.1. Lineage (NCBI taxonomy): Eukaryota > Viridiplantae > Streptophyta > Magnoliopsida > Asterales > Asteraceae > Glebionis > Glebionis coronaria. The sequence goes on along the minus strand of CM046876.1, from coordinate 79,846,882 downwards.
GTCAAAAAGGATTTAACGAAGTTAATTCCACCGGTAAGTAAGGCGTCCGTTAACTTAATTACGGTTCACCAACACTTAGCCGACTTTGACAAGGTCATTTTGGAACGTACGACGGCCACGGCCATAACGGAAGGTGAATGGAACTTTGAGCACACTAGAGCTGCGTTTCGAGATGAAATTGTTCCGTTTGTAAACAATGTTAAAGCTTGTCTTCGTAATATTGATCAAGATTTGTTTTTGGAAATTGAAGAAGTTAGACGTGTTTTCAATGAAATGGAAGATGCTTATGAAAACAGTTTACTTGAAAGAGAACGGGTTTCACGCCATAATGATCTGCTTCTGAATCAAGTGATGTCTCATGATATAGTTTCTGTCTGTGTGAATACAAGTGTTAATAATGATTCTATTGTGCATAATGTTGAATCTGTGGATACTGTGGTAGATAGTACTTGTCACGAATCTGACGCTGAATTTTTAAAGCTTCAAGATTCATATTCTTTGCTTTCAAAACGTTTTGATGAGATTCAAACACACTGTATTTCGCTTGAATGCAAGCAACAATTTATTCAAGAAATCTTTGAAACGTCATTCGAAGGTGTTAATATCGATGATGCAAATTTTGAAAAGAATTTTCGATTGAATTTACAATCAAAACAGCGTCAGCCAAGCGACACAGTTGCTAACTCTTTGCCGATGGAAATAGAGAAATCTAAGGAGCTTAACTGTGTGAACGTACTTGAGGCCGCTGAAAATTTTAAACTTGATTTAGATAATCGAGTTTCCAAGATTTTGTCCAAAGTTGATAACTTAAAACAGAAAAATACACGACTCTTCGATCCAGTACAGCCCGCATGTGTTGATACCACTGCACAGAATCAATCATTGATTGAACAATTGAATCAAAAGTCGGTGGAAATATCTGATTTGAGGGAACAAATTTGCGATAAAAATCTGGTCTTGGCTGAGTTAAAGGAAACACTTCATACTCTAAAAGGTAAGAATGTTGTGGATAACGCAACCACTATCTCAGCATCATCCTCTAGTGCAATCAAAAGAACCCTTATAGCCGTCACACCACTTAACAAGGGCCCTAGGACTAAACCATCTCAAACTTTGGTCACAAAAGATAAGGCGGAATCAACACCAGCTTCTAATATTCCCGTGTTGCCTTCTACAGGAGTAAGCACCACTACTAATGCTCAAAGATCTAAGCTTAAGAGAAACAAGAAGAATGATAGGATCTTGCCCCCATCTAGTAGTCAAGTGAAGAAGAAAGTAGAAGCCCATCCTAGGAATGTTATTTCTGTTTTGAATAAAAAGAATCATGTAGCTAAACCTAAAGGCTCTGCGGTTGTGCAGCGTTCTAAGCCTAGTTTGAATTCTAATTTGAAATGTTGGAATTGCAATGAATGTATGTTTTCTAGTCGTCATGATACTTGCCTTATTGACCATGTGAATGAGATGTATGCTCGGAAAAATGGATTAGAATGGAAACCGACTGGGAAAGTGTTAACCCAAGTTGGTTGGATGTGGCGCCCCACTGGTAGAACTTTCACTATAGTAGGAAATATGTGCCCTTTGACTAGGATCACTCCCACTACAGCGAAGAAAGCGTGCCCTTTAACTAGGAGTACCAAGGCTACCAAAACACAAGCGTGTCCTTTAACTAGGAACACTGACACTATTGTAGGAACCAAGTGCCCTTTAAATAGGTTTACTCCCACTGTAGTGCCTGCGAATAATCCAAAACCTAAGAAAGTTGGAACAGTAAAACCTGTTAGTGCTAAAACTTACATTGGAAAACGCAGGAAATCTAAGGGTCCCAAAAATGTTAGCAATTCTGATAATTCTATATCTGTATCTGCTAACACTCCGGAACCAATAGTTTCCAATGCATTGTCTACTGTTGTTATTGAAAACAGGTGGTCCAAATTGTTCTCTGGTATTTGGACTCTGGTTGCTCCAAGCATATGACCGGAGATCGCTCTCAGCTCAGAAATTTCGTCAGCAAGTTTCTTGGTATGGTTCGATTTGGAAATGATCATATTGCAAAGATAATGGGTTATGGTGAATATCATATTGGGAATGTTATAATTTCGAGAGTGTATTACGTGGAAGGTCTTGGTCACAACTTATTTTCTGTGGGACAATTTTGTGATGCAAACCTAGAAGTTTCTTTTCGAGATCATACCTGCTTCATTCGTAATTTGGAAGGGGTTGATTTACTGAAAAGTACTCGAGGGAATAATTTGTATACTTTGTCTCTACAAGACATGATGGCCGCTTCTCCCGTATGTCTTCTCTCCAAAGCATCGAAGACTAAGTCATGGTTATGGCATCGACGGTTATCTCATCTTAACTTTGACGCTATTAATCACTTGGCGAAAAACGAACTTGTTCGTGGTCTTCCTAAACTATCATTTCACAAGGATCCTTTGTGTTCCGCGTGTAAAATGGGGAAAAGCACTAAGAAATCTTACAAACCCAAGACGGAAGACACCAACCAAGAGAAACTTTATCTGTTGCATATGGATCTTTGTGGGCTAATGCGTGTTGAAAGTCTTAGTGGCAAAAAGTACATCCTCGTCATTGTCGATGATTACTCTCGGTTTACATGGGTGAAATTTCTTAAAGCCAAAAATGAGGCACCTAAATTCATCATCAGATTTCTCAAGATGATTCAAGTGCGTCTCAACACTACTGTCCGACGCATTCGTACAGATAATGGAACCGAATTTGTGAATCAATTCATGCGTGATTATTATGAAGAAGTTGGCATATCTCATGAAACATCCGTTGCACGCACTCCACAACAAAACGGTGTCGTTGAAAGGCGAAATCGCACACTTATGGAAGCTGCTCGAACGATGTTAATTTACGCAAAGGCTCCATTGTTTTTATGGGCAGAAGCAGTATCTACCGCAGTGTACACCCAAAACCGGTCACTAATTCGTAAACGCCATGGTAAAACACCTTATGAGCTTCTCCATGGAAAAGTACCAGATTTATCATATCTTCATGTATTTGGTTCTCTTTGCTATCCAAATAATGATGGTGACTATTTGGGAAAACTTCAACCAAAGGCTGATATTGGTATTTTCATTGGTTACGCACCCGCAAAGAAGGCATACCAAATCTACAACCGTAACTCTCGCAAGATTCTCGAAACTATGAATGTTGATTTTGATGAGCTGACAGCAATGGCTTCTGAGCAAAGCAGCTCTGAACCCGTACTTCATGAAATGGGACCCAGTAACATTAGTTCTGGTCTTGTCCCAAACAACCCTACTTCATCCTTTATACCACCTACTAGGACTGAATGGGATACGTTGTTTCAACCGTTCTTTGATGAATTCTTTACACCTCCAACTATTGTCGCTCCAGCAACCGAAGCACAATCAGACACATCTGCACCTACAATTGGTCAAGATATACCATCTACAAGTAATTCTCAACCAACACATGTAACAACTACCCATGTCATGCCTATTGATGATGAAGAGGATGATGATGATCACGATTTGGAATTCGCTCAAATGCGTGAACTTCCATTCTTTGGTGTACCAATTCCCGACCCTAATCAAGCCGGGTCGTCCACCTCAGAGGAAGCTCCTTCTACAGTTTACTCCAATCCACGGATTCGTGAACATGACAGCAAGTGGACAAAGGATCATCCTATAGATTCTATTATTGGTGACCCTAATCGTCCGGTATCCACACGAAGTCAGTTATAAGAAAGTGCAATGTTTTGTCACTTTGATGCTTTTCTCACTGAAGTTGAACCTAAGACATGGAAAGAAGCTTTTACTCAATCCTGTTGGATAGAAGCTATGCAAGAAGAACTTAATGAGTTTATACGTCTTGAAGTATGGGAACTTGTCCCATGCCCGGATCAAGTGCAGTTACTCACTTTGAAATGGGTTTACAAGGTGAAACTCGATGAGTTAGGCGGAATATTAAAAAACAAAGCTCGACTAGTAGCTCGTGGATACAAGCAATTATTGGGCGTCGACTTTATGGAATCCTTTGCACCTGTTGCCCGTTTGGAAGCTATTAGACTATTCCTCGCTTATGCAGCCCATATGAATATGATCGTCTATCAGATGGATGTGAAGACGACATTTCTTAATGGTGAAATCAAGGAAGAAGTATATGTTCAACAGCCGAATGGTTTTGTGAATCCTAATTATCCTAATCATGTGTACAAGCTTAAGAAGGCTCTCTATGGGTTAAAGCAAGCTCCACGCGCATGGTATGATCTATTATCACAATTCCTCATTACGCAAGGCTTCGCTAAAGGCAAGGTGGATCCCACGCTGTTCATTCAGAAACGAGGTAAAGATATGATTATGGTACAAATATATGTTGATGATATTATATTTGCAGCCTCGACCCAAACCTTATCGGATGAGTTTGGGACACTCATGTCTTCCAAGTTTAAGATGTCAATGATGGGCAAGGTATCATTCTTCTTAGGTCTTCAGATATCTCAGAGTCCCAGAGGCATCTTTATTAATCAATCCAAATATGCCCTTGAATCGCTTAAGAAATATAAGATGGAATCTTGCAACCCCGTGGACACTCCAATGGTGGAGAAATCTAAGCTTGATGCAGATCCACATGGAGTTGCTGTTGATTCAACACTTTATCGTGGAATGATCGGTACTCTTCTGTATATCACAGCCAATCGACCTGATCTTCAGTTTGCTATATGTATGTGTGCCAGGTATCAAACTAGGCCTACTGAGTTACACTTAGATACTGTTAAAAGGATCTTTCGATATCTTAAAGGAACCATTAATCGGGGACTTTGGTATTCGAAGGACTCTTCTATTGCACTAACGGCATATGCAGATGCGGATCACGCGGGTTGTCAAGATACAAGGCGTAGCACGAGTGGAACTTTGCAACTACTAGGAGATCGACTAATCAGTTGGGCATCGAAAAGGCAGAAAAGCGCTGCAATTTCAAGTACGGAAGCAAAATACATAGCTATGTCCGGTTGCTGTGCTCAAATTCTTTGGATGAGATCGCAATTAACCGACTATGGTCTAGGTTTCAATAAGATTCCAATGTACTATGACAACAAGAGTGCAATTGCCTTATGCTGCAACAACGTTCAATTCTCCCAGTCAAAGCATATTGACATTCGCTACCACTTCATCAAGGAGCAAGTGGAAAATGGAGTAATCGAGCTTTACTTTGTCCGATCTGAGTATCAATTGGCGGATATTTTCACGAAGGCTTTAGATCGAGCTCGAATTGAATTTTTGGCCGACAAGCTAGGAATGAGAACCTTCTCGCCTAAGACTCTAAAGGAACTAGCAGATGAAGCGAAAGAATAGTCTTGGTAAAATTATTCTTCGTATCCTTGGTGATCATTTATATATATTGTTTATATTTTTATCCTCAAAAGCAAAATACAAAAATATAAAATCATATAAAAACCATAAAAATTGAAATATTCAGAAAAATCCAAAAATATTTTTACTTTATTTTTCAAAGGCATGTCTTTTGGTACGATAATATTTACGGCCTTAGAAATGTTGATTAATATTGACACGGCGCCATAAATAGAGTCCGTACAAAAGTTGTAAATATTTCATAAAACATGCCTAAATGGCTTGTAGTTATTTCTGACTACAACCCGGTTTTCATATTAAAGTCAAGTATTTCTTATGAAAGCTTTGACTCACAACGGGAATTAATTTTCTCAGGCAAGGTTTACTTTAAAACCTTGTAAGGGATCAAGTTTACTTTATAACTTGGTCTAACACAAATATATGTACGCCTCAGTGCATTTATTTGTTAAAACAAGAGAAGTCTTGTTTTTATGAAGCTATCATCTCAACCATGCTATCTACAATTGGTATCTACATACTCGACGATGCGACTACTCAACCGACGACTACAGCTCTTTCGATAGAACACGGGTCAACAATTGAGGGGGAGCAATTGTCAAGCATTCAGAATCTTCGATGCCGAACGTGCCAAGTTCACAAGTTGGTGTCAAGACAACAATACCAATCGTACATGTGGTGTCAAGAGATGACTTCAAACGTGACGAGGCGACCAACATATGATGACAAGAACCATTTGATCTTATCATATGATGTTCTCATCAATCAGGTCCAACCTTGTCAATTCTTTTTAATATGGTGAATATGTGATCATGTTACAAATCGGTATCATATCTCATATATTAGGAATCATGAAGATAAAACGGACTTGCATTTTTCTTCCCAAAACCTTTGTTAAAACTTCATTAAATCAATTGATATTAAAAACATCGATTGGGTTAATATTTTTAATATGGGGGAGAAAATGTGATTTAATATGGGATATTATCACAACTGGTTTGACTTAATGTGCTGGCTCATCCCGACATGTGCGAAATGTTTTCGAATATCGTGGCATATGTTAAGGGGGAGCAAAATGGATTTGCTATACCAAAATGGATTTCATAGTGACATATACTTACCCAAAACCCATTTATTTCACGACGATGAAGATTGTGGTGACATAAGGATGGTAGGATAGGTTAAAGTCCAATGATTCCTCTAGAACCGGAGGAATCTTCCCAAGGACATTCCATAGCTAGAAATAGTAGTCCTTAGGAAAGATGGAGAAAGATTGTGAACGTAGCTGAATGCCGACCAAGTACTTAAGTTAGCACTGGAACAATCACAACAAGGTGCTAGTGATGACGTATTGGTAAGCATTGAAGGGGTTGAAGAATGAAAAAGAATTGTAAAGATAAAGGGTGTAAAGAAAGAAGCCCTCCTTACAACTTAGGCAGAAACCGGGTCAACACATATGCTATTGAGATCATTTTAATGATTCTTGATATTGAAGACAGACATCATGGACCCAGTGATGCAATGCACAACCCATCCCAGCTAACTCAGATATCTCTCAAAAGATATTTGTTTTAATCACACTGAGACAACACGTTATCTATTGATTTATTCACTCCGAATAAATTGGTATTGAAAAGGTGGCACTCCTCTCCAGCCTCCGATCACTAAAATCCAAAGTGCATGATCGAGTCTAGAGCCATTTGAGATCATCAAATATCTCATTAGGACACACTTTCATATTTCCTTGCTTCTTCACACACTATGAAAAGTAAGAAAGATTTTAAGAGTCCTACGCAAAATCTTCATGATCTTGCCTGAACATCCGAGTAATACGAAAGTATTTATAATGAAGATGGAAATCCTTCTTGAGCGAATATCAAAAAGCTCATGGTAGGTGACTTGTGCGATTCTTTATGAATCAAACTTGTGATAACTGGAAAGCAACAGCTGTTTAATTCTTAACTGAATTTAAACACGTTCCAGGCCTCTACGCAATATCTTAGTGATCTTGCCAGAACACTCAGAGTGATACCTTAGTGTTCACAGTGACGAGTGGAAATCCTTCTAGTGTTAACCTCAAACAGCACTTGGTAGGTAACTTGCAAGATTCTATACGAATCAAGCTCGTGACAACTGGAAAGCAATGATGGTGCGGTTCTTAATTGAATTTCACTTGTTCCAGGAACATGAATTGACGGCTTCAAATCATGCGGATATTTTTATCCAAATGATTCACTCTTTATGTTGGCAGTCAGCTTTGGACGGTCGAATAAAGAGAACGGGTTTACCCGCGAAATCCTGTCAGGAAGTTACTTAATTGAAACTATCCGTCACGGGTACGATATCTAATATCGTCCAACAGTCTTCACCGACCGGAGGTAAAATGCTACCGAATTAGAATGAAATGTTCAAAGCCATTTCGTTCGTGTCTACTTATGTTGCGGCATTTGAAGACGGTGGCGTTGCGGGATCCAAGAAGAAGTCGTCCCCGCATGCTTATACTTTATGCACTTAATATCTCATCTAATTCAAGAAAGCCTAAAAGTTAAGTCTTCCGCTGTATCGAACTCTGAATCTTTCAAGAATTACGAAGGTATAAGTATGTGGGACATGGTGTCACGAAGAGGCGAAGATCACAAGTGATGGATGCACAAGATCAAGGCAACAGATTAATGCTCAAGATTGATATCAAAGATCATATCAACATGTTCACCAGAAAAAGAAAAAGAAAAGAAAGACGAAGACTACGAGCTCAAGACAAGCATAGTATGCTAGGTTTATTTCATTATTGTAACTCGGGTAACGCCCTTGTTTGGAGTGACCTCCCTTAGGGGGAGATTGTTGGAAATACGTTTTACGTATTTAGAAGGATCGGTCACTCCAACGATAGTCCATGTAATAGCTCGTAGTTTAGTTAACTTTCGTTATTTAACAAACAAGTTCAAGCCTAGCCTACAACTTGTGTAGGCCGGCCCAAACGTGTAAACCCAAGCCCATTACAAGACTTGGGTATATAAACCCTCTCCTTTGATGGAGAGGGGTGTGGTTTCATTATTTTCACATAGTTCCTTTTAACTTTCTCTCTCTAAAGTGTGAAATCCACCATCTATCTATCTCTTTCTCTCTCTAAAAACATAAGCATAGATTTACAATCCTTAATGAACCCTCTGTATATCAATCATAAATAAATCAGCAGACCAAACATAACAGAATCACAAATCCAATCTCTATAAATCAACACAATTTACCAAATCAGTAATTAAAACCAAGCTCAAAAACAATTCTATGACAAAACTATATCACACTCAGTATAGTCTATTGATCACAGAAGAGATCATATTAGCAGTCTAACAACATGATCAGTAACTAACAAAACTGTATATCCAACAATAACAAAAACTGAACCTACAGCAATCCAATATCATCAAACCATTCTCAAACAGTGATTCAATAAACCCAATCTTACAACACGATTCAGTAGATCAGATTTAACAGTTTACTCAATGAATTTTCAGTCAAATAATTTGCATCCGAATTATTATTAACACAGAAAGTTTGATTTCGCATTGATTTGTGATTTTCTAAACTGATTAATCAAGTGGTGGGTTTTTATGAATCTCGCCGGAAATAGGTGGTGTTGTTGTTGATCGGATCGAAATATACGGTGGTGGTGGCTGGTGGTGATTGGTGTGTGAGATATGTGGTGGGTGGATGAGAAAGAAAAAGAACCGTTGTGGGATATAAGGGGAGGGGGGTTTGTTTAATTTATTATGTTTTAATCTCGGCCTTTGGATGTAAATGGGTTTGATGGTGTAGATTAGTTTATCAAGACTTTGCAAAAAGATGGGACTTCATTGAACTTTTGGCTCAGAAAAGATCCTTGTCAAATTGGTATACTTAACTTGGCTAATTCTTTTCTTTTTTTTACAACAATTTTTTTGCTAGTTTTTTTATTTACTTTCAAAAATAAAATGTATATCCGTGACCAAATACTTTGGTCACCTATATTTTACTATGCCAAATTGGTGACCAATAATCTCGTCACCACTATGAAACAAAAATAAAAGTTGTAAATATAATGACCAAATAAAAATTAGTCACCGAATTTTCGCCACTAAAGACACTTTTTTCTTGTAGTGTGCTTTAATGGCATACTTGCTTACTTGGTAAGATGAATGGATTCTCACAAACTAAATTGCCACTTTACTATATTCCTATATGTTGTAAACACTGTTAATGCAAACATTACGATGCTTTGTCGATATAATCTCTTTGTGTTTTGTTGATGACAAACGTATAATTCGCAATACATTATGTAAAATGTTAAGGTACTCGTAATCACTCAAGAATACATTTGTATACTTCTCTCGACATCTCCAAGACCGCATTCGGCATGAATCACTCAATGTATGTACAAACATGTCATTAACCTAACTAAGTGATCAATGATTAATATTTTCTTAAAACTCACATTTTAATCAAATGTGACAAAAGATTTTAATTAACTTTATTTTTAAGAAAATATTTTATTAAAAAGAAAATGGAAATTTGAATTTGGCATATTCCATATGCTGAAGGAATATCCTTTGAGGGTATAAACTACCCCAGATGGCATATCCCCACTAAAGGACAAATTTGCACGGACTCCGACGCGGAGGTTCCTTAAAGGAACCCGCGGTTCCTTATTGATAAGGTACCGCGGGTAGAGATAAGGAACCGCGGGTGTTTTTGACCGTTACAATGTTGCCCTATAAATAGTGGATCATTTCCAGATTTTCTTTCAACCCTTTTTGCACAGTTTCTTTCAAAACCATCTTAGATCCTTGATTATTTAGTTTTGATTAATCTTGTTTAAGATGTGATTCTATCCTCAATCTCCTCATCCTCTCAAGTGCAAAGAGAAGAACACTATCATTACCATGATGTGTTGAGTTCACTACATGATGAAGATCTCTCCTTATATAGATCTAAGTTATGTTTTTAGTCTTCCTACTATGTATAAGTAGAAGATCCAAGTTGTGGGTACACTTGGATGTGTTTGTATGGGTAGAAGATCCAAGTGATGAGTATCCTTGGATTAGGTGTTAGTTGTGTAGATTTAAGTCTTGTTAGTACTTGGATATAGTGTTAGAGTTATAGATCTAAGTGACGTGTGCTTAGATCTATATGGTTTATGTGTTTAGGCCATAAAACACAAGGTTTGTTATGTTGGGCCATAAAACATAACTAGTGGGTAGATTAGGTTGTGTCTTGGTAGTTCTCACTAAACTCTAAAGTGATGTGGTTGTGTCTAGGTAGTTCTCACTAAACTATAAAGTGATGTGCTTGTGTCTTGTGAGTTCTCACTAGACTTGAAAGTGATTAGTAGTTGTGTTGTGTGAAGTTCTCACTTAGCTTCAAAGTGAAGAGTCGTGAAGATTGGTTCTAGCTTTCGATTAGAACTCGACATCTAGCCTTGTGTCGTTAAATGGTGAAGTGGGCGACGTTGTGTAGATTGGTCCTACCTAAGATTAGGACTCGACTTTTAGCTTAGAGTCGGAAATTGGATAAGCGACGTTGTGTATGGTTTATCCACCTTAAGGAGTTTGTTGACTAGTGAAGTAACTCTCGAGTAAGGTGTACTCGAGGAGTGGAGTAGGGCGAAGAGGATCTTCGTGACCGAACCACTATAAATCATCGTGTCGGTACCTTCCTTTACATTTATGTCTTTACTATTATAGATGTATTTATATGTTGTGTGTTGTGTGCATCTCATAATCTAAACATCTAAGTTGCGGAAAAGCTACGGCTTAGTACGTGTGTGCTTCGTGTTTAGATTATGGTCAAGTGTACATCACTTAGTCTAAACATCCTAGTTGCGGAAAAGCTTATGCTTAGTACGTGTGTGCTTAAGTGTTTAGACTATTGCTTGATGTACTCTTGATTTGATGTGTTTGTGTGTTTACTTACTTGTAGTATTTATCTTTCAATCAAACACATCTCATATCTAGTCAAGCTTGATCAAGAATTTGATACAAAGGATTGTCAAAGTTTAACATGCAACAAAAGGTTAAGTTCACTGTCGGCGGTTCCCTAAATGGACCGGCGGTTCTTTATTGATAAAGAACCGCGGGTACACATAAGGAACCGCGCACAGTGGATTAAGTCGAAATATTTTGAAAACTAACTAGAAACTATTCAACCCCCCCTTCTAGTTTCTACAATTGGTATCAGAGCAATGGTCACACAAGATCTTTGAAGTATATTGTATTTTAAAGCTTGGATCGATCCTTACTCTAGTTTTTTAAAACAAATGGTTTTTAAAAATGAAAACGGTTTTTAAAAACAGAGACGATCTTTGTATCAAATTGTTCATGAAGAGTGATTACTTATGAAATGTGTTTTGTTGTTTCATTCGTTCAAGTTTTTGTGTTAAATAAACTTTGTATATTAGCTTGAATTAAATCTTTTGATGTTTGGAAGTATAAAAAATATTTTGTGTCATAATTAACTCTAAAATACGAGTTCTATGTGTCTAAAATGATTTTTTAGAGTCCTAAAATCCTTCCAAAAAGTTACCAAATGATTTTGGCCAATGATACAAGGGATTTTGCTATGGGGTTCAAGATTAATCTCGGAATCTCCTCGAATTGATCACAGCTCAAAGTGGGATGATTTGTTCTTGGTGACAAAAGGGGTTTGGGTTTTCTATACTATTAAAAAGATAGATAAAAGAAGTAAATAAAAATTTAAACCAAAAGCAGTGAATGAAATTAAACTTGAATCTAAATAAAACAGTCAAATGATTAAACAGAAAAATACCGTTACTTAAGACTAGCCTTATTCGGAATAACCAACTATGCGGAATAAAATCCTATGCGGAATACCAGTGCTGTTCGGAATAATACACTACCCGGAATAATGAGACCATGCGGAATATAAAGGCCTACTCGGAATATTTAGACTATGCGGAATGTTTAAGCTACTCGGAATAATGATCATGCGGAATAAACACTATGCAGAACAATTAGGCTATTCGGAATAAGGACACTATGCGGAATAGCAGGCTTACTCGGAATAAAAAAATATTATACGGAATAACTGGAAAATTCCGAATAAAGGAAAACGAAAATAGGTTACTCGGAATATCTGAAAAATTCCGAATAGTAGATAAAATCAACAGGCTATTCGGAATGTTAGAACATTCCGAATAAAGGACAAATCAGATGGACAATTCGGAATAATGCTGGGATGAAGAACAGAAACAGTAGAAAAACAGGGGAAACAAATTTTAACCCAATCGAACCAAATAAACAAAAACGTTTTAACCAAATTAATCCATAATCATCTATTAACCATAAGGATCAAATCTGATAGGTGTGAAAACACCCATCCTTTTACCACTTAATTGCAATAATAACCGAGCCAAAACGTGTATTTTATGTCATTTATGTCGGAATTATGCGTGGTTTGTGTTTTTATTGTGATTTAGGACGAAAAGGTGAAAAGTGGAGAAAACACGGCATTCACGGACTTTTATCGAAGAAAAAGACGAAAGACGAAGTCGAAAGATCAAAAGTGGAAAAAGAACGGAAGTCCAAGACCAATTCTGAAGATTTATCGAAGAAAAAGTCAAAGACGGAAGTTTACTAAAAGCCGAAGAACTCGAGTCTTATTTATGAAGAAAACTCAAGACGAGTTCAAAAGAAATCCCAAGACAAGTCACAAAGTCCAAGTATTAAGAAGATTTAAGAAGATTAAAGAAGCTTGGGGACTTAAGTGCGCAATTAAGGAAAAGAGGAAAGAGGGAGGAAGCTTCCTAAGCCCCTCCCTAATCACCACTATAAATAGCCATTAGCTAGTTCATTTTCATGTGTTGGCTAACTTGACAAATTAGCTCTTCCACCATTTTCATTTTCTTGCAACTTTATTTTTCATGTCATTTTAATTAATTGTCTTGCACTTTAATTCCTTTAATTCAAGTAAGTGTTTTTAATTTTGTTGTTTAATCTTTATTTTCCTTTAATCAAGATTTTCTTTATCATTCTCATCCTACTTTTCTTGTCTTTGATTTGATTGTGGTTCGGATTAAGCATTGATTTTGCTTAATCTTATTATTTATTTGATTAAAAAGTTCATCTTTTTATTTTCATCTAGGCTTGTATACGAATTAAGCTATAAGTTTGACAATCTTATTGGCTTATTTTGTATTTAGCTTATTTGATTTTAAAGTTTTCTAAAAAGTTTTATCTTTTTAAAGTTTCTTTTATAAAGTTTGCAATTTTCATATTTAAAAGCTTTCAAATTTATGCTTGATTTCGTTTGATTAAGATTTGGATAAGTTCTTATTCGTGTGCTTATTGAAAGTGCTTATTGATATTTTTGCTTATCTCCATTTTCGGATTTGTTGGTGTTCATCGCAATATTGAGGGTTTTATCACATTCCGACGGGCAGCCTATGTTCCATCGCACTAACCATTCTTGGTTCTACTTTGCGATGGCTTGTGTTTCATCCCCCTTATTCCGATCGGGATTGCGATCGCTCATTGCGATCGCATATTCCGACGGAGTTTAAGGTTTATTGCGACGAAGTGCTGCCCAGATTTTGATAGCCACATTTGGATGGATTTTGGTACTTTAGTTGTTTCGACAATTTTTATTTTCAGACATTTCGATAGATTCTCCTTTTCACATTCCGATAGTTTAAAATTAAAAAAAAAAAAAAAAAAAATTAAAAATAAGAAAAAAAAAGAAACAACACATTACGACACAAACCAAAAAGTTATTACGATGGAATTTTTCTAGTAGTACAACATTGCGATGGATGTGCATGCTTTGCATGCTGAGTTTTTTTTCCCGCCAAAATGAGCTAGTAGGCTGCTAGCTTGAGCTAGCTGCCTGCTAGCTTGTTTGCTTATTGTTTTTGTTCTGTAATCGTTTAGTTTAATCTGAAAGTTGTTCCGATTTTATTTCTGAAAGTTACATATTTTTAGTTGAATTTTTCTTTTAATTTTAAAATTAATATTTTTTCGTAAAGTTCAAGTTTTATCTTTTTTTTAGTACCTGCTTTAGGTTTTGCCTCGTTTAGCTTTAAAGTACCATTTTAGTTTTATATTCTCCTTTTTCATTTAGTAAACTTTATCTTCAAGTCGATAGTTAATTTCGTCTTTTAGTTTTATTTTTATTAATTGTTTCGCTTTAAATTACGTTTTATTATTTGTTTTACTATTAGTTTTAATATCGTTTTAACTTTTAGTTTTTAATATTCACCTTGTTTTACTTTTATTATTTGCACTTTTCTTTAGTTTGTTTTTAAATACTTTTCACATTTACTTTTTAATTAGTTATAGATAATCAACTTCCCTTTTTCTTAACCAAAAACAATTGAGTCACACATTTAACCGGAAATCAATTCGAGAAGATACCGAGAAAACGAACTCTTTTCAACTAGTAAAATCACAAGTATTAAATGGCGCCGCTGCCGGCTCTTTTCATGAAGATCGAAGGTTTTTTGTGAGAAGACGCATTGGCTTTTGGGATCCGTTCACTTGTGAACGTTATTTTTCGTATCAAAAAAAAAAAAAAAATTTCAAAAACTTCCAAAAACATTTGAAAAATCTTAAAACGCATTTCTTTTTCAAAGTTTTGCACCAAAAATATTCTTCTTGCTCATCTATCTTTCTTTATGGATTCTTATGTCCATTGCGTCGGTTGTGGGAGACGATTGTACGGGAACGACTCTTGTCAATGGTGTACATGTGAGCGGTGCGGAAACGATATCAAAGATACACAATCAATACCAGGATTTTGTCCTTTGTGTCCCTCACTTAATTCGTCCTTTCTGAACCCACCTACTCTTTCCCCGTGCATCTATTGTGGAAGCGATTCTCCTTGGCATGTTTCGTGCCCGGTTCAATACTCGTATGATTACGGGCAAGAACCGGGATACAAGTATGGCAATGATAATAGCTATCCACAAGACGCACCCAGTCTTTCTCCTCACCCGTTTTGCAACAACTGTGGGGGTCCTCACGATACCTATTATTGTCAACCAATGAATTGTTATGAGCCAAATCCGTGCCCTCAGTTTTCTTCACAAGTGGATTATTATGAACCAAACCCGGTTTATAATTCTTCTCAACCGATGAACTACTATGAGCCACAACCATGCTATAATTCAGGTTTTCAACATTTTGAACACCCACATCACATCATCGATCATCGACCTTCCTTCGAACAATTGAGCCCCCACGAACAATGGAACTCTCTTGTTAAGCAAAGTCAACAAATTCAAGAAACTTTCAACAAGATCATCGAAAAATGGCAAGAGGATCAACGACAAGAGCAAATATCGAATATCGAGACTTATACTCCTCCTCCGGTGTATCCATACTATTATGATGATGACGAGGATGATGTCTATGATCTCAACCCATCTTCTGAGATTACTACTCTTATTATTGATAACACCAATGCGTCTAAGGATAGTGATACTTTGAGTGAGATTCGTGATTTTGGTCTTGAAGAATTCTTTGATGAGGTTTGTGATATTCCGACTTTTGCTGAACGTAAGGATGAGGTCGCTTTTAATGATGAATTCCAATTCGAGCCTGAGATTGCGGAAATTATCGAACGAGAGCTAGCTCTTTTACCTATGCTTCCTCCTACAAGCGAGGTCGATTTTTCCAACATCGATGCCGAACTTGATGAGTTGGAGCGTCTTATTTTTCATAATAATGACGAACCAACTCACTTGACCAATCATCCTATTCTCGAGGAGTTACCTAATCAACACTCCTCTACTGAGAATTACGTTTACCACATTCGTGCGGATTTAACTTATCAACAATCCCCACAAATGAATGATGGTTTCGTACTTGATCGTGATCTTTTCGAGCGAGTTTCTGAAATCCTCAATGATGGGAACGACAAACCTTGGTTTGACGCACCTATCTATGATGAAGAAATCGAAGAGATTAACGTTCATAAGGATGAGTGCTTTGACCCGGGGGGTGCCATTGATTATTTTATGCTTGATGACCTTACGGCTTTGCCGCTTGCTGCTGAGCATCCATTGTCTTTAGGGGATGACAATGTGATTCCTTTACCCACCCCACCTCCCGTGGATCATTACCTCACATACCTCTCGTATGTTGAGCAGACCTTTCCCCCATTTAAGACTTATTCCCCCGCCTCCCCTTTGTTAATGTCCACCGGGAACGAGGACAAGGTCTTTGATCCCGGTATCACATTCGAGGCTTCCCCATGTACCATTTAATTCGGGGACGAGTCAGGCTCGCGACTCGGTCAACAAAAACAAGCGCTTTTTGGGAGGCAACCCAATTATCTATCTTTACCTGTTTTCACCATAAGTATAGGGGGATCCCCGTGGTGTTTCTTGCTTTCTTTCTTATCATGTGCAGGGATTAGAGCTTCAAAGACACACTCTTGATGACTTTTGACGAACCGTGATTCCGTGTTCCCTTCTTCCCGGTTCTATCCTAAACTCTTTTCGATTCACTATTTTATATTTCTCAATATTAAAATAGGAATCTCTTTAGTTGTCTCTTCCTTAGCGAGATTTAAACAAAGTGCACAATGTCCTAAGTGTAGGGGAGTTTACTCCCACATGCTTAAACATTGAGGACAATGTTTATCTTAAGTGTAGGGGGGACTTCTATCGAAGTTAAGTGGCCTTTTCCTTGTATTTGTCCTCATTTTAACCGGAAAATTTGATTTTTCGACATTTTTCAAAATTTTTAATCTATGTTGGCCTAGTTGTATAGTTGTATTTTCCTTTGTTATGTTTATTTTCTTTCTTTATTAGAATAAATTTTTAATAAGTGGTTTTAATTTTCAAACGTTGTGAATCTTTTGACTCAACCCGAGTTTACTCTAGCTAGTATCCTTAACGTGTTTAAGTCAAGTTTTGCTAGACTTTTATATAGGGAGCTATAAAACGCGAAAGTCTTAACTCTCACGGGTTAAGAACAAGAACTTTTCGCAAGTTCCTATAATTGATCCTAGAGAGTCGTTTATCAAGGGAACTTTAAAATGCGATTTCTAAACTTGAAAAAGCCTAAGAAGTTGCAAGATCCTATAGGCGACTCGAAAACCCAAAACTTTGACTTAATAGGCTAAGCATCCACGAGTCTCATTCCTTGAGATTTTAAACTGTGGAGAACGAGAGATGATAGAGTCAATTATAAGTTCGGTATTCTTTCGTAAATTTATGTGAGTTAATTATGAGCCTATTCTCCCTCCGCTTGTTAATAAATTAATCTGCTAATAAATAAGGTTGTATGATTTAAAAGGTTACTTAGCTTCTAGCCCCAGATCGTTTAAAAGTTGCTCGGTAATGACGAGAGTTCATAGCCAAGGCATAACTTATGAAGCGGGGCGCGAAGATTGGCGAGTCCAAAAAGGCCCTAACAAGGCATGAGGGCTACATTTTGTTGCTAAAGATCTAAAAGTGATGTGAAGAATCATTTATCGAAAATCAATATGAAGGATCGAGACACACGGCGAAAAGCAAGAACTCCCCCAAAGTCATGGAGAAGTCTATCCGAAAAGACCCTAACAAGGTATGAGGATAAATAGATCCAAGTCCTAAAAGGAGGCGGATCGTTGTATATCAAAGTCCAAAATAAAGATTGGAGAAAAATGAGGAAGTCGTGGTCCAAAGATGAAGAATCTCTCAAAAACTTCAAGTGAAGAAATTCCTATTATGAAGAGAAGACCATAATTTCAAGAACTTCTCTCGAAGATTCGAAGTATGAAGTCGCTGCCAAATATCGGCCCGAGAAAGGTCTCAAATCGCGAACCAAGTTATGCCAAGATATGAAATTTTTGATATCCCGAGAAGCAGTTTTAAAAGATTTGGTCCTTTAGCTAACTATTGATTAAATCGTTCACTTTATTTTCAGACTAAATAACTATCGAAATAAGTCAAACAATGCATCCTCGTGATCATTCAAGACAAAAATAAAATATAAGAGATACACCTAGGAATAAGGGAGTCTAAGCGAATAATTGGCCCACATGAGTTCATGATAGTTTGCTAACTTATAATAACAATGATCTCGTTTTTAAGCTTGGTATGGGGAACGTGAAACTTGAGGATGATGATCATTCACGACATTTTCAAAACCAAAGGTATGTTTTTGATTTCTTTACTTTGTATGTTTATAATTTTCTATTTCTTTAATAAAGGCCAATGTGGATTGATTATGATGGAAAATGTAATCTTGCTTTGTAACTAATGCATTACATGAGGACATTGCAATGGTTAAGTGTAGGGGATTTGATAAGTGTGAAAACACCCATCCTTTTACCACTTAATTGCAATAATAACCGAGCCAAAACGTGTATTTTATGTCATTTATGTCGGAATTATGCGTGGTTTGTGTTTTTGTTGCGATTTAGGACGAAAAGGTGAAAAGTGGAGAAAACACGTCATTCACGGGCTTTTATCGAAGAAAAAGACGAAAGACGAAGTCAAAAGATCAAAAGTGGAAAAAGAACGGAAGTCCAAGACCAATTCTGAAGATTTATCGAAGAAAAAGTCAAAGACGGAAGTTTACTAAAAGCCGAAGAACTCGAGTCTTATTTATGAAGAAAACTCAAGACGAGTTCAAAAGAAATCCCAAGACAAGTCACAAAGTCCAAGTATTAAGAAGATTTAAGAAGATTAAAGAAGCTTGGGGACTTAAGTGCGCAATTAAGGAAAAGAGGAAAGAGGGAGGAAGCTTCCTAAGCCCCTCCCTAATCACCACTATAAATAGCCATTAGCTAGTTCATTTTCATGTGTTGGCTAACTTGACAAATTAGCTCTTCCACCATTTTCATTTTCTTGCAACTTTATTTTTCATGTCATTTTAATTAATTGTCTTGCACTTTAATTCCTTTAATTCAAGTAAGTGTTTTTAATTTTGTTGTTTAATCTTTATTTTCCTTTAATCAAGATTTTCTTTATCATTCTCATCCTACTTTTCTTGTCTTTGATTTGATTGTGGTTCGGATTAAGCATTGATTTTGCTTAATCTTATTGTTTATTTGATTAAAAAGTTCATCTTTTTATTTTCATCTAGGCTTGTATACGAATTAAGCTATAAGTTTGACAATCTTATTGGCTTATTTTGTATTTAGCTTATTTGATTTTAAAGTTTTCTAAAAAGTTTTATCTTTTTAAAGTTTCTTTTATAAAGTTTGCAATTTTCATATTTAAAAGCTTTCAAATTTATGCTTGATTTCGTTTGATTAAGATTTGGATAAGTTCTTATTCGTGTGCTTATTGAAAGTGCTTATTGATATTTTTGCTTATCTCCATTTTCGGATTTGTTGGTGTTCATCGCAATATTGAGGGTTTTATCACATTCCGACGGGCAGCCTATGTTCCATCGCAATAACCATTCTTGGTTCTACTTTGCGATGGCTTGTGTTTCATCCCCCTTATTCCGATCGGGATTGCGATCGCTCATTGCGATCGCATATTCCGACGAAGTTTAAGGTTTATTGCGACGAAGTGCTGCCCAGATTTTGATAGCCACATTCGGATGGATTTTGGTACTTTAGTTGTTCCGACAATTTTTATTTTCAGACATTTCGATAGATTCTCCTTTTCACATTCCGATAGTTTAAAATAAAAAAAAAAAAAAAAATTAAAAATAAGAAAAAAAAAGAAACAACACATTACGACACAAACCAAAAAGTTATTACGATGGAATTTTTCTAGTAGTACAACATTGCGATGGATGATTTTTCTAGTAGTACAACATTGCGATGGATGTGCATGCTTTGCATGCTGAGTTTTTTTTCCCGGCAAAATGAGCTAGTAGGCTGCTAGCTTGAGCTAGCTGCCTGCTAGCTTGTTTGCTTATTGTTTTTGTTCTGTAATCGTTTAGTTTAATCTGAAAGTTGTTCCGATTTTATTTCTGAAAGTTACGTATTTTTAGTTGAATTTTTCTTTTAATTTTAAAATTAATATTTTTTCGTAAAGTTCAAGTTTTATCTTTTTTTTAGTACCCGCTTTAGGTTTTGCCTCGTTTAGCTTTAAAGTACCATTTTAGTTTTATATTCTCCTTTTTCATTTAGTAAACTTTATCTTCAAGTCGATAGTTAATTTCGTCTTTTAGTTTTATTTTTATTAATTGTTTTGCTTTAAATTACGTTTTATTATTTGTTTTACTATTAGTTTTAATATCGTTTTAACTTTTAGTTTTTAATATTCACCTTGTTTTACTTTTATTATTTGCACTTTTCTTTAGTTTGTTTTTAAATACTTTTCGCATTTACTTTTTAATTAGTTATAGATAATCAACTTCCCTTTTTCTTAACCAAAAACAATTGAGTCACACATTTAACCGGAAATCAATTCGAGAAGATACCGAGAAAACGAACTCTTTTCAACTAGTAAAATCACAAGTATTAAAATCCCAATCATAAAAACACAAAATCAACAACTTTTGAAGATCAAACCAACTAAATAAGAACTTAAATACTTTGAATAAAAGTAGATGATGAACAAGAGGAATGAAAAGTTTAAAGGAAAATTTGTATTGATGATCAAGATTCAGTAAACAAAAGGAAAGGATCAAACTTACAAGATTAAAGAACAAATCAAAGAAGATGAAAAACCACTCCTTAAGGGAGATGGTTTCCTACGAACTAGGAAGAGTGTAACTGAAAGAAAAACTAGGTGTCAAAAATTGTGAGGGTGATTCCCTTATATAGGCTAAGTGCTTGGTTGGTGAGTGGGCTTTCTCCCTTTCTTCTTGTTTTCTCGTCTTTTCAGAAAAGTTGACGTTTTCCATTCTGATTCGGGATTTGTCGACGATTAAATTCAACTCGTCTTTTAATTTCTTCGTTTAATAGACTCGAGTTTCTTCGACATATGTAAATCTTCCATCTTTGGTCCTTTTGATACTTGCATTTTACTAGGTTCAATTTATATGTCTCTCGATCCTCTCGAATTGATCTCAGTCTTAAGTGGAATGATTGTTCTTGGTTACTAAATAGAAGGGTTTGGTTTTCTAATCTACTAAATGTTAAATGATCTAAAATGTAAACTTAAATTTTAAAAGTAATTGAATTAATAACAATTAATAAAACTCGAATTGAAATTAAAATTAAAGTAACAGTTAAAATATAAATGTGAAATAGGAATTAATAAAGTAACAGGAAGGAAATAGAAACAGTAAGAAAACAGTAAAACTACCCAAAAGAAATTGATTCGGAAGATTGAGCCTTGATTCGGAACTTTTCACCCGGAAGTCTTCATTCGGAACTTTTAAAAATCCTTCATTCGGAACTTTCTTCGGAAGTTTGGTCTGAACTTTCACCCGGAACTTTACTCGGAACTTTGGTTCATCCGGAAGTTTTGCTTCATTCGGAACTTTAGGTTCATCCGGAAGTTACTGTTCATCCGGAACTTTAGACTGACTCGGAAGTTTTGAAAAGGAAACTCATTTGGAACTTTTTGAAAAGAAGTTGATTCGGAACTTAAGTGTTCATCCGGAACTTTTTAATTCATCCGGAACTTTTAGACAAAAGACTCATTCGGAACTTTTTTACTCTTTCGGAACTTCTAAACAAAAATTCATTTGGAACTTTTAAGGAACATATTCATCCGGAACTTCTTAGTTCATTCGGAAGATGGGTGTTCATCCGGAACTTTGGTGTTCATCCGGAACCTGGGAACACAGATACAGTACCTTTACTCGAAGAACAAGGAAACACGATTTTAATCCAAAAATCACCAAGTTTTTCACCAAAATCTTAAATAAACTAATCACTAAGCATCTACTAACCATAAACTACAAATCCCATCAACAAAAACACAAATCTCAACAACTTTTGAAGATCAAATCAAGAAAATAAAAACTTAAGAACTTGAAGATAAAGATGATGATGAACAAGATGAAATGGAAAGATTAAACATAGAACTTGTATTGAATGATTAAGGTTTTAACAAGATCAAACAAAGATTAAAATAACAAATTTAAAAATCAAAGATCAAGATCACCAATCACCCTAATGGTGTTGGTGATGGGACGAACTAGAAGGAGAAAAAGAAGGAGAGAAGAAAACTAAAACTAAAACTAACTCCTGGAAAGTGTGAGGGGATGGGCTTTATATAGCCTTGTCCTTTGGTTGGTGAGTGGGCTTTCTCCCGTTCTTCTTGTCTTTTCGTCTTTTCAGAAAAGTTTCCGTTTTCGATTATGATTCGGGATTTGTTGTCGATTAAATTCAACTCGTCTTTTAATTTCTTCATTTAATAGACTTGAGTTTCTTCGACTTATGTAAATCTTCCATCTTTGGTCCTTTTCTTCGATAAATCTTCGAATAGGCCCAGTGACTTCAAATCTTTTGCATCTCTTGGACAATAGACTTTATCTTGAGTCTTTTTCTTCAGTAAAACCCGTACAATCCCATGTTTTCTTTAATATTCATCCGGTTGGCTCTGAAAACACAATAAACACAAAAACCACGCATAATTCCAAACAAATGATATTAAATACGTGTTTTGGTCGTGTTTTAGCCATAATTAAGTGGTAAAAGGATGGGTGTTTACACACCTATCAAATCCCCTACACTTAACCATTGCCATGCCCTCATGCAATGCTTAGTGATAAAGCAATTTTACACTTTTCTCATAATTAATCAACCTTGGCCTTATTTAAAGACTACTAAACAAAAATTAAAACACTAATAGAAATTAAAACTTTAAGGTAAACAAAAGGATGGAAATAACTTGCAAAGAAATTAAAGACTTACATTAGGGCTTTGGTGCTGCGAAGATTTATCACCCTCAAGTTTCACGTTCCCCAAACTTAGCTTAAAAACGAGATCATTGTTATTATAAGTTAGCAATTCAAACACTTACACACATGGCTTAATTAAATACTTAGACTCCCTTATTCCTAGGTGTATCTCTTATATTTTATTTTTGTCTTAGAATGATCATGAAGATGCATTTTTGGACTTATTTCGATAGTTTATTAAGGCCGAAAGCAAAGTAGGACGATTTGATCAATAGTTAGCTAAAGGACAAAATCTCTTAAAACTGCTTCTCGGGATATCAAAAAGTTCATATCTTGGCATAACTTGGTTCACGATTTGAGACCTTTCTCGGGCCGATATTTGGCATGTACTTCATACTTCATATCTTCGAGAGACGTTCTTGAGATAATGGTCTTCTCATCATAATAGATTTTCTTCACTTGGAGACTTTTGAGGGGTACTCCAACTTTGTTGACCACGACTTCATGATTATTTCTTCAATCTCTATTTGGGATTTTGAGATACAACGATCCGCCTCCTTTTCGGACTTGGATCTATTTATCCTCATACCTTGTTAGGGTCTTTTCGGATAGACTTCTCCATGATCTTTATGGGAGTTGATTGCTTTTCGTCGCGAGTCTTGATCCTTCATATTGACTTTAGGAATAATGCTTTTCACATTACGTTGGATCTTCAGCAATAAAATGGAATCCTCATGCCTTGTTAGGGCCTTTTTGGACTCGCCAATCTTCGCGCCCCGCTTCATAAGTTATGCCTTGGCTATGAACTCTTATCATTACCGAGCAACTTTTAAACGATCTTGGGCTAGAAGCTAAGTAACTTTTCAAATCGTACGACCTTACGTATTGTAGATAATTTATTAGCAAGTGATGGGAGAATAGGCAAATAATTACACAAAGTGAGCTTGCGCAAGAATACCGACTTATAATTGACTCTATCATTTCTCGTCCTCCACAATTTAAAATCTCAAGTAATGAGACTCGTGGACACTTAGCCTAATAAACCAATTAAGGTCTACATGGTTAAGGATACTAGCTAGAATAAACTTAGATAAGTCTATTCAGGTTGAGTCAAAATAAACGCAACGGGCCTAATATGTCAAAGATTTCTAAACTAGCTACACCACTTTATTAATATTTTTGACTTTTAAACAGGATATATACATATGAAAGCAACGATAAAAATTAAAAAATTACGACTAAATGGCCAAAGTTAATAAAAAATTTGAAAAATGTTGAAAAATAGGATTTTCTGGTTAAATGAAGGCATTTTCATGGAAAAGTCCACTTAAAATTTCGATAGAAGTCCCCCCTACACTTAAGATAAACATTGTCCTCAATGTTTAAGCATGTGGGAAAAGTTTCCCCTATACTTATGACATTGTGCACGTTGGTTAACTCAAGTTAAGGAAGAGACGACTAAAGTGATCAATTTCAAATGTGAGTATGAAGAAAATTGAATCACGATAGTTGAGAGATAGAACCGGATTTTGGATAACACGGGAGCACGGTTCTTCAAAGATTCCAAGAGTGCACTTATCCCTATAATCACATCACCACACAAAGACAAACACGTATAGAAGTCCCCCTACACTTAGGAGGTTAAAACATAAAGGATAGATACTCGGGCTGCCTCCCGAGGAGCGCTTGTTTTTGATAACCGAGTCACGAGCCTGACTCGACCCAAAATTAGTTCATGGGGAACGTGGTGAGGGATGGAATCACCTCCTGAGAGGTGTCCTCACCAAAGTACAACTTCACTCGTTGGCCATTCACCTTAAAATTAGGTCCATTAGGTTGAGCGAGCTCGAGAGTACCATATGGAAAAATTTGGGCAATGGTGAATGGGCCGGACCAACGAGATTTGAGCTTTCCCGAGAAGATTTTCAACCGAGAGTTAAAAAGTAAGACTTTGTCTCCAACATGGAACTCTCGGTTATTGATCTTGGAGTCGTGAATGAGCTTAGTTCTTTCCTTATAGATCAAAGAATTTTCATAAGCCTCATTACGGAGTTCATTGAGCTCATTGAGTTGGATCTTGCGTAGGTCACCGGCTTTGTTTATATCAAAATTAGCCCACTTCAAGGCCCAATAAGCCTTGTGCTCCAACTTAATGGGGAGGTGGCACGCTTTCCCGTACACAAGACGATAAGGCGTACAGCCGATCGGGGTCTTGTAAGCAGTACGGAAAGCCCACAAAGCATCATCAAGTTTGTAGAATATTGATAACCTATGAATCTATGAAGTGGGTTGATGTTTTCTAGTGAGAGAAACTAGAGAGAGAAAGTGAGAGAAAATGTGTGTGATTTTATTAATATGAAAGTTTCAAAAAAAATAACAACCAACCCCTTTCCATGGTGGAAAGGGGTATTTATACTTCCAAGCTTACATTGGGCTTGGGCCGGTCCATGACAAGCCCATGGACCGGTTCTTACTTAACTTAATAAGTAACAATTAATTATTTGTTAACTACGAGCTATTACAACATAAATCATATTGTGGAGTGACCGATACTTCTAATATACGTTAAAACGTATTTCTAACAATCTCCCCCTAAGGGAGGTCACTCCACGTTACAAAGTCCTAAACCTAGCATACTATACTAAGTCTTCGTTCTTTAGCTCGTAGTCTTTTCTTCTTTTCTTTCTTTTGATGTGAATATGTTGGTTTGATCTTTTTGGCTTTGGCTTGAGAGCATTGTTCTTTTGGCCTTTCACGTGCGATCTTTGCCTACTTGTGAATTTTGCCTCCTCGTGACTCCATGTTCCACACACTTATGTCTTTTTGTTGAATTCTCGAAAGTTTCAGAGTTTGTTACAGCGGAAGACTTCATCTTGTACTTTCTTGAATTTTTGCTGAACTTTGATGCAGAAAGACATAAGCATGTGGGAACGACTTCTACAGGTACACCGCAACACCACCGTCTTTAACAGGTACACAGCAACGACACGAATAAAATGGCTTTGAACATTTTATTCTAATTCGGTAGCATTTTACCTCCGGTCGGTGAAGACCGTTGGACGATATTAGATATCGTACCCGTAACGGATAGTTTCAATTAAGTAACTTCCTGACAGGATTTCGCGGGTAAACCCGTTCTCTTTATTCGACCGTCCAAAGCTGACTGCGAACATAAAGAGTGAATCACTTGGATAAATTATCCTTGTGATTTGAAGCCGTCAATTCATGAAACCTGGAACAAGTGAATTTCAATTAAGATTTTCACCATCGTTGCTTTCCAGTTGTCACGAGCTCAATTCATAAAGAATCTTGCACGTCACCTACCAAGTGCTGTTTGATGTTAACACTAGAAGGATTTCCACTCATCACTGTGATCAATAAAGAGTCACTCTGAGTGTTCTGGCAAGATCATATGATAATGCGTAGAGGCCTGGAACGAGTTTAAGTTCAATTAAGAATTAAACCACTGTTTCCTTCCAGTATTTCACAAGATTGGTTCTAAAAGAACCGCACGTGTAACCTACCATGAGCTTGTTTGATGTTGGCTCAAGCAGGATTTCCATCTTTATTGTAATACTTGCGTATTACTCGGATGTTCTGGCAATATTACAGGAATACTGCGTAGGACTCATAAAAATCTCTTACTTTTCACAGTGTGTGAGAAAGCAAGGAATAAATGGAAAGTGTCCTAATGAGACTTTTGATGATCTCTTGGCTCTAGACTCGATTGTGCGTTTTGATTTAGTGAGCGATGGCTGGAGAGGAGTGCCACCTTTTCAATACCAGTCTATTCGGAGTGAATAAACCAATAGATAACGTGTTGATCTCCGTGTGATTAAAACAAATACCTTTTGAGAGATATTTGAGTTAGCTGGGAAGGGTTGTGCATTGCATCACTGGGTCCATGATGTCTTTCTTCAATACCGAGAATCATTAGCAAAAATGACCTCAATAGCATATGTATTGACCCGGTTTCTGCCTAAAGTTGTAAGGAGGGCTTCTTTCTTTACACCCTTTATCTTTACAATTCTTTTTCATTCTTCAACCCCTTCAATGCTTACCAATACGTCATCACTAGCACCTTGTTGTGATTGTTCCAGTGCTAGCTTAAGTACTTGGTCGGCATTCAGCTACGTTCACATTCTTTCTCCATCTTTCCTAGGACTTCTAATTCTATCTAGGGAATTGTCCTTGGGAAGATTCCATCGGCTCTGATGAATCATTGGACTAAACCTATTCCTACCACCCTTTTGTCACCACATCCGTCGTGAATTAAGCGTGTTTTGGGAAGGAATTGCCACCATGAAAAATCATTGAAAATCACTTAAGGTACTTGTGATATTGAAATCAAAAGTTTTGTACCTTAGGTGTTTTGTTCATCAAAAGCGCTCCCCCTTAACACGTGCTTTACACATATTAAGTTGGATAATCGTTAAGTCTTTTTCATCTTTTAGCCAAGTATCATTTAAATCTCCTTAATCCCATTTTCTCCCCTTATCCAAAATGTTAACCATTAATATTTGGGATATTGAATGGATTAACCGGTCTTTGGGTAAAAATGAAATCGATGTTTGGCCATAGAACATGTTCATGCTCCCCCTTAAGTTAATAAGGGATATTTGTAGTGCTTTAGTATGATATATTTTGAAAGATTTAGAATCTCATGAGAAATTTGTGAAAAATTATCATACCTTAACACTACATCAAGCCATTAAAGCACAATATTCACAAATATACATATTCACAATTGAAAACCAATATAAAGTGGACCTGAAATGTACGACCCATTAGATGGATCGTTGCAGTAGCTTGTGGTGCACTAGATATGGTCTACCACCAACGAATCTTTCCAAACTCCTCATCAATCTACGTTCACGGAGCTTTTGATCAATCTTCTTGATCACATAATTCGCCATCTGCCGATAACCCATATGCCAATCCTCGGTCATCTCTGGTAAAGTCCCACCCGTATTAAGATGCTCCAAATTTCCTCTAACTTGTAGAAGAGTCCCATCACTATACTTATAAAGCTCACCCACCCTCATAAACTTCATTAAGCCTCGACTGTTCAAGTAGAAAATGCCGTAATTCGGGACAGAAATGCCGGTATAGGGACATCTATCTACATGTTGAGGTAGAACTTGATTCACTGGACGGGTTAAGTTGAGCTTCCTTTGATAGCTTTCGACTCCCAACTGAAGATCTTCAACTCGTTTCTTGATAACAACACTTCGTGTGAACATACGAAGTGTTGTATTCAAGGCAATGAGATCTTCACGAGGAATATGTGTGAGTTGATCGCGGGTTATCAGAAGCAACATATCTTCGATATCCTCAAGGCGAATGATAGAAAAATCACCCTGCTGGATTTTGTATTCTCTGTCATCCTCCCTTTTCAAGCGAATCTCCGTCACATGATAATAGCCATTCTTGGCTTCAGTTTTCAACCCTAAGATGCTGGAGATGTGGATATCGGATCTAACGTTACTCCCTGAGTTGACTAGACAGCAGCCCCTGTACGCCCTTCGAACTCGTTCGTCCCAGTGTGATGCACCTATGACAGCATACATATCATAATTACGATTTACCTTTGGGACCCAGAGTCGGTTTACCTTTTCCTCGATAAAGGGTATTGTCCCCCAGTTGGCAGCTTTCAGCAAGGTCAGGGAGGTTGCGTACTTTGAGGACCCCTTCAGAAGATACACAAGATCGTTGGTGACAAAGAAGTCGAGAGCAATCTGATTATCTTGAGTAGGATCAAGTGGAGGTGGGGCTCTTTCTGATTCATGAAGACCTGGCCGTTGAACGGTGTTCATAGCTTTCAGGATCTCATCGGCATAATACTCGAACTCCATTTGGGTTAACCGGGTTTTGGCGCGAAGTCTCTTATCCTTCAGTGCTTTCTTCACCAAAGATGGAGTAACCGAAGTCTTATACTCATGAGCAAGAAATGCACATAAGTCAATCGGACTGCGGATACGGAGATACAAGACATCTTTGTCAGCGTCTGTGATCGGATCATATTGCGCCGCTGCCGTGATCCAAGCCTGTGGTGGTGCAGTCTCGTCAATCTCCAACGTGTCTGCCCAGTCCCTTGTGCTTGGAACAGTAGATTGTGGGTCTTGTTGTAGAGGAGTGGAGACGTGAACATCTGCTCGTTCTGATTCAGGCATCTCGGCAGTGTCATGGACGGGTGAGTGTTGTGCAGCTTCAGGTTCAGTTACCGATTCTGCAATCACAGGAACAACAACAATAGAACTAACAGGGTTAGTGGTAACAGGTATAGATACAGCGATAGATGTACCAGGAATAGATGACGCTGTAGTGGCATTCACATCGTGGCGCCACTTGGATCGTCTGGATTCCGTGGAAGTAGATTTTTCCTTTGCTGCTGCATCTTTCTTGGACTTGGTTCCAGACTTAGCAGGTTTCTTTGAGCTGGCAACCTTATCCCCCTGTTCAGCCTGTTTACCCCCATCATCATCTTTATCGTTATTCTCGTTGCTCCCTTTAGCACTCTCCACATTACCATCACCACCATCATTACCATCATCATCATCATCATCTTCATCATCATCATCCTCATCATCATCTTCATCATCATCATCCCCATCATCATCATCATTCTTATCATCATCATCCTCATCCTCATTATCTTCTCCTTCTTCTTCTTCTTCTTCCTCTTCTTCACCTGTACCCTCTTCTTCTTCACTTTCTTCCCTTTCTTCCTCAGGGAGAATGTGGTAGGGTACCACACTTCCAAACGTTTTAAATAACCTATCATTCTCCATGATAGCGTCATTCAGGGATTTGAAGAGAGCCCGTTGAATCCTAGATTTATCAAACGATCCAAGTTCCCTCATACGAGCTTTGAGGATCTTCTTCAATTCAAAATCCGTCAAGTCATAAGCAATCTTGTAGGCGGCTTCTGAAGGATTGGATGACTTGATCATCAAGTTATCAGCAGCGAGTGTCTTTAACTCATCACGGAGTTTAGGCATAAGAGATTCAACGGATTCTTTCACTCTCTGCTCAATAGAAGCTTCAAGAGCTTCTTTCTTCTCTTTATAGTTATCCTTAATTTCTCGAAGTCTCGTAATTCGTGCTGCATGCCTATCAGCTTCATCCTTCTTAACTTGAGCTAGTTCTGTTGCATGAGCTTTTCGCGTCAATTCCATCTCGGCAGCAAACTTAGCAAGCATCTCTTCTTGGGCTTTTCTAGATGCTTCTTCACTTTGAACTCGTCTATGTAGCTCTTGGCGAAGTTCATCCATCTCTCTTTTGTGATTATCCGTATGTTTATCCAACATTTCGGCCATTACCAATGCAGCCATTGTAGACGTTGCAGAGCTGCTCTGGGTTGATGGAATAGGCTCGGTTGTTACTACGGTACTAAGGATGGGAGTTATTGGTGGTGGAAGAAATGGTGTTGAAACCGGTCTGGTTGGTACGGGTTGTTTTGGTGGAAGTTGAGTTGCTAAAGGTTGAGTAGATTCTATGATTGTAGGAGCACCAGTCTTTTTTGCAACACTTGCTGAAACAGGGGGGGTGGATGTCTCCTTCGAAGTAGAATACTTTTCAGGTGATCCAAACTCAAAAACATCATCTGGTTCCACGTACTCTTCTTCAATATTCATCTGAGCCCCCGAACCACTACCACCCGTATCTCTCCTACTCCTTTCAAGAGCTATCTTCATTGCTTTTCTCTCAGCCTTGTTAAGAGCAGGATCATCAATATCTTGTTCATCGTGGAGAACTAACTCATCAGCCGTACCCTTTCCCTTCTTAACTGCAGTCTTCTTCTTTTTGGCTTTGGGTTCAGGTAAATCTGTTTGCTTCCGTTTACCTTTGCTCTTAACCGTGGTAGATGAGTCTTCACCTGCTAGAATGCTTGCTCGTTGATTCTCAATTTCTTTTAGCAAGTTCTTGTAATCATCAGATGCGATAATCTCATCGGTCAGAAGATGACTGGGAATGGGACCAGGAATAACCGTATTCGAATGAGTCTCCTGCCTTAAGTCTACCAAATCATCATCATCCATCGTGTGGTGACGACTACCTGCACGCTTGTTAATGGATGCATCGTTTTCCATAAAGTAATGTATGATCAGCTTAATGAACCTAGGGTACTGGTAACTTTTAACCTTACCCTTCGTGTTTGTGAAGAGTTGAAAAGTAAACTCCTCCCACAGCAATGATGCATAATCAATACCCATACCTTTAAACATACCATAAAACATCTTGATGATTGGTGGACGAACATCATCAAACCCAGTTGTTTTGGGTGTTAAACATCGGCTTAGAATCCCAAAAATAGCTTTCCATGGTTGACCAACTTTGGCAGTAGTAAACTCAGACGCGGTTCGTATGTCAAGACATCCAATGGCAGTAAACATTTCCATGATCTGGTCCTTAGTCGGGTTGGCTGAGTATGATAGGCCTTTGAGTGTCGGCCGAAATCCAAAGATCTTCCTGAAGTCTGACACAGTAAGCGTCTGCTGCTTGTTGTCCAAGGAAAATGTGATTTTGTTCGACGTCCTCTCTTTGGTAGCCCAGAACTCGTAAAGGTAGTCATAGGGCACTGAAGCACTTCTCCTTAGCGCATGCTTTAGATGAGATTTATCAAGTATGGCTGTACCTACCTTAAATCCATTATGGGTAGAATGAGATACCTCCTTCAAACGGAAGTTGTTTGGAAGAAACTTTAGAGTCTTGGCTTCAGCAATGGCGGCGGCTCTGGTGTCTTGTATTTGTTGTACTGTAGGGTTAGTCATCGTCTCTGCTTAAGATAAAACACAAAGGTTGATACATACAAATATGAATATCATTATGACTTTAAACCTAAGCATTGGACATATGACCTAATCCCTTAAGCTTGTAAACCATTCAAACATCTTCTATACGGAATAATCATTCAATTCGGAATAATTGGTCTATGCTGAATATAAATCCTATGCGGAATGATAAGTCTATTCGGAACATTAGGCCTATGCGGAATAAACAATCTATGCGGAATACAATCCCTATTCGGAATAAAAAGTCTATTCGGAACATTGGGCCTATGCGGAATAAATCAAACATCTCCTATTCGGAAAGATCAACCTATGCGGAAAAAGTTCTATTCGGAAACATTTTGTCTATGCGGAATAAAGTACCTATTCGGAAAGATTTTGTCTATGCGGAATAAAGTACCTATTCTGAAAGATTTTCTCTATGCGGAATAAAGTATCTATTCGGAAAGATTTTGTCTATGCGGAATAAAGTACCTATTCTGAAAGATTTTGTCTATGCGGAATAAAGTACCTATTCGGAAAGAACTGTCTATGCGGAATAAAGTACCTATTCGGAAAGAACTGTCTATGCGGAATAACCTTTCTATTCGGAAAATAAAGCTTCTATGCGGAAAGATTTCTCCATGCGGAAAAATCCTCCTATTCGGAAAGTTCTTTCTATTGTCAATAAATGCCTTATTCGAAAAGTCATTCTTACTCGGAAAGTTCAATCAGTTACGATTATTCTAATTAGGCACTTATTCGTTTGATTCAAGTGTTCTAAGGACCAAATTAGTTCAATTCGAGCCATTCCGAATCAACCCCAGGCAAAACCCCCAATTAATTTAAACCCTAATTAAGCAGAAACTTAAATTGATTGATTCCGATTAAAAAGAGAGAATTAACTTGTATTGCAGGAATGATTAAACTGATTTAATACCTTTTGAAGAACTTGATCTAGAAAATGAATGATTGTGAGATGTTTTGTTTGATTTTCGTGTGTTTGTGTTCTTGTATGTTAATGGCGGCCAACAAAAAAAAAAAAAAAAAGGAACAGTTGAATGAGAGATAAGAAAAACGGGGGGGTGATGATTGACTAGGTCAAGCTTTTAGTAAGTTTGATACATGGTCACATTTAACCCCTCACCATTTCTTTTTACTTCAATCAACATTCTATTGTTTTCCAAGTTTTAATACTTGTCATTTTGAACCTATCTTAAATTAAATTCCGGAGCCTTTAGTGATTAAGCTAACTTAAAACACACACAAATCTATTCATGACAAACTTATAAGCAACAACAAGACAAATGCCAAAGCAATCCAACCATTAACCATAGAGCGTTTTGAGTTTCCTTGAAAACTTTTGAAGATCTTTTTGATGTGAAAGATGATGTAACATTTTCTCCCCCTTAAACGATGACCCATTTTCTATTTAAAGAGCAGTAGTCATTGTTGAACGAGGCACATGATGATGAAAAACATTTTCCAATTGATATCTTGAAAAGTTTGATTCGAGGTGGCAATAAGATTTCTCTTATTTTGACAAATTAATGCACTGAGACGTACATAAATTCGTGTTAGACCAAGTTGTAAAGTAAACTTGATCCCTTTGCATGATTTGGCTTGTAAATCATGCCCGAGAAAATTAATTCCCGTTGTGAGCCAACGTTTTCCAAGGAAATACGTGACTTTAAAATGAAAACCGGGTTGTAGTCAGAAATAACTACAAGCCATTATGGGCATGTTTTTAAAAATGTAGAACTTTTATACGGACTCTATTTATGGAACCGTGTCAATATTGATCGACATTTCTAAAGCCGTAAATATTACCGTACTAAAAGACATGCCCGTTTTAAAAATGAAAAATATTTTTGGTTTTTCTTGATTTTATAATTTTTATGGTTTTTGTAGGTTTTATATATTTTTTTTTCTTGGTTTTATATTTTTGTATTTTCTTTTTGTGGTTTATATATTTACGATAATATACATGATCACGAACAAAGGATACTCTAAATAGTTTACCACGACTATTCAGCTGATTCTTCTGCCAACTCTTTGAGAGTCGCTGGAGTAAATGATTTCATGCCAAGCTTGTCGATCAAAAACTCGATTCGTCCTCGATCTAAGGCTTTGGTGAACATATCCGCCAGCTGGTACTCAGTAGTGACAAAATACAGCTCGATCACTCCGTTCTCCACCTGCTCCTTAATGAAATGGTAGCGAATGTCTATGTGCTTGGCCCGGGAGTGTTGAACATAGTTGCAGCAAAGGGCAATGGCGCTCTTGTTGTCACAATACATCGGGATTTTGTTAAATCCCAAACCGTAGTCAGTTAATTGTGATCTCATCCAAAGGACTTGAGCACAACAACCAGACATGGCGATGTATTCAGCCTCCGTGCTAGAAATTGCAGCGCTTTTCTGCCTTTTTGAAGACCAACTGATCAATCTATCTCCTAGGAGTTGCACAGATCCAGAAGTGCTACGCCTCGTGTCTTGACATCCAGCATGATCGGCATCTGCGTATGATATTAAAGCAATAGAGGAATCTTTCGGATACCATAGACCACGATGAAGTGTTCCTTTTAGATACCGAAAGATCCTTTTAACTACATGTAGGTGCTTTTCGGTAGGCCGAGCCTGATACCGGGCACACATGCATACAACAAATTGCAAATCAGGCCTGCTAGCAGTCAGATATAGAAGGGTGCCGATCATTCCACGGTAAAGTTTTGGATCGACAATAGTCCCATTCCTATCTTCATCTAACTTGGATTTCTCCACCATTGGAGTGTCCACGGGGTCACAATTTTCAAAGTTATATTTCTTAAGAGATTCTAGAGCATATTTGGATTGATTAATAAAGATGCCTCTGGGATTTTGAGAAATCTGTAATCCTAAGAAAAATGAAATTTTTCCCATCATCGACATCTGAAAGCGTGTGGACATTATCTTCTCAAAGCGATTTGACAATTCTATGTTAGTGGCAGCAAATATTATATCATCAACATAAATTTGTACCAGAATCATGTTGTTGCCTTCCTTGAGAGTGAATAGAGTAGGGTCCACTTTGCCTTTGGAGAAGCCTTCCGCGATGAGGTATGTTGAAAGGAGATCGTACCACGCGCGTGGAGCTTGTTTCAACCCATAGAGAGCCTTCTTAAGCTTGTACACATGATTAGGAAACTCCATACTGACGAACCCATCCGGCTGACTAACATAAACTTCTTCCCTTAGTTCACCGTTCAAAAATGCCGTCTTCACATCCATTTGATAGACGATCATGTTCATATGAGCAGCATACGCAAGGAATAGTCTAATCGCCTCCAATCTTGCCACAGGAGCAAAAGATTCTTCAAAGTCTATACCCAAGGCTTGTTTATATCCTCTAGCGACCAATCTAGCCTTATTCTTCAATACCGCACCCATCTCATCAAGTTTAACCTTATGAACCCATAACAAAGTAAGGATGTTAACCTTGTCAGGGAGAGGAACCAATTCCCATACTTCAAGTCGTTGGAATTCATTTAGTTCCTCCTGCATAGCTTCAATCCAAGATGATTGAGTCATAGCCTGCTGCCAATTTTTAGGTTCAACTTCAGAGAGAAATGCATCAAAGTAGCAATAGAGTGCACTCTCTTGTAATTGATGGCGTGTAGTGACTGGTCGATCTAGATCTCCAATGACATTCCTAATTGGGTGATCTTTTGTCCATTTAGTGCTATGGTTTTCAATCCTAGGTGGTCTGGAGTGAACAATAGAAGGAGCTTCTTCTGAGGTAGACGCGGCTGAAGGGTTTTCAGGTATCGCTACACCAAAGAAAGGAAGCTCTTGCAGGTGAGCATATTCCAAGTCGTGATCAATAGAATCCTCTTCCACATCATTAGGCACAAGTAGGGGTGACGATTCAGGTGTAGTTTGAGAATCACTTGGTGAAGGTGCATCCGGTTCAATGTGAATTGAAGATGCATTAGATAAAGCTTCATTTGCAGGAGCAATAACTTCAGGGATTGGAGCTATCACTACAGGTGCTGGAACTTCATCATTTGGGGGATCAAAGAATTCGTCAAACAACGGTTGAAACAGTTTATCCCACTCGGGCCTTGATGGTGGTAAAAATGATGTAGAAGTAGGATTATTGGGAACTAATCCGGAACTAATAGCACCGGTTCCCATCTCATGAAGCGCGGGTTCAGAGCTGTGTTGCTCAGAAGCCATCGCTGTCAGCTCATCGAAATCTGCGTCCATAGTTTCTACAATCTTGCCAAGACGACGGTTGTAAATTCGGTATGCTTTCTTGGACGGTGAGTAACCAATGAAAATACCTATATCGGCTTTCGGTTGAAGCTTACCCAAATTCTCACTATTAATGTTTGGATAACAAAGAGCACCAAACACATGAAAAAATGAAACATCGGGTTTACGGGCATGTAGAAGCTCATAAGGTGTTTTTCCATGACGTTTCCGAATGATAGAACGGTTTTGGGTGAAACATGCAGTAGATATTGCCTCTGCCCACAAGAACAATGGAGCGTTCGCATAAATAAGCATAGTCCTAGCAGCTTCCATAAGCGTACGATTCCGTCTTTCAACGACACCGTTTTGTTGTGGAGTACGTGCAGCGGATGTTTCATGTGAAATACCAACTCCTTCATAGTAATCACGAAGAGTCTGGTTTACGAACTCTGTTCCATTGTCTGTACGAATACGGCGGACAGTAGTATTCAAACGTACCTGAATAAATTTCAGAAAAGTGATGATAGCCTTCGGTGCTTCATCCTTTGTACGTAGAAATCTAACCCATGTAAACCTGGAGAAATCATCCACAATAACCAGAATGAATTTCTTACCGCTCACACTTTCAGTTCTCATTGGTCCACAAAGATCCATATGCAAAAGATGAAGTTTTTCTTGATTGGTGTCTTCAGCTTTGGGCTTGTAAGATTTATTGGTGCTTTTCCCCCTTGAACACGCGGAACATAAATGGTCCTTGTGAAATTTAAGCTTTGGAAGACCACGAACTAATTCGTTTTTAGCCAGATGATTAATAGCATCAAAGTTAAGATGAGATAATCTGCGATGCCATAACCATGACTTGGTCTTAGATGCTTTAAAGAGAAGACATACTAGAGAGGCGTCCATCATGTCTTGTAAGGACAAGGTATAAAGATTTGCACCACGAGATCCCTTCAACAAATCTTTTCCTTCCAAGTTGCGAATGAAACAAGTGTGTTGTCGAAAAGCAACCTCAAGGTTGGAATCACAAAACTGTCCTACTGAGAATAAATTATGACCAAGACCTTCAACATAGTATACCCTTGAAATCGTCACATTTCCAATCTGATATTCACCATACCCCATTATCTTTGCTATATGATCATTCCCGAATTTAACCGTACCAAGAAACTTGCTGACGAAATTTCGGAGCATCGAGCGATTTCCGGTCATATGTTTTGAACAACCGGAGTCCAAATACCACAGGATGATTTGGACCACCTGAAAATATCACCACACGAAGACAATGTAGAGGTATCGGAATCTGAGTGTTCCTTGTTATTAGCAGGTACAGATTTAATAATCTTAGATTTGCTAACTCTAGGTTTCTTAGATTTCCTAGCCTTTTTCTTCCTAGTGGGTGGTGTAGATTCTAGTTGGCTTAAATCCTGATGTATTTCTTCACTGATAGGCACTATAGTGGGGGCTGACCTAATTAAAGGGCGCTATTTCCATACTTGAGTGCGAGTGTTCCTAACTAAAGGACGCTCAGACCTAACCTCAATGGATGCATTCCTAGTTAAAGGGCACATTGTTCCATCTAATGTAAAGGTCCTACCAGTGGGACGCCATTGCCAGCCAACCTGGGCACGAGTTCTACCCGTTGGCTTCCATTCAAGACCATTCTTAATGGCATTAATTTCATTCACATGATCAATAAGACACAAATCATGACGTTGGGAAAACATACATTCATTACGATTCCAACAATTCAAATTAGAATTCACGAATGGTTTTGGCTTCTGCACAGGCGCAGAGCTTTTAGTCTTAACATGATTCTTTTTATTTAAAACTGAACTAACATTCCTATGGTGATCTTCTACTTTCTTCTTTTTGGCACTACTAGTGGAGGGCTTGATCTTATCTTTCTTGAGTGGCGATCCTTTAGCCATAGTAGTCTCTTTTAATCCTGTAGAAGGCAAAGTGGGAACATTAGCAACAGATTTTAAAGGTGCCTTACTTGATTGTGCCAATGACGGTTTTGCTCCTGGAGTCTTATTGAATGGGGTTACAGCAATGGGCCTATTAGTAAGTAGTGCAGAACCTGGTTTACCTATGTATTGCAAATATGCTAAGCAATATTGAACTCGCTTAATATATTCATGAGCCGAATAATAGTCGCTACTTGAGGGATCTAAGGCATAAAGATCGTCTAAAATATCCCTAAGAAGATCGACATGCTTAATGGCATTCCTCATATAATCATCGTAGGTAACCGGGTTTCTCTTATGAAGCGGGTTCTTATAAAGCACTACTGACTTGGTTGTTGGAGCACTAGTGGACGGTGTAGAGTCGGTAGCTAAGTTATCAACAACTTCTTGTCGGGTGAGAAGAAGTGTCTCCTTTAACTCAGCCAAAACCATATTTTTGTCAATGAGCAGGATGTTCAAATCAGAGATTTCCTCGCACTCTTGGTTCAGTTGTTCAACATAAGATTGTTGCTGTGCCGCATTAAAAGCGAAGCGTTCTTCTAGTGAACCATAAAGAGCGGATAGTCCCTGTCTTGTCCGATCCATCTCCCCTAGAACAGACGAAAGTCTAATTTCTAAGACCTCGTTTTTAGACTCTGCAGCCTCTAGTTCCAATTTGAGTGTTTCATTTGATGACACATCTCTCTTCAATCTCATAATCTCTTCCTCTAATGCCTTAACAATTGCAATCATCTTGTCACTCGTCTCAACACCGTTTTCACAACCATTTGATATCAAAAGATTCTCATTTTGAGTTTGTTGTTTTAATTCTAAAGATATACAATGTTGTTCTAGTTGATTAAAGCGTTTTGAAAGTAAATTGTAAGAATCTTGTAGCTTTAAAAACTCAGCGTTAGATTCGTGACAAGAATGATTATCTACCTCATTTACAGTATCAACAACATTTACAGAGAGATCACAAACATCATCACAAATATCATCACAAATATTCACATCATCACAATTAATCATAGCGGATGTAAGCTCATTCGAATAATTAACATTTACAGTAGTAAGCACATCACACGAGATTACTGCAGACAAGAATCGGTCATATTCAGTTAAAATCTTTTCTTTTTCAATTAGTTGTAGTTCGTAAGCGGTGTCCATTTCATAAAACACTTTTTGAACTTCACCAATTTCAAACACAAGATTTTCCTTAAGAGATGCAAAACTTCCTTTTAGACTTTCGACAAACGGATTGATCTCAGTTTTAAACACCTCGTTCATGTGTTCGAAAGCCCATTCTCCGGCGTTTAAGCCATTTGAAGTCGTACATTCCAAAATGACCTTGTCAAAATTAGTAAAGTATTGATTAATCTCTTGCAAGTTTAACCATACAGTGCTAACAGGTGGGAGATCCTTTGGAATTTCCTTAGGACCTTCCATGTTGACAAGTGTAGGAAATGTACTAGGGTTTTCTTCATTCAACATGTAGGTTGGTGCTGTAATGAGATCTTTGTCCATATGGAAGCGAATTCTAAAATCCGTTTTAGCAAGCTCCTGATTCATTTTAAAATAGTCACACTCGGGATATTTTGCAGAATTGTATGACCGATCCTCATCAACTAGATCCTTACTTGTGCGATCATCAAAAATAACAATCGGGTCTAAGACCAATCCTAATTGGGTTGCATTATAAAGTCTAGGACTATGTCTTAAAGCTTGTTTTGCATACCGTGGGTTAGGGGGAAGGCCTTTTTGACGTGATAAGTTAAATTCTCTAAAGGAAGCATCAAATAAGTGCACTAGTTGAGAAGCAGCGTATTGTCTTAAAAGCAAATAATCTAGACTTCTAATCTTATTAGCAGCATTAATCTGCATTTCATTCTTCTTAGACTCGAGTGACTCAAAATCTGTTTGAAGTTTTTGAAAATTAGTGACCACTAACTCCTTTTCGCTAAGTTCTTTAGAAAGATTTGCTCTTAAGGTTTTGATTTCTTGCAAGTGACCCATTTGTTTGTTTCTAAAATGATCATATTCGGGATTAGTTAGAACACTAGATGAAGGCACTAATTCCAAGGTTTGAACTTTCTCGTTGCTTAAGGTAAGCTCATCAGACAAATTCTTATTCTTAGCTAAGGTTTCTAAGAGTGCAGCATTCATTTGGCTAAGTAATGTAGCAGGAACCATGACCAAATCTTGTTGAGCAGGAGTAGGCGTATGCGAAATGGGTCCCGGTTGTGATTTACTCAAAGTTTGGGGACTCATATTGATATTGCTATCATTGTTTGTCTCCTCATTTGAAAGACTCACCACCGAAGATTCATTCGAATCAGCACTCTCTTGCACAACTTGATGTGGTTGAATACTAGCATCAGTGGTATTATCGGTGGTATTAATAAGTACCTCAGATCTCTTTTCTGGCCCTAAGCTTGAGATAGTTGCCATGAGAGCAGCCTTTGCAGATTGAAAGTCATCACAGTCTGAGTCATACACATCAAGATCATCGGCTTGGTATGCTGCATTCTGTGTGGTGACAATGTCTTGTTCAGCAATCCCTGGATCAGCAAGAAATGCAAGCTCCTCTTCATCAAGTTCCCTTCCTTGTGCCTGAGCATTAACCAGATAGATCTTCTCTGCAAACCATTGTCCATCCCTTCTCCTCTTGGGTTTCTTACAATCCCTGGACATGTGACCCTCTTCCTTGCAATTGTAACATGTAATCATTCTCAACTTGCCTGTGGAATTAGCCCGTGGAGCAGGATTGACCATTGGAGCCTGATTGACCGTGCGAGCATTGGTAGTTGATGTGGTAGGTCTCCCCTGATATGGTTGAATAGGCTGAACCATTACCCTGCCATTCTCAATAGTAGCTTGTTGGCGAGAATTGGATGAATTCCTCAACTGATTGTTGGTAGGAGCTGATCCTCTGTATCCTCGTTTGCTTAAAGTCCTTGTGAGATAAGCAGACATAGTGGTTAACACTTCAACTGGGTCAGCTCCTTGTTTGAACACAGGAATGGGGACTTCCTCATCATCACAATACATTGCTTGATCTTGATGAGCTGCATAATCACTAGAAGGAATACTCATTTGATCAGGGTAGCTTGTTGGATATGCTGCATTCTCTTGATAAGAAGAATATGAAGACTGAGCATAAGGTGCAATGTTTGCTGGGTGGAGTTGTGAAGCATACTGTGGTGAAGGTGCATTAAACCGATATTGTTGCTGATGTGAGGTGGGTGGTTGCGGTAGAATCGAGTATTGGGGGAAGGTCGGTGTCATGTAAGGTGATGGATGATAGGCTTGATGTCCCAAGATATAAGGTGTGTTGTTGTGTGACAAGCTTGGTTGATTCGCCATCAAAGCTAAGGAATCAGGGTACATACCTCGAGGAGAACGGTGCATAATCACATGTTTCTCATGCTGCTGAAGAAAAGCATAGATTTGATCTAAATTGCACTTATGCAAATCCCGGGTTAACTTAACATCGGTAATATACTCACCCCATTCAGCTTGAGGTAAAGTATTCAAGAACTTGGTCTTAACCTGGAATGGAGCAATCACGAGATTGTATACATTCAGATCATTCATTAGAGTAGTGAATCTAAAGTAATAGTCGTGTAGTGTTTCCCCTGGGCTGTACGTGAATCTGTCAAACAGATCATACAACTAACATTCCCTTTCCTGTTTGGTAAGAGACGTACCTTGTAGCAACACCTTTAGACGTTCCCATAAATCTTTGGCAACCGTATATTGACTTACCATGCGATAAATATCATGCGGAAGAGCTTGGAGAAGAGTCTGTAGAGCCTTTTCATCAGCATCAGCAATGAGTTGTTGTGCCGGTGTGAGTTCTTCATATTCTCTTGGTCGAGACACGTTATTTGCCACAATGGTACCATAGTCGAGTGGACCATTCAAAATCGATTTGACCATAAGCCTTCCGTATGTTGGTTTGCCCTTCAAGTATTGCATCATACGGCCCTGCCATGCCTCAAACACCTCTTTAATAAGCATCGGTGGACGACTATCAGTTCCCGTTATAATTGAGATATCCGTAAGAGATGTCATCTGAGGCATTAATGAACTCGGATTCATTGTGATCACTTAAAAGACTCAAAGATTATCGGTTGATCGAGCAGTGAAGAAAGGTTGAGAATTTGTGTTGTGTTGGTTGAAATCAAGATCAAATCCACTAAAGATCGTCGAAAAAACTCAAATACCCCTTGAACTTGCTTATACGGAATAACCCTAACTCAGAATAAACCCTATTCGGAATAATTTCTATTCGGAATAACCCTATGCTGAAAAACCCTTATACTGAATAACCCTATGCGGAATAACCCTATTCTGAAAATGCCCTATTCGGAATAGACCCTATGCTGAATAACCCTTATGCGGAAAAACCCTTATGCGGAATAATTCTTCAATTCGGAATATTTGGCTATTGGCTATTCGGAAAACTTGCTATTCGGAATGATCGGCTATTCGGAATGCTATTCGGAAAGTTGGGCTATTCGGAAAAATATTGGCTATTCGGAAAGTTTTTGGCTATTCGGAAAAAATTGGCTATTCGGAAAGAAGTTGCTATTCGGAAAGAATTTCCTATTCGGAAAGATGCTGCTATTCAGAAAATCTTCTATTCGGAAAGTCTATTCGGAAAAAATCCTGCTATTCTGAAAATTATCCTATTCGGAATGTCTATTCGGAATAAACCTGCTATTCTGAAAACCTTCCTATTCGGAATCTCTATTCGGAATAAACTGGAAATATAGTTCGAGTCTTGGAAAACAGCTTTAAATCCGATTTTTTGATCAAAAACCACAAAAAGTTTTATGATTTTTACCAAAATAAGCTAAACCCAATCCTTATCAATCAATCCCAATAACAAAAACACCAAAAACAACAAGATTTAAGATTGATTTTTTCTAAAGATCACTAATTGATTCAAAAACTAAAAAAGCAACACAATCCTTACCTTAAATCACCCCATAGCTCTTGATACCAAATGTAGAATATTGATAACCTATGAATCTATGAAGTGGGTTGATGTTTTCTAGTGAGAGAAACTAGAGAGAGAAAGTGAGAGAAAATGTGTGTGATTTTATTAATATGAAAGTTTCAAAAAAAATAACAACCAACCCCTTTCCATGGTGGAAAGGGGTATTTATACTTCCAAGCTTACATTGGGCTTGGGCCGGTCCATGACAAGCCCATGGACCGGTTCTTACTTAACTTAATAAGTAACAATTAATTATTTGTTAACTACGAGCTATTACAACATAAATCATATTGTGGAGTGACCGATACTTCTAATATACGTTAAAACGTATTTCTAACAAAGTTTATCAACCCATGAGGCACGATGCTCTCCCACGGTTCTTTCCAGAATTCGCTTAAGACCTCGGTTGGATATTTCAGCCTGGCCATTAGTTTGTGGGTGGTAGGCTGTGGAAAGACGATGATTTACACCGTACTTAGCCATGACTCTAGCAAATTGGTCATTGCAAAAATGAGTCCCACGATCACTAATAATGGCACGAGGCACACCGAATCTAGCGAAAAGAGCTTTCAAAAAGTTACAAACCACCCTTGCGTCATTAGTAGGTAAAGCTTTGGCTTCGACCCACTTTGAAACGTAGTCAACGGCTACAAGGATGTATTTGTTTCCTTTAGAAGAAGGGAATGGCCCCATAAAGTCGATACCCCAAACATCAAAAATTTCACACTCTTGAATGAAATTCTGAGGCATCTCGTCTTTATGTGTGATCGTGCCTTGTTTTTGGCAAACATCACATCTTTTAACCATATCGTGAGCGTCACGATATATGGAGGGCCAATAAAATCCCGAATCAAACACTTTTTTAGCGGTGTAGTTGGGACCAAAGTGACCACCGGTGGGTCCTTTGTGGCAAGCATCAAGGATTTCTGACGCTGCCGGTCCATCAACACATCGGCGGATAATCAGGTCGGCACATTGTTTGAATAGGTAAGGGTCGTCCCAAAAGTAAGTCTTAATGTCGGTGAAGAACTTTTTCTTTTGTTGAGACGTCAACCCTTCCTTGAGAATTCCACCCGCCAAGTAGTTTGCAAAGTCCGCAAACCACGGGGTTTCATTCGGCTTCGAGTTTATAGACATTAAGGTCTCCAAGGGAAAAGAATCATTGATTTATTTATTCGGATGATCCCCTTGGTAAGGATCCTCAAGTCTGCTGAGATGATCCGCGGCTAGGTTTTCAGCTCCTTTTTTATCGCGAATTTCGATTTTAAATTCTTGGAGCAGCAAAAGCCAGCGAAGAAGTCTTGGTTTGGAATCTTGCTTTGTCAACAAGTACTTCAGCGCGGAATGATCGGTATACACAATTGT
Organism: Glebionis coronaria; assembly: GCA_025667525.1. Lineage (NCBI taxonomy): Eukaryota > Viridiplantae > Streptophyta > Magnoliopsida > Asterales > Asteraceae > Glebionis > Glebionis coronaria. The sequence goes on along the minus strand of CM046876.1, from coordinate 79,802,453 downwards.
GGTAGAAAGGACAAGATAGGGGCGAAATTTTTCAAAGGCATAGACAACAGCTAAAAGCTCTTTTTCGGTTGTCGTATAATGCAATTGTGCCCCCGTCATTGTCTTGCTAGCATAATGGATTGGTTGGAAGTGTTTGTTCACTCTTTGTCCCAGAACCGCTCCAATAGCAAAATCACTAGCATCGCACATCAACTCAAAGGGCAGCTCCCAGTTAGGGGTAACTAAGACGGGTGCCTTTGTAATCTTATCCTTAAGCGAGTTGAAGGCTTCGAGACACTCTTTGGAAAAGATAAAAGGAGTATCTTTTTCAAAGAGGTGGGTCATCGGGCGAGCGATTTGAGAAAAATCTTTGATGAATCGACGGTAAAAGCCCGCATGACCCATAAAACTTCTCACACCCTTCACGGTTGAAAGTGGAGGCAACTTGGCGATAACATCGACTTTAGCACGGTCTACTTCAAGACCTGCTTTGGAAATTTTATGTCCCAGCACGATGCCTTCTTTTACCATAAAATGGCATTTTTCCCAATTCAGAACAAGGCGAGTGTCTTCGCACCGCTTAAGCATACGTTCCAAATTGGCAAGGCAAGAAGAGAAAGAATCCCCGAAGACCGAGAAATCATCCATGAAGACTTCCATGGTTTGTTCAACCATGTCATGGAAGATAGCTAACATGCACCTTTGGAATGTCCCGGGCGCATTACATAAGCCAAAAGGCATTCTTTTGTAAGCAAATGTGCCATAGGGACAAGTGAATGTCGTCTTCTCTTGATCTTGGGGATCGATGGGTATTTGGAAATAACCCGAGAAACCATCAAGAAAGCAGTAATATTCATTACCGGCTAAACGTTCAAGCATTTGGTCCATAAAAGGTAGAGGGAAATGATCCTTTCTCGTGGCATCATTGAGTTTGTGGTAGTCTATACAAACTCTCCACCCAGTAACGAGACGAGTGGAAATCAACTCGTTGTGTTCATTGGGAACAACGGTTATTCCGCCCTTCTTAGGCACACAATGGATTCGACTAACCCATGGTAAATCCGAAATAGGGTAAATCATACCCGCATCAAGAAGTTTGATAACCTCTGTTTTGATGACTTCATGTATTTTTGGGTTCACCCTTCGTTGGCTTTGAATTGTGGGTTTAAAGTCGTCCTCCATGAGAATTTTCTGGGTGCAGAAGTGAGGATCAATTCCACGAATATCAAAAATCTTCCAAGCAATAGCTGTTTTATGCTTCTTCAAAACGGCGACAAGTCGGGCTTTTTCTTCTTCCTTTAAGTCCTTAGCAATGATGACTGGCGACTTCTTCTCTTCTTCAAGGAATACATACTCAAGATGGGGCGGCAACTCCTTAAGTTCCAAATCCGGAGGATTTTCGATGGGAGGCGTATTCGAAATCGAGGTATCGATAGCAATGACCGTGGGAGATGGAGGCGAAGGATTGTCTTCGTTGAGAAGATTGTCAAAGAAATTCATGTCTTCATCCCCATCGATAGGAGAATCATTAGTAGCTAAATTCACATCTCCCATGGTGTCTTCAAGATTGTTCCAAAATAAATCACTATCTCCAAATAGAGACAATGATGAATCAATAGAGGACACGATCTCAACATTGGGAAGAGAGGTAGGAATACTTTTGCAAGCATCATTAAATTGTTCTTCACAAGCCTCATCAAGAACGTCAATACAATTAACGCTCTCATATGAATAAGGCTGTTTAGACAACTTTCCCATGTTGAAGACTACTTTATCATCACCCACTCTCATGATAAGCTCACCGGCTTCAACATCAATGAGAGTGCGACCGGTCCTCAAGAATGTACGACCAACAATTAGTGGCACACGGGGGTCCATCTCGTAGTTGACGACAACAAAATCAGCAGGGAAGGTGAATTTGTCGACTCCTACAATGACGTCTTCGGCTATCCCCACTGGATAAGCAACCGTACGGTTGGCTAATTCCAAAGTCATTTTGGTGGGGACTAGCTCTGGGAGAGATAATTGCTTCCAAACGCTTAGAGGCATATGATTAATACTGGCACCTAGATCGGCTAGGGCCATGCAATTCTCTACTCCCGGGAAATTGCAAGGGATAAGAAAACGACCCGGATCACCAAGATTAGTTGGCAATTTCCTTAAGAGCACTGCAGAGCAGTTCTCATTAAGTTGGGTGTTGGCAATATCGAGGAGCTTTTCCTTATCGCTCAGAAGATCTTTAAACATTTTCGCATACTTAGGAATGTGAGCGAGAGCCTCAGTGAATGAGATATTGAAATTCAGTTGTTTAAACATTTTAAGAAAGTTTGAAACCTGAATATCGTCCTTGCTCTTTTGCTTCTCTTTCCTCAACCTAGATGGATAAGGTATATTGGAAGAAGAGGAAGGCTTTGGAAGAATAGGATCACTCACATCCTTAGGTGGAGGAGGGGTAGAAAGAAGAGGTGGAGAAATTGGGGAAGGAGGAGGATGAGGAATAGGAGCAGGTGACTCGTTCTCCTTAGTCACAACCACCGGTGGAGGTATAGGAAGCTCGGGTTCCTTGGTACCTTTGCCACTTCGAGTGGTGATTGCTTTCATCTCCCCTCTTGGGTTCGCAACGGTGTTACTCGGAAGAGTACCCGAAGAAGAGGGTTGATTACCTTGGAAGAAACTAGCCATCATGTTCCTCAAGTCATTTGTTTGGCTATCCAACGTATTTCTCATGTCGGCTCTCAAATCGTTTCCTTGCTTGACCAAGTCTGCTTTCAAATTGATCACTTCACGCTGAAGATTTTCCACGATCACATCGTTTGTCCTCATGTAGGTCTGCACTTCTTGGTGTAGAGCGGTGGATTGGTTGGGAGGAGCATTGTATGCGGGTGGTTGATAAGCAGGTTGTTGGTAAACTTGGTTGTTACGTTGAGGTGGTTGTTTCTGCTTGTGAGGAGGGATGTATGGTTGTCGAGGTTGTTGTTGTTTTTGAGGAGGGCGATTGAGGTTTGATTGTTGGTTTGGGTTGGTTGGAGGAAAACCAGGTGGTGAATGATAGTTGTTGCTGCGGTAGCTAAGTAAATTACGGTCACCTTGATGTCTAGCTTGATAAGCAGGTTGAGGATAGGTGCCATAAGCTGCATTAAAATTCTCAGAAGGGTAGTCTTGGGTGGCGGTACAAGTGGTGTAAGAGTGAGGACCACCGCATATCTCACAAGGTTGGCTGACAGCGTTAACTTGAGCGTTTTTAGCGTTGCTGCCGTTGTTGTTGACGGTGTGGGTGACAAGCGATTCAAGAAGCGTGGTGATTTTGTCAACTCGCTTGTCGCTGTCACTAGTGCTAGCACTAGCGACATTGGTCCTAACACTCTTGGTTTGCACACGAGATTTATTCTCAATGATGTCCCAAGCAGCATTGGAAGTCTTAGCCAATAAATTACCCCCCGAGGCACTGTTCAGTGAATCTTGGTCACTCATGCTTAAACCATTGTAAAAAGTATTAATTTGATGTACTTTGGTAAAACCATGTTGTGGGCATTTTCTTAAAAGATCTTTAAAACGATCCCAAGATTCACTGAACGACTCATCGTACTTTTATTCAAAATTTATGATCTCATTCCGCAAAGCGGTAGTACGAGAGGGTGGGAAAAAGTAATTGATAAACTTTGTTTCCAAATCCGTCCACGAGAGAATACTCTGTGGCGGTTCCTTAGCAAGCCAATGCCGGGCTTGTCCCTCTAAAGAAAAGGGAAAAAGTTGTAACCTTATAACCTCTTGTGGAACACCATTGAACTTGACCGTGTTAGTAAGTTGCAAGAATCTCTTGATATGGTCATGTGGGTCATCAATGGTACGTCCCAAGAATGGTTGAGCGGAGACCATCTGGATAAAGCCTGATTTTAGCTCGAAATTGTTGGCGGCAATTGGTGGTATAACAATTGGATCCGTGTTGCCATCTACATGAGCTTGCAGTAGTTCAATCATCGGGCGATTATCCGGAAGGGGCTCATTGTTGTGGTTATTGTTCATGTTGTTGAAAGGCGGGTTGTTGTTGTTATTATTGTTGTTCGGAGGTGGTATGTTATTGTTGTTTTGTACACCAGCCATGTCTAAGTTATCGAGAGGCTCGGGCTCTTGATAAGACGTGGATCGAGTGCGCATACACCTGCAAAAGAACGAACAAAGAAAAACAAAGCAAAAATATTTTTGGTTTTTATGTTTTTTTTAATTTTTTTGTATTTTTGAAAATTTTATATTTTTTAGGATTTTTTGAAAATTTTTGATGAAAAAGTAACGTTCACGGGGAACGGATCCCAAAATCCAAGTTCTCACAAAAAACTTTTGATCTTAACGAGAAGAGCTGGCAGCGGCGCCATTTGATACTTGCATTTTACTAGGTTCAATTTATATGTCTCTCGATCCTCTCGAATTGATCTCAGTCTTAAGTGGAATGATTGTTCTTGGTTACTAAATAGAAGGGTTTGATTTTCTAATCTACTAAATGTTAAATGATCTAAAATGTAAAGTTAAATTTTAAAAGTAATTGAATTAATAACAATTAATAAAACTCGAATTGAAATTAAAATTAAAGTAACAGTTAAAATATAAATGTGAAATAGGAATTAATAAAGTAACAGGAAGGAAATAGAAACAGTAAGAAAACAGTAAAACTACCCAAAAGAAATTGATTCGGAAGATTGAGCCTTGATTCGGAACTTTTCACCCGGAAGTCTTCATTCGGAACTTTTAAAAATCCTTTATTCGGAACTTTCTTCGGAAGTTTGGTCGGAACTTTCACCCGGAACTTTACTCGGAACTTTGGTTCATCCGGAAGTTTTGCTTCATTCGGAACTTTAGGTTCATCCGGAAGTTACTGTTCATCCGGAACTTTAGACTGACTCAGAAGTTTTGAAAAGGAAACTCATTCGGAACTTTTTGAAAAGAAGTTGATTCGGAACTTAAGTGTTCATCCGGAACTTTTTAATTCATCCGGAACTTTTAGACAAAAGACTCATTCGGAACTTTTTTAACTCATTCGGAACTTCTAAACAAAAATTCATTCGGAACTTTTAAGGAACATATTCATCCGGAACTTCTTAGTTCATTCGGAAGATGGGTGTTCATCCGGAACTTTGGTGTTCATCCGGAACCTGGGAACACAGATACAGTACCTTTACCCGAAGAACAAGGAAACACGATTTTAATCCAAAAATCACCAAGTTTTTCACCAAAATCTTAAATAAACTAATCACTAAGCATCTACTAACCATAAACTACAAATCCCATCAACAAAAACACAAATCTCAACAACTTTTGAAGATCAAATCAAGAAAATAAAAACTTAAGAACTTGAAGATAAAGATGATGATGAACAAGATGAAATGGAAAGATTAAACATAGAACTTGTATTGAATGATTAAGGTTTTAACAAGATCAAACAAAGATTAAAATAACAAATTTAAAAATCAAAGATCAAGATCACCAATCACCCTAATGGTGTTGGTGATGGGACGAACTAGAAGGAGAAAAAGAAAGAGAGAAGAAAACTAAAACTAAAACTAACTCCTGGAAAGTGTGAGGGGATGGGCTTTATATAGCCTTGTCCTTTAGTTGGTGAGTGGGCTTTCTCCCGTTCTTCTTGTCTTTTCGTCTTTTTAGAAAAGTTTCCGTTTTCGATTCTGATTCGGGATTTGTTGTCGATTAAATTCAACTCGTCTTTTAATTTCTTCGTTTAATAGACTTGAGTTTCTTCGACTTATGTAAATCTTCCATCTTTGGTACTTTTCTTCGATAAATCTTCGAATAGGCCCAGTGACTTCAAATCTTTTGCATCTCTTGGACAATAGACTTTATCTTGAGTCTTTTTCTTCAGTAAAACCCGTGCAATCCCATGTTTTCTTTAATATTCATCCGGTTGGCTCTGAAAACACAATAAACACAAAAACCACGCATAATTCCAAACAAATGATATTAAATACGTGTTTTGGTCTTGTTTTAGCTAGAATTAAGTGGTAAAAGGATGGGTGTTTACACACCTATCACCTTTTCTTCGATAAATCTTCAAATAGGCCCATTGACTTCTAATCTTTTGCATCTCTTGGACAATAGACTTCGTCTTTAGTCTTTTTCCCTGATAAAACCCGTGCAATCCCATGTTTTCTTTAATATTCATCCGGTTGGCTCTGAAAACACATCAAACACAAAAACCACGCATAATTCCAAACAAATGATATTAAACACGCGTTTTGGTCTTGTTTTTAGTAAGAAATAAGTAGTAAAAGGATGGGTGTTTTCACACCTATCAAATCCCTTACACTTAACCATTGCCATGCCCTCATGCAATGCTTAGTGATAAAGCAAATTTACATTTTTCTCATAATCAATCAACTTTGGCCTTATTAAAATACTACTAAACAAAAATTAAAGTACTAAAAAAAAATTAAATCTTTAATGGAAACAAAAGGATAGAAAACCATTTTCACTTGAAAATAGCTATATGGAAATAACTTGCAAAGAGATCAAGGACTTACATTAGGGCTTCGGTGCTGCGAAGATTTATCATCCTCAAGTTTCACGTTCCCCAAACTAAGCTTAAAAACGAGATCATTGTTATTATAAGTTAGCATATCAAACACTTACACACATGGCTTAATTATATGCTTAAACTCCCTTATTCCTAGGTGTAACTCTTATATTTTATTTTTGTCTTAGAATGATCATGAAGATGCATTTTTTGACTTATTTTGATAGTTTATTTAGGCTGAAAGCAAAGTAGGACGATTTAATCAATAGTTAGCTAAAGGACAAAATCTCTTAAAACTGCTTCTCGGGATATCAAAAAGTTCATATCTTGGCATAACTCGGTTCACGATTTGAGACCTTTCTCGGGCCGATATTTGGCATGTACTTCATACTTCATGTCTTCGAGAGACGTTCTTGAGATAATGGTCTTCTCTTCGTTAATAGAGTTTCTTCACTTGGAGAATTTTGAGGGGTACTCCAACTTTGTTGACCATGACTTCATGATTATTTCTTCAATCTCTAATTAGGACTTTGAGATACAACGATCCACCTCCTTTTCGGACTTGGATCTATTTATTCTCATACCTTGTTAGGGTCTTTTCGGATAGACTTCTCCATGATCTTTATGGGAGTTGATTGCTTTTCGTCGTGAGTCTTGATCCTTCATATCGATATTGGGAATAATGCTTTTCACATCACCTTGGATCTTTAGCGATAAAATGGAATCCTCATGCCTTGTTAGGGCCTTTTCGGACTCGCCAATCTTCGCGCCCCGCTTCATAAGTTATGCCTTGGCTATGAACTCTTATCATTACCGAGAAACTTCTAAACGATCTTGGGCTAGAAGCTAAGTAACCTTTCAAATCGTACGACCTTACTTATTGCAGATAAATTATTAGCAAGTGATGGGAGAATAGGCAAATAATTACACCAAGTGAGCATGTGTAAGATTACCGACTTATAATTGACTCTATCATTTCTCGTCCTCCACAATTTAAAATCTCAAGTAATGAGACTCGTGGATGCTTAGCCTAATAAACCAATTAAGGTCTACATGGTTAAGGATACTAGCTAGAATAAACTTGAATAAGTCTATTCGGGTTGAGTCAAAATAATCGCAACGGGCCTAATATGTCAAAGACTTCTAAACTAGCTACCCCACTTATTAATATTTTTGACTTTATTGCGGGATATATACATATGAAAGCAACGATAAAGATGATTTTCCGGTTAAATGAAGGCATTTTCATGGAAAAGTCCACTTAAAACTTCGATAGAAGTCCCCCTACACTTAAGATAAACATTGTCCTCAATGTTTAAGCATGTGGGAAAAATCTCCCCTACACTTATGACATTGTGCACGTTGGTTAACTCAAGTTAAGGAAGAGACGACTAACGTGATCAATTTCAAATGTGAGTATGAAGAAAATTGAATCACGATAGTTGAGAGATAGAACCGGATTTTGGATAACACGGGAGTACGGTTCTTCAAGGGTTCCAAGAGTGCATTTATCCCTATAATCACATCACCACACAAACACAAAGAACCTATAGAGGTTCCCCTACACTTAGGAGGTTAAAACGAAAAGGGATAGATACTCGGGCTGCCTCCCGAGGAGTGCTTGTTTTTTATAACCGAGTCACGAGCCTGACTCGACCCAGAATTAGTTCATGGGGAACGTGGTGAGGGATGGAATCATTTCCGGAGAGATGTCCTCACCAAAGTACAACTTCACTCGTTGGCCATTCACCTTAAAATTAGGTCCATTAGGTTGAGCGAGCTCGAGAGTACCATATGGAAAAATTTGGGCAATGGTGAATGGGCCGGACCAACGAGATTTTAGCTTGCCCGAAAAGATTTTCAACCGAGAGTTAAAGAGTAAAACTTTGTCTCCAACTTGGAACTCTCGGTTCTTAATCTTAGAGTCGTGAATGAGCTTAGTCTTTTCCTTATAGATCAAAGAATTTTCATATGCCTCATTCCGGAGTTCATTCAGCTCATTGAGTTGGATCTTGCATAGGTCACTGGCTTTGTTGATTTCAAAATTAGCCCAATTCAAGGCCCAGTAAGCCTTGAGCTCCAACTCAATGGGGAGGTGGCACGCTTTCCCGTACACGAGACGATATGGTGTACAACCAATCGGAGTCTTGTAAGCGGTACGAAAAGCCCACAAAGCATCATCAAGTTTATCAGCCCATGAGGCACGATGCTCTCCCACGGTTCTTTCGAGAATTCGCTTTAATCCTCGGTTAGATATTTCAGCCTGGCCATTAGTTTGTGGGTGGTAGGCGGTGGAAAGACGATGATTTACACCGTACTTAGCCATGACTCTAGCAAATTGGTCATTGCAAAAATGAGTCCCGCGATCACTAATAATGGCACGAGGCACACCGAATCTAGCGAATAGCAATTTTAAAAAGTTACAAACCACCCTTACGTCATTAGTGGGTAAAGCTTTGGCTTCAACCCATTTGGAGACGTAGTCAACGGCTACAAGGATGTATTTGTTTCCTTTATAAGAAGGGAATGGCCCCATAAAGTCGATACCCCAAACATCAAAGATTTCACATTCTTGTATGAAATGCTGAGGCATCTCGTCTTTATGTGTGATCTTGCCTTGTTTTTGGCAAGCATCACAATGTTTAACCATTTCATGAGCATCACGGTAGATGGTGGGCCAATAAAATCCCGATTCAAACACTTTTTTGGCGGTGTAGTTGGGACTAAAGTGACCACCGGTGGGTCCTTTGTGGCAAGCGTCAAGGATTTCTAAAGCTGCCGGTCCATCAACACATCGGCGAATAATCAAGTCAGCACATTGCTTGAATAGATACGGGTCATCCCAAAAGTAAGTCTTAATGTCGTTAAAGAACTTCTTCTTTTTCTGGGATGTTAACCCGTCAACGAGAATTCCACCCGCCAAGTAGTTTGCAATGTCCGCAAACCACGGGGTTTCATCAGCAGTCGAGTTGATAGACATTAAGGTCTCCATGGGAAAAGAATCATTGATTTCTTTGTTCGGATGATCCCCTTGGTAAGGATCCTCAAGTCTACTGAGATGATCCGCGGCTAGGTTTCCAGCTCCTTTTTATCACGAATTTCGATTTTAAATTCTTGGAGTAGCAAAACCCAACGGAGAAGTCTTGGTTTGGAATCTTGTTTAGTCAACAAGTACTTCAACGCGGAATGATCGGTGTAAACGATTGTGGTGGAAAGGACAAGATAGGGGCGGAACTTTTCAAAAGCATAGACGACAGCTAAAAGCTCTTTTTCGGTTGTCGTATAATGCAATTGAGCCCCAGTCATTGTCTTGCTAGCATAGTGGATTGGTTGGAAGTGTTTGTTCACTCTTTGGCGAAGAACCGCTCCAATAGCAAAGTCGCTAACATCACACATCAACTCGAAAGGCAGCTCCCAATTAGGGGTAACCAAGACGGGTGCCTTAGTTAGCTTATCCTTAAGCAAGTTGAAGGCTTCAAGGCACTCTTTGGAATAGATAAAAGGAGTATCTTTTTCCAAGAGGTGGGTCATCGGGCGAGCGATTTGAGAAAAATCTTTGATGAATCGACGGTATAAGCCCGCATGACCAAGGAAACTTCTCACACCCTTCACGGTTGAAGGTGGAGGAAACTTAGCGATAACATCGACTTTAGCACGGTCTACTTCAAGACCGACTTTGGAGATCTTGTGTCCTAGCACGATGCCCTCTTTTACCATGAAATGACATTTTTCCCAATTAAGAACAAGGCGAGTGTCTTCACACCGCTTAAGCATACGCTCTAAATTGGCAAGGCAAGCAGAGAAAGAATCGCCATAAACCGAGTAATCATCCATGAATACTTCCATAGTGTCTTCCACCATGTCATGGAAGATAGCCATCATACACCTTTGGAACGTCCCAGGAGCATTGCATAAACCAAAGGGCATGCGTTTGTAAGCAAATGTTCTATAGGGACAAGTGAATGTGGTCTTTTCTTGGTCCTTAGGATCGATGGGAATTTGAAAATACCCGGAGAAACCGTCTAAAAAGCAGTAATAGTCATTACCAGCTAGACGCTCGAGCATTTGATCCATGAAGGGAAGAGGAAAGTGATCTTTTCTCGTGGCATCATTGAGTTTGCGATAATCAATACAAACTCTCCACCCAGTAACGAGACGAGTAGGAATCAACTCGTTGTGTTCATTGGAAACAACGGTTATTCCGCCCTTCTTGGGCACACAATGGACGGGACTTACCCACGGCGAATCTGAAATAGGATAGATCAAGCCGGCATCTAGAAGTTTGATAACCTCTTGTTTGATGACGTCATGAATGCGAGGATTAACCCTTCGTTGGCTCTGGATTGCGGGTTTAAAGTCATCTTCCATGAGAATCTTGTGAGTACAAAAGTTCGGATCAATTCCGCGGATATCGGAAATTTTCCAAGCAATTGCCTTCTTATGATCTTTAAGCACGGCGATGAGGCGAGATTTTTCGTCTTCTTTTAAGTCCTTCGCGATGATGACGGGCGACTTCTTCTCTTCTTCAAGGAACACATATTCGAGATGGGGCGACAACTCCTTAAGTTCTAAATCCGGAGGATTTTTGATGGTAGGCGTTTTCAAAATCGGCACATCGATAGCAATAACCGTGGGAGATGGTGGAGAAGGATTGTCTTCTTTAAGAAGGTTCTCAATGCGGCGGAGATCTTCATCCCAATTGGTGGTAGAATCGTCATTAGCTAAGTTCACATCTCCCATGGTGGCTTCCAAATCTTTCCAAAGGAAATCACTTTCTCCAAATAGAGATAGTGATGAATCGATAGAGGAAACGGTCTCAACATTGGGAAGAGAGGTAGGAATAATTTTACAAGCATCTTTGAAGTGTTCTTCACAAGCCTCATCAAGAACGTCAATACAATTAACACTCTCGTTAGAATAAGGTTTTTTAGACAACTTTCCCATGTTGAAGACGATTTTATCATCACCCACTCTCAGGATAAGCTCACCGGCTTCAACATCGATGAGAGTGCGACCGGTCCTCAGGAATGGACGACCAACAATCAATGGCACACGAGGGTCCATGTCATAGTCCACAACGACGAAATCGGCAGGAAAAGTGAATTTGTCGACTCCTACAAAGACATCTTCGGCTATCCCCACTAGATAAGCAACCATACGGTTAGCTAATTCCAAAGTCATTTTGGTGGGGACTAGCTCAGGGAGAGATAATTGCTTCCACACACTTAAAGAAATTAAGTTGATACTGGCACCTAGATCGGCTAGGGCCATGCAATTCTCTACTCCCGTGAAGTTACAAGGGATTAAGAAACGACCCGGATCACCAAGCTTGGTTGGCAATTTCCTTAAGAGCACTGCAGAGCAATTCTCATTAAGTTGGGTGTTAGCAATATCAAGAAGCTTCTCCTTGTCACTAAGAAGATATTTGAACATTTTCGCGTATTTGGGCATGTGAGCGAGAGCCTCAGCGAAGGAGATGTTGAAATTCAATTTTTTAAACATTTTTAGAAAGTTCGAAACCTGAATATCGTCCTTGCTTTTGAGCTTCTCTTCCCTCAACCTTGATGGATAAGGTATATCGGAAGAAGAGGAAGGCTTTGGGATCGAAGGATCACTCACATCCTTGGGTGGAGGAGGGGTAGAAGTAAGAGGTGGAGAAATTGGGGAAGGAGAAGGATGAGGAATAGGAGCAGGTGACTCGTTATCCTTAGTCACAATCACCGGTGGAGGTATAGGAAGCTCGGGTTCCTTGGTACCTTTGCCACTGCGAGTGGTGATTGCTTTCATCTCCCCTCTTGGATTCGCAACGGTGTTACTCGGAAGAGTACCCGAAGAAGAGGGTTGATTAGCTTGGAAAAAACTAGCCATCATATTCTTTAAGTCATTCGTTTGACTATCCAAAGTGTTTCGCATATCAGCCCTCATATCGTTCCCTTGTTTCACCAGGTCTGCTTTCAAGTTGAGCACTTCGCGCTGAATATTTCCCACGATTACATCGTTAGTCCTCATGTAGGTTTCCACTTCTTGGTGTAAAGCGGTGGGTTGGTTTGGAGGAGCATTGTATGCGGGTGGTTGATAAGTAGGTTGCTGGTAAACTTGGTTGTTTCTTTGAGGTGGTTGTTGTTGTTTGTGAGGTGGTATGTATGGTCCACGAGGTTGTTGTTGTTGTTGAGGAGGGCGATTGAGGTTTTGTTGTTGGTTCGGGTTGCTAGGAGGAAAACCAGGTGGTGAGAGATAGTTGTTCGAACGGTAGCTAAGCAAGTTGCGGTCACCTTGAGGACGAGCTTGATAAGCGGGTTGAGGATAGGTGCCGTATGCTGCATTCACATTTTCAGAAGGGTAGTCTTGGGTGGCAGTACAAGTGGTGTAAGAGTGAGGACCCCCGCATATCTCACATGGTTGGCTAACAGCATTGACTTGAGCGTCTTTAGCGTTTCTAGCGTTGATGCTGTTGGTGTTGCTGGCGGTTTGGGTAGCAAGCGATTCAAGAAGCGCAGTGATTTTGTCAAGTCGCTTGTCGCTGTCACTAGTACTAGCACTAGCGACGTTGGTCCGAACACTCTTGGTTTGCACACGAGACTTATTCTCAATGATATCCTAAGCAGCATTGGAAGTCTTAGCCAAAAGATTACCCCCCGAGGCACTGTTTAGTGAATCTTGGTCATTCATGTTTAAACCATTGTAAAAAGTATTAATTTGATGCACTTTGGTAAAACCATGTTGTGGGCATTTTCTCAAAAGGTCTTTGAAACGGTACCAAGATTCACTAAACGACTCATCGTACTTTTGTTCAAAATTTATAATTTCATTCCGCAAAGCGGTAGTACGAGAGGGTGGGAAAAAGTAGTTGATAAACTTGGTCTCCAAATCCGTCCACGTAATAATACTCTGTGGAGGTTCCTTAGCAAGGCAATGTCGGGCTTGTCCCTCTAAAGAAAAGGGAAATAGTTGTAAACGGATTACCTCTTGTGGGACACCGTTGAATTTGACCGTATTGGTGAGTTGCAAGAATCTCTTGATGTGGTCATGTGGATCATCAATGGTACGCCCCAAGAATGGTTGAGCAGAGACCATCTGGATAAAGCCGGATTTGAGCTCAAAGTTGTTGGCTGCAATCACGGGTATGACAATTGGATCATTGTTACCCTCTATATGTGCTTGCAGAAGTTCAATCATCGGGCGATTATCCGGTGGAGGCTCATTGTTGTTGTTATTATTGTTGTTGAAAGGTGGATTGTTATTGTTATTATTATTGTTTTGAGGTGGGTTATTATTGTTATTTTGTACACCGGCCATGTCTAAGTTTTCGAGAGGCTCGGGCTCTTGATAAGACGTTGATGGTGTACGCATGCACCTGCAAAAGAACGAACAAGGCAAAAACAAAACAAAAATATTTTTGGTTTTTATGTTTTTTAATTTTTTGTATTTTTGAAAATTTTATATATATATATATATATATATATATATATATATATATATATATATATATATATATATATATATATATATATATATATATATATATATATATATATATATATATATATATATATATATATATATATATATTTTGAATTTTTGAAATTTTTTATGAAAAAGTAACGTTCACGGGGAACGGATCCCAAAATCCAAGTTCTCAAAAAAACCTGTTGATCTTAACGAGAAGAGCCGGCAGCGGCGCCATTTGATACAAGGGATTTTGTTATGGGGTTCAAGATTAATCTTGGAATCTCCTCGAATTGATCACAGCTCAAAGTGGGATGATTTGTTCTTGGTGACAAAAATGGGTTTGGGTTTTCTATACTATTAAAAAGATAGATAAAAGAAGTAAATAAAAATTTAAACCAAAAGCAGTGAATGAAATTAAACTTGAATCTAAATAAAACAATCAAATGATTAAACAGAAAAATACCCTTACTGAAGACTAGCCTTATTCGGAATAACCAACTATGCGGAATAAAATCCTATGCGGAATACCAGTGCTGTTCGGAATAATACACTACCCGGAATAATGAGACCATGCGGAATATAAAGGCCTACTCGGAATATTTAGACTATGCGGAATGTTTAAGCTACTCGGAATAATGATCATGCGGAATAAACACTCTATGCGGAACAATTAGGCTATTCGGAATAAGGACACTATGCGGAATATCAGGCTTACTCGGGATAAAAAAATATTATACGGAATAACTGGAAAATTCCGAATAAAGGAAAACGAAAATAGGTTACTCGGAATATCTGAAAAATTCCGAATAGTAGATAAAATCAACAGGCTATTCGGAATGTTTGAACATTCCGAATAAAGGACAAATCAGATGGACAATTCGGAATAATGCTGGGATGAAGAACAGAAACAGTAGAAAACAGGGGAAACGAATTTTAACCCAATCGAACCAAATAAACAAAAACGTTTTAACCAAATTAATCCATAATCATCTATTAACCATAAGGATCAAATCCCAATCATAAAAACACAAAATCAACAACTTTTGAAGATCAAACCAACTAAATAACAACTTAAATACTTTGAATAAAAGTAGATGATGAACAAGAGGAATGAAGAGTTTAAAGGAAAATTTGTATTGATGATCAAGATTCAGTAAACAAAAGGAAAGGATCAAACTTACAAGATTAAAGAACAAATCAAAGAAGATGAAAAACCACTCCTTAAGGGAGATGGTTTTCTACGAACTAGGAAGAGTGTAACTAAAAGAAAAACTAGGTGTCAAAAATTGTGAGGGTGGTTCCCTTATATAGGCTAAGTGGTTGGTTGGTGAGTGGGCTTTCTCCCTTTCTTCTTGTCTTCTCGTCTTTTCAGAAAAGTTGACGTTTTCCATTCTGATTCGGGATTTGTCGACGATTAAATTCAACTAGTCTTTTAATTTCTTCGTTTAATAGACTCGAGTTTCTTCGACATATGTAAATCTTCCATCTTTGGTCCTTTTCTTCGATAAATCTTCAAATAGGCCCATTGACTTCAAATCTTTTGCATCTCTTGGACAATAGACTTCGTCTTTAGTCTTTTTCCCTGATAAAACCCGTGCAATAACATGTTTTCTTTAATATTCATCCGGTTGGCTCTGAAAACACATCAAACACAAAAACCACGCATAATTCCAAACAAATGATATTAAACACGCGTTTTGGTCTTGTTTTTAGTAAGAAATAAGTGGTAAAAGGATGGGTGTTTTCACACCTATCAGCCAAAAACCCCATTTTTGCCCTCTGGACGCGGTTCTTTATCTCTTCCCCGAGGTTCCTTATCAATAAGGAACCGCGGCCAGTCTGACTCAGATTTTTGCAAACTTTGAAAAATCATATAAAATCAACCGTAAGTCCGTAGAAGTCGTGCCACCCGGCGTTTCGAACGTAATTGAGTTTTCTTTCAATTAAAAATGCTTCCAAACCTTTATTCAAACTTTAAAATTTAAATGTTTTATAAGTTCTATACTTTGTCCAAAGTTTTGAGTCACGGTTTGTCGTAAAACTTGTGTTTTACTCTTTTATATTAAGTTGGACATCTCTTGTTGATATATCTTTGTAAATTGATATATTTATAAAGTGTCAAACTTAATTAAATTTTGAAATGTGTCGAAAACTATTTTCAAATAAGATCAAGCTATGTATACGTTGGTATATCTGACACTCAAAACATGGACGAATGCTTTTATGTGTTAAGCTAATTGTTTGTATGTGTTTCTTTGTGTGTTATTATTATATGTAGACATTATTAAATGTTCCTTGCTATTTGTAGTAGTATTGCTTATATGTCTAGTCTCTTGTGCCTTGCTTGGTATTTGTTAGTATCTAGTTTTTCCTAATTAGGATGTATGCTAGATTTATTGCATTTTAGTTGCAAAATTATGTGTGCATTGCATATAGGATTAACATCTCTTGGTTTACAAATGTTACATAAACATTTTGTACACCTTGGCATGTTCTTTAACACTTTCAGGTTTGAAAGCTTTGGGAGCTTGTCAAAACTATTGATTTGGGTCGTCTTACTCGATCATGGTGTTATTAGTTCAAGTAGATAAATGTCTCACTATAAAACATGAAGTACCCTTTGAAAATCTTAGCTATTTTCTCTTAAAAGAGTGTTTGTGGGAATCAAGAAAGATTTCGATTAAATATCAATGCATTATTCAAACTATGATTGGTATCATTATCGAATCTAATTGACATGTTTTTTAGTGTTGACATGAATGTGGTTTATTAATAATATACATCAGATCATAACTCACACTTGTGTTGATGGTTTTATATTGAATCTACTTGTTCAAAGTGTTAGACATATTTGTTTAATAATTACTTATAATGCACAATAGAGTCGGTTTGATAACTTGGATGTTTCATCCGAAATACTCAAGTAATTTACATTTCTATGCAATTTATAAATGTGTCATTTCCGAAAGACCAATCAAGAGTGTTCCTTTGGTTTGTGTAAACTTTGTTTATACACTTCAAAGTTATTAGCCTCAAGTTCTATTAAGGTAAATAACCTTAACTAGACTTGTTTGACAAGATATGCAATGGTGCATTCTTAACCCTCATTAGGTCATGCATTGTGTCGCCATGCAAGTTTCATCCTTGCTAAACTTTATTAGGCAAATGTTCGAATTACATTTTGTCTAACTTGAGAGTGACTACTAGAGACTTTATGCACTAGGATCTTAATTTGACCTAACGGTTGAATTACTTCCATGTGGGAAGTTGAGTTAGTGTATAACTCGTAAAAATGGTCGTGTTTAGCCTTAATTGAGCACCTCTAGTGATAGTCTCAAACTCATTCTCTAAATTGGCTAAATGGCTCTTTCTATATATGACTAATGATAGTTTACTTTGATGAACTTTGTATGTCACTAGGAGTCTTTTTCTTTTATAGCCATTAGGTTTTTCTTAGCTTTCCTCTTACGTGATAATTGAACCTATGTGTCTTTCCTTTGTGTGTGTTCTAGTTTTTATTGCTCTTAAGCATGAATTTATGATAAGTTAGACTAGAACATTAGGATTTGCTGAATTAGAAAATCCTCCTTCACCACCTAAACCTAGCCTTTATAGGTGGTTCTTTAAATAGACCGCGGCTCCATATCAATATGGAACCGCCGGTGGAGATAAAGAACCGCGGGCAGAAGCTCTCAAATTCAGATTTTCTAAAACTTCCCAATTGTTCCAACACCCTTTGGAATCTTTGTTTCAAACCTTTGATCACTCCCAAAATATCCTGGGCTTCCCCTTTTTAACCCATTACTAGTTTGGATCATCCCCTCACCCTTTTAAACCCTCCTTGTTAGCCATGGTCTTCACACCTTAAACCATTCATCCTTACCCCTTAAACCACCCATTACTACCATGGTTTCTACAATAACCTCCAATTCATCCAAAACCTCCTCTTCAAAGAGGCACCTCAAATTTAAGATTAAGTTACCAAAACTTAACTCTTCACCTTTTGCCACACCTAAGAATGAGATTGTGCCCATTTTCATCTCTTCATCACCCTCACCACCTCTTGCACCATGCAAGACTACCTCAACCCATGGTACCAACCATTCACATGGTTCTACCTCCTCTTCATTCTAATCTAGAATGAATGAGCTAACATCACCCTTCACTCCAAGTACTCTCTTGGATGTGACTACCCAACCTCAACCCTCCAAAGCATTCCCATTGTGAATGACTTTGTTGATACCTTGGTGACTTCACCTTTTACCCCTTCAAACTCACCCACATCACCCATCCAAAGCATTCCTATTGTGAATGACTTTGTTGAACCCTTGGTGACTTCACCTTTCACCCGACCAAATTCCGCCACCACCCTTGTCTTTCATTTAAGCATGTGGATTGCTTATTGTTAAGACATCTAATTTAAGCAAATCTTAGGATTCTAGCGTAACTAAGATTAAAATTATGCTTAAGTTTTAGGCTTTTTTTATATACATCTTTGTATGATCTTTATTCTCTTGTATTTACTTTCATGTTTTTCAACATGATTTTTCTTTGAGTCTTGGATCTTGTTGTTATTATGTTTTTTCTTTTCTCTTATTTTGAGTCCTTTTCTTAAACTAATAAGAATTAGGAATCTTCTTGGAGATTTACATTTCATGTAGCTTGATTTGTGATATCTAGATAGATGACTTGCTTGTATGCTACTTGCTTATATATCTTCTTGCTTATCCGTATGCTATATGCTTAATTGATTAGTTAATGAATGCATGCTTATTATAAAGGTTTTGTCTTTTTCAAGCAATTCCGATATAATATCTCTTAGATGTGTCTAACTCATGCATGTCCTTAAATGCTACGTGCTAACATGTTTTACTTAGTCTTATCTTTTTAAGTAATCTTGTTTCTTGCATGCCATATGTGTTAATTGCACACCTTCTCTACATTGGTTTATTGTAGACTTCATAAGGCATTGCATGAATTATCCTATGTGCTTACTTGATTATGTGTTAGATTTTGTACTAACTCTTCATGTCTTCTTGAGCTTCTTTTGAGTTTCTTCTCTCATTTTCTTTCGAGATTTCACTATCACCTTCTAAGGTATAGTATTCATGAATCAATTTGTGAAGTTATCCTTAACTTCTTTGATTGAGTTTCTCTTGGTTTATTTTAATCATGCCTCTCTAAGTCGAGTCTCTCTCTTCTATCTTTCTAAACTAAGTTGAGTGGAGCCTCACCCTTTCCTCATCATGTAATTGTTCTCTAAACACTCACATTGATTGAGAAGAGCTACGAAACTTTGAGCATGTAGTTTATCGTATGCTAAACACCATCCATCTTGGTATTTATATTCTTTGGCTTATTTGATCTTTTTTTTATCATCGAGTCATCTTTTTGGTGTCGACATTCATAAGCATCCTTGCCTATAATGTCCTATATCCCGAATTTTTCTTAAAGCGTCGATTTATCCGCTTTTGGTTTTCCTTTATTTTTTTGATCAAAAATGTCTCTAGGTTGAGATATTTTTGTTCCTCTTTTCGAGAGTTGATTGCGGTTAAAATTTACAATTGGTATGGGTGATTCCATCAATTCTGAGTTTTTAACCCCTTGAGATGATATCTTCAAATTCTTGGATGTTTCTTTTCTACCTCTACTCCAACAATCATGAATTGATTTCCTCAAAATCCTATCCTTGTTTTTTGAGAGTTGAGGGTTAAATCTTGAATTTTCTTGGGTGATTCCAAAAATTCTAAGCTTTTTACCCTTTGACATATTATCATTACAATTGGTATGGATGTTTCTTTTCTATCTCTATTCCAACAATTGTGAATTGATCTTGTCACGATCCTCTCCTTTACTTATTTTTTTGGTTGATAGCATCGCGTTGACACTTTTTTCTTCAATGCTTGTCATTGTTTGTGCAAACGACTTGTTTATCATCCTCTTTTTATATATGCTCTAGTCTAATAACCTTGTTTTGTAGGACACTTCTAACCCATTTTTGTAGCTCGTTACTATTCTTGCTTTGTTGGTGCCTCAAGCAAGGGGGAGCTCATATCAAGGGGGAGCATTTGAAAGAGTTCAAGTCAATACATTTGCGATCATTCATCGAATATCTTGCTAGTAATGATGTAACACCCCATTTTGGAAATGGAAATATCACAGTAATTATGGCGTGTCATTAAAGCATACAAGGTAAAATGTCTAAACATTACTTGACCATAAAAAGGAAAATACCGGAATCAAACATCGGTAGTCCAAAAGTAAAGCTTATCACACACAAACATAGTATAATAAAGGAAAGGACTAAACAATGTCCAAAACATAAGTATCATAAGAAAGGAAATGCATAATGTAAAGAAGGCTAGTCAGCTTCCAGTCCATATGCACGTACTCTTAGTGTCTACGAGCGTCCCTGAGTATCTGCCGTTTTGGGAACATAGAAAAGGAAAACGGCTGAGCAAATACGCTCAGTGCACGGATGTACAATAAAGCATGAATAGGATAAGCATATAACATAATAACGGCGGAAGAAAACTAAGTCCCGAGTAACCTGGTTAAGTCTTAATAAAACTGGTTTTATAGTTTGAAAGTCTTATGTTTCTCTTATAAAAAATGTTTGTCATATTTTACCATTAACCAATATAGGTCATGAAAATCCACCGTGCATGAATAATTGGAGGGGTGACCTCATCATGCAAATTAGAGGGGCTGCCTCTAATTTAATATACTGGTTTTTGGGTAGGAGGGATTAGCTCCTTGTGAAGGATGCAAGGCACACACCACATTCACCATGTAATCCTGAATAAAAACATGTAACTAGGATGCACCCATACGCCCCACATGATAAATATAAATAAATGGCCAAAAGCTGAAGGGACGCCACGAGCAATCACTCCGCCATGGTGAAGTCATAACATCAGTGCCTCTAATGTTATGGTTATGGTACCTCCATAACTAGGTGAAACTGTTCATGCATGTATATGGCTATAGGTAATCTTAATTAAACATAAGCAATCAAACTCATAACTTATACTACGGGAAAACAGTTGGCTGCATATGGGGAATCCTAATAAGGAAAGAATGTCCATACTGAAAGGACGGGAATCCGTAACTTATGTCCAGTGAACGAGAAAGACGAACTGCGAGAATCCTACTTCCGAATCACTAGTGCTACATAAATATGTACATGAATAAGTATCTGCTTACTAAATACCTAGCTGGTTTTATGTCATGTCTTAGCTTATTTTATGTATTCTTACCATGTTTTACTGTTTTAAAGCCTTAAACTGTGTTAAATCTTATATTCTGTTTAATCTGATTAAGTATTTCTGGTATTTCATGTGTTATTATACTTACTTTGTAATAATAAGTAACTTTCCAAAAATAGCAGGTTTCCTAAAATAGAAAGTTTCCAAAAATAGAAAGTTTCCAAAAATAGAAAGTTTCGAAAAATAGAAAGTTTCCAAAAATAGAAAGTTACCAAAAATAGAAAGTTTCTAAAAATAGAAAGTTTCCAAAAATAGAAAGTTTCCAAAAATAGAAAGTTTCCAAAAATAGATTTACTGCTTAAAATAGATAAGTTTCTAAAAATAGAAAGTTTCCATAAATAGATTAGTTGCCTTAATTAAATAAGTTTCCATAAATAGATTAGCTGCCTAAAATAAATAAGTTTCTAAAAATAGCTGGTTTCCATAAATAGATTAGCTGCCTTATTTAATTAAGTTTCTAAAAATAGAAAGTTTCTATAATTAGAAATAAGCTGGTTAAATAAGCTAAGTATATAAGCCTAAGTGTTTTTCATGATTATTTTCTAAGTCATATGGTATATTGTATAGTTTAATAATTATTTCATGTAATTTAATTAAACTATAGGTTATAATATTTAATTAAAGTATAACATGTTTTTAATTAAATAAGTTAAATACTTAGGTTAAAATATGTATTATTATATATTAATGATATAACCTAAGTCATGCTAATTAATTAATTATATCCATGGTTTTAAAATAATTAATTAATTATAAGTCTAAAATATATAAATACTTAGGTTAAAATAATTGCATGATCATTAATAATTAAATAACCTAAGTCATGTTATTAAATTAATCACATCATTTTATTAATTTAATTTTAACATAAGTTCATAAACATAAAAAAAACTAACATACACCATGAACCGGATTTAGGCTAAAAACATGAACCGGACATGAAATCGACACCGTACCTCGAACCAACTCGGGGTACCCCGTGTTTCCCTTGCTGCCGTGGGACCCACACGCACCAACCAAGACCATATGGTCTTGGTGGTGGTCGGCTTGGCAAACCGAAACCCATTCGGGTTCGGTTGCAGCCTGCGGCCAAACAAACACCCCCTTAAAACAATCCTTTGATTTAATTTGACACCAAAACATGTTAGATCTATACTTAATTATTATGTTTTTATAAAAACATCACATGTTCATAATTAATAAAAAGATTAAATCAAAAGAAAAGGTTTAAAAAGGTTTTACCGAATTCGTGGATCAGGAGAACGAAGAACCAACACCATAAATCAATAGAATTCTGAGATCCAAGATCAAAAACCACCTTGTATGGTGGTTGTAGGGTGGCGGCACAAAGGAGAAGGAGGAAGGAGGAGGTTTTAGGTTTTCTTAAAATCTTCTGTAAAGTTAATTTGTGTAGTGTAAAAGTAAATAACCCCCTTTAGTAAATTTGACAAATGGGCTTGGCCCATTTGTCCTTGTTGGCCGCGGGTAGGGACCCCACTTGGGGTACCCGTACCTTTTTCCGTGTCTCGTTATTTAGTTACTCGTTTGTGATTATTTATGTTCGTGTTTTAAAAGTTCTCGTTACGTGAATACCGTTATCTAATATATTTATTTACGCTCGTAATAAATATATATACGTAATTAATAATAGTTCGTGTTTTAATTACGTTCATGATTTCATGATCGCATGTTCGTGATTAATTATCGTTAAATAATTGTTACATGATCGTGCATAGTAAATACTTATCGTGTTCTAACACGTACGTAATACGTAAACTCCTAACACGTAATCGTAATCATGCTATATTAGGAAAGTTTTAATCTAGTACGTACGATCTTAAGGGTACTATGCATGGTAAAAGCATGCGGGTTTTACAACTCTTCCCCCCTAAAAAGAATAATTTGTCCCTGAATTATAGATAAAGTAAACTGGAAAATAAGAACATACCCGAATTCAAAATATGAAATGAGGGTAAGAAGCCCGGATAGACTCCTCCGTTTCCCAAGTGGCTTCCCGCTCGATATGATCCCTCCATAGAATTTTGACGAATGGAATCGTCTTCTTTCTCATGACTCGTTCTTGTCTGTCAAGAACTCGTTCGGGTTCTTCTATAAAAGTGAGATCTTCACGTATCTGTTCTAGTGGATACTGAACCATGTGAAGGGGATGATACTTGTACCCTCTGAGTAAGGACACATGAAACACATTGTGCACATACGAAAGCTGCAGAGGTAACGCCAATCGGTAAGATACTTCACCGACTCGTTCAATGATATCAAACGGTCCGATGAAACGAGGACTGAGCTTCCCTTTAATCCCGAAGCATCTAACACCACGTGCCGACGAAACCTTAAGGAAGACGTGATCTCCTACGTTAAAGTGTATATCCCTACGATGCTTATCGGCGTAACTCTTCTGACGTGACCGTGCCTCCTGAATCTTCTGCTTAGCTACTGCGATCTTCTCATTTGTCATCTCTTTGATTTCCGGTCATTCGAGTGTTCGCTCGCCAACCTGATCCCAGCAGATTGGGGCGCGACACTTTCTGCCATACAACATCTCAAATGGAGCACACTTGATACTTGCGTGCCAACTGTTGTTGTATGCAAATTCCACCAAACAGATGTACTCGTCCCAATCACCCGTCCATTCTAACTCACATGACCTCAACATATCTTCCAATGTTTGGATGGTTCGCTCCGACTGTCCGTCCTTTTGAGGATGAAAAGCCGTGCTAAGCTTAAGTTGTGTACCCCAAGCTTTCTGCAGACTTTTCCAAAAGCGCGAAGTGAATCGAGGATCTCTGTCTGAGACGATGCTGGATGGTGCACCGTGGAGTCTCATGATCTCTCGTCTATACGTATCTGCGAGTTTACTTACCGGATCTTCCTTGCGGATCGGTAAGAAATGAGCTGATTTGGTAAGTCGATCAACGATAACCCAAATTGCATCGTGCTTCCTTTTGGTAGGCGGAAGACCGGTAACAAAATCCATGGTGATTTTGTCCCACTTACACTCTGGAATATCTAACGGTTGAAGGAGACCGCCAGATCGCTGATGCTCCATCTTAACCTGCTGGCAGGTAAGACATTTGGAGACGTAAGTGGCCACATCCTGTTTCATACCCTTCCACCAAAACTACTGTTTGATGTCATGGTACATCTTAGTCGAACCAGGATGTATCGAGAATGGGGAGCTATGAGCTTCAGCTAACAAAGCTTCCCAGAGTTCTTGGTCATCAGGGACACAAAGTCTCGTGCCCTGCCATACGATACCATCTGCATCTACTCTGAATTTTGTCTGCTTCTCCACATTCTGTACTATCGCCCAGATTTCTCCGTCATCCTTCTGAGCTTCCTTGATCTTAGATAGTAACTCGGGTTCTACTCTAAGATTAGCCCAGTGACCGTGCTGTCCACGTACCATGATCTCGATGTCTAGTCGCTCCAAGTCTCTGATGATTTCCTCTTCGATTTTAATGCCGTTGATCATTCCAGACTTCTGCTAAGAGCATCTGCTACTACATTTGCCTTTCCGGGATGATACTGTAGATTAATGTCATAATCCTTCGACAGCTCTAACAATTTCCTTTGCCTCATGTTCAATTCACGCTGAGTGAAGATATACTTCAAGCTCTTGTGGTCCGTGAAAATGTCACATGATTCTCCATATAAGTAGTGCCTCCATATCTTCAATGCAAACACGACTACAGCAAGTTCCAGATCGTGCATAGGGTAATTTTCTTCATAAGGCTTAAGCTGTCGTGAAGCGTACGCGATCACTTTCCCATGTTGCATGAGAACACAACCAAGTCCCTTCCCCGATGCATCGCTGTAGATTTGAAATCCACCCGTACCAGATGGTAGAGTAAGAATAGGTGCAAATACTAGCTTCTGCTTCAGGTCTTCAAAGCTCTTCTCTCGATCTTCAGTCTAGACGAATTTCTCCCCTTTCCGCATCAGTTTGGTCAATGGTAGTGCTAGGCGGGAAAAGTTCTCCACGAACCTACAGTAATAGCCAGCTAAGCCTAAGAAACTGCGGACTTCCGTCGCTGATGTCGGCCTTGGCCACTTAGTAATGGCCTCAACCTTCGCTGGATCCATAGTGATTCTTTCTGCTGATACAGTGTGACCCAAGAATGCCACCTTGTCTAACCAGAACTCACACTTGGAGAATTTAGCATACAGCTGCTTCTGGCGAAGAATCTGTAGTACTACACGAAGATGGTCTTCGTGTTCCTTCTTGGACTTTGAGAAAATCAGGATGTCATCGATGAAAACAATGACGAATTTGTCCAGAAATTCATGGAAGATTCTGTTCATCACATCCATGAACACTGCTGGAGCATTTGTCAGGCCAAATGGCATAACTACAAACTCGTAGTGGCCATAACGGGTACGAAAGGCAGTCTTAGCGATATCCTGCTCCTTGACCCGTAGCTGATGATAGCCTGGCCTAAGATCAATCTTGGAGAAGTGTTTGGCCCCTTGTAGTTGGTCAAACAGATCGTCAATGCGTGGCAATGGATACCTATTCCGAATGGTAATCTTGTTGAGCTCGCGATAGTCTATGCAAAGACGCATACTGCCGTCCTTCTTCTTAACAAACAAAATCGGTGCGCCCCATGGAGATGCGCTCGGTCGAATGAAACCTTGCTCAAGAAGTTCTTGCAGTTGATCCTTCAGCTCCTTCAGCTCTATTGGAGCCATGCGATAAGGAGCATTGGAGATTGGTTCAGCTCCTGGAATCAACTCGATACTGAATTCCACTTCTCGTGCAGGTGGTATGCCCGGAATTTCTGCTGGAAACACGTCTTGGAATTCCGACACTATTGGTTGATCCTGAATCGATGGAGATTCAATATCCATGTCGTGAACCGTAGCTAGGTAACCCTCGCAGCCATGTGACAGTAGTGCACGCGCTTGCAGGGTGGATATGACTTATACAGACCGTCCGGGTATGAACCTATTATGAATGTACTCTGGTGCATTGACATCACCGAAGATAACTCAATATGAATGGCAGTCTATGGTAGCATGATACTTGGATAGCCAGTCCATGCGCAAAATCATGTCGAAGTCATTCATGTCCAGCGGAAGTGCGTCGACAGGTCGAACCTTATCATCAAATTCTAGGGGAAGACTCTTGTATACGTGGGTGATTAATATAGAGTCCCTCAAAGGTGTGGAAATAGTAAGCCTATTTTCTAGTGGCAAGGGTGGCATCCTAATGTTCTTAGCATAAGCAGTAGAAATAACCGAGTGTGTAGCACCCGTATCGAAAAGAACACATGCAGCTTGACCATACATATACAAGATTCCAGTGATGGTACCTGTAGACTTGTTGGCCTGGTCTCGAGATGTCGTGTAGACACGCCCGACAGTAGGAGGCGGCTTGGTATCAGCATGTCCCGATGTACCCTCCATCTCGCCCTTACGGCAATCCTTCATAATATGGCCAGGAAGACCACACTTGAAGCATGCATAAGTATTACGGTGACATGGTCCTGGGTGCCTACTGTGGCAAGTAGAGCAAAGAGGATGAGTGTATCCTCCAGCAGATGCTCTGGCTGGCTGAGGACCTGATAAAAACATTTTACATAAGACATGATAGTTGGGTACAAAGGACGAAGCGGATAATCGTAAGATTGAATACCAGTGATAGCTGGACGGCTAGGCTGCGAACCTCTATGGTTCTGGTCCCTACCGTTTCCATGATTCCTGGTAGAAGTTGGCTGAAGTGTCAGAATATGAGTTATAACATGAAACATAAGGAAATGCATAAGTATTAGGACCTGCTGTTGTTGGAGTGCCCAACGTTGTTACGGTAATTGTCATTACCGCCACGCCTATCTGTAGCAGAACGGTCGTTAGTCTGACCGTTTCCCTTGGGCTGATGAGGCTGCTGCTGAGTAGCCGGCTGAGACCGGTCCCCAGTTTTCTTCTTGGAAGATGCATTTAAAAGATGAATAATTGACATATGGAAAATATACGGATTGGTCACCGCTTGAATACGAAGGTTTACCTCTTGTCGGGTCTTTCAGCTTCCCCGAATTCATCTCTCTCCTGCAGCATCTCCAGCTTTCGTGCTGCATCGGCCACTTGTGCTACAGTGTTGAACGTAGCACAAACTAGATTGTTTGCGACCGATGTGCGAAGAGCCCATCTAAAGTGATGTACCTGCTCTTCAGGACTACCTGCTGCCGCACCAAGGAAACCAGCCAAGCGAAGAAAGCGCTGCATAAACTCGTTGCTATTCTCTCCAGCTCTCTGTCGGATCCCATGGTACTCTCTCTTGAGCTTGTCCTGCTCAGCCTTGGGAAAGAACTGCTCCATCACCCTGTCCTTGAACTGAGCCCAAGTCAAACTAGCAACCCACTCATCACCACCTTCAGATTGCATCAATGCTAACCACCAGTTGAGTACATCGCCTTCGAACCTATAACATGCCAACCTCGCCTTGTATGCGGGGTCACAGCCCATGGCGTTGAAAATCTTCTCGATGTGAGCCAACCAGCTTTCAGCATCGCTGGCGCTATCTGTCTTCTCAAAAGCTCGAGGGCGGAGCTTGTTGAATCTCTCCAGCCATACTGCTAATGTCACTGGAGGAGGAGGAGGAGGTGGTTGATTGTGTTGCTGATTGTTGGCAGCTTGAACTTCAGCCCTGATGTCATTCCTCAGTTGAGGAAGCAAGGCTTGCATGGCAGCCTGAATTGCAGCATTGAGCTGCTCTTGTTCGCGTGTGAGAACCATCTGACAGTATAACATAAAACATATGATTAAACAGATCAAAACATAAAATATAAATATATACATGAAAAAAAAACTATACTAAAATTTCACGAGAAAAATTTTATGCAAGAAAATTTTGTGTATGAATGCATGATGCAGTTTTATGAAAACTTTTGTATGCTCGAGAGTGAACGCCTCTGGTCAGTTCACCCAAAACAAAAGACATAGCGAGGGGACGCCTATGGTTCAGTCCCAAATCTAAAAGTTTCGATAAAACACATGCGACTAAATAGGGCCAGTCCTGTACCAACCATTACTTAGTCAAAAACCCTACAACAATGACATGTATATGTATGCTTAAAAATGATGAATGCATGAAAACAACTGTCAGTTCTAGGAAGACCGTAGTGACTACCCACTAATCACAGGTCATATTTGAGAGCCTACAGGTCGAAGCCTTGGCTCTGATACCATAATTGTAACACCCCATTTTGGAAATGGAAATATCACAGTAATTATGGCGTGTCATCAAAGCATACAAGGTAAAATGTCTAAACATTACATGACCATAAAAAGGAAAATACCGGAATCAAACATCGGTAGTCCAAAAGTAAAGCTCATCACACACAAACATAGTATAATAAAGGAAAGGACTAAACAATGTCCAAAGCATAAGTATCATAAGAAAGGAAATGCATAATGTAAAGAAGGCTAGTCAGCTTCCAGTCCATATGCACGTACTCTTAGTGTCTACGAGCATCCCTGAGTATCTGCCGTTTTGGGAACATAGAAAAGGAAAATGGCTGAGCAAATACGCTCAGTGCACGGATGTACAATAAAGCATGAATAGGATAAGCATATAACATAATAACAGCGGAAGAAAACTAAGTCCCGAGTAACCTGGTTAAGTCTTAATAAAACTGGTTTTATAGTTTGAAAGTCTTATGTTTCTCTTATAAAAACTGTTTGTCATATTTTACCATTAGCCAATATAGGTCATGAAAATCCACCGTGCATGAATAATTGGAGGGGTTACCTCATCATGCAAATTAGAGGGGCTGCCTCTAATTTAATATACTGGTTTTTGGGTAGGAGGGATCAGCTCCTTGTGCAAGGCACACACCACATTCACCATGTAATCCTGAATAAAAACATGTAACTAGGATGCACCCATACGCCCCACATGATAAATATAAATAAATGGCCAAAAGCTAAAGGGACGCCACGAGCAATCACTCCGCCGTGGTGAAGTCATAACATCAGTGCCTCTAATGTTATGGTTATGGTACCTCCATAACTAGGTGAAACTGGTCATGCATGTATATGGCTATAGGTAATCTTAATTAAACATAAGCAATCAAACTCATAACTTATACTACGGTAAAACAGTTGGCTGCATACGGGGAATCCTAATAAGGAAAGAATGTCCATACTGAAAGGACGGGAATCCGTACCTTATGTCCAGTGAACGAGAAAGACGAACTGCGAGAATCCTACTTCCGAATCACTAGTGCTACATAAATAAGTATATGAATAAGTATCCGCTTACTAAATACCTAGCTGGTTTTACGTCATGTCTTAGCTTATTTTATGTGTTCTTACCAAGTTTTACTGTTTTAAAGCCTTAAACTGTGTTAAATCTTATATTCTGTTTAATCTGATTAAGTATTTCTGGTATTTCATGTGTTATTATACTTACTGTGTAATAATAAGTAACTTTCCAAAAATAACAGGTTTCCTAAAATAGAAAGTTTCCAAAAATAGAAAGTTTTCAAAAATAGAAAGTTACCAAAATAGAAAGTTTCCAAAAATAGAAAGTTTCCAAAAATAGAAAGTTTCCAAAAATAGAAAGTTTCCAAAAATAGATTTACTGCTTAAAATAGATAAGTTTCTAAAAATAGAAAGTTTCCATAAATAGATTAGTTGCCTTAATTAAATAAGTTTCCATAAATAGATTAGCTGCCTGAAATAAATAAGTTTCTAAAAATAGCTGGTTTCCATAAATAGATTAGCTGCCTTATTTAATTAAGTTTCTAAAAATAGCAAGTTTCCATAATTAGAAATAAGTTGGTTAAATAAGCTAAGTATATAAGCCTAAGTGTTTTTCATGATTATTTTCTAAGTCATATGGTATATTGTATAGTTTAATAATTATGTCATGTAATTTAATTAAACTATAGGTTATAATATTTAATTAAAGTATAACATGTTTTTAATTAAATAAGTTAAATACTTAGGTTAAAATATGTATTATTATATATTAATAATATAACCTAAGTCATGTTAATTAATTAATTATATCCATGGTTTTAAAATAATTAATTAATTATAAGTCTTAAATATATAAATACTTAGGTTAAAATAATTGCATGATCATTAATAATTAAATAACCTAAGTATTGTTATTAAATTAATCACATCATTTTATTAATTTAATTTTAACATAAGTTCATAAACATAAAAAAACTAACATACACCATGAACCGAATCTAGGCTAAAAACATGAACCGGACATGAAATCGACACCGTACCCCGAACCAACTCGGGGTACCCCGTGTTTCCCTTGCTGCCGTGGGACCGACACGCACCAACCAAGACCATATGGTCTTGGTGGTGGTCGGCTTGGCAAACCGAAACCCATTCGGGTTCAGTTACAGCCTGCGGCCAAATAAACACCCCCTTAAAATAACCCTTTGATTTAATTTAACACCAAAACATGTTAGATCTATGCTTAATTATTATGTTTTTATAAAAACATCACATGTTCATAATTAATAAAAATATTAAATCAAAATAAAAGGTTTAAAAAGGTTTTACCGAATTCGTGGATCAGGAGAACGAAGAACCAACACGATAAATCACTAGAATTCTGAGATCCAAGATAAAAAACCACCTTGTATGGTGGTTGTAGGGTGGCGGCACAAAGGAGAAGGAGGAAGGAGGAGGTTTTTGGTTTTCTTAAAATCTTCTGTAAAGTTAATTTGTGTAGTGTAAAAGTAAATAACCCCCTTTAGTAAATTTGACAAATGGGCTTGGCCCATTTGTCCTTGTTGGCTACGGGTAGGGACCCCACTTGGGGTACCCAAACCTTTTTCTGTATCTCGTTATTTAGTTACTCATTTGTGATTATTTATGTTCGTGTTTTAAAAGTTCTCGTTACGTGAATACCGTGATCTAATATATTATTTACGCTCGTAATAAATATATATACGTAATTAATAATAGTCCGTGTTTTAATTACGTTCATGATTTCATGATCGCATGTTCGTGATTAATTATCGTTAAATAATTATTACATGATCGTGCATAGTAAATACTTATCGTGTTCTAACACGTACGTAATACGTAAACTCCTAACACGTAATCGTAATCATGCTATATTAGAAAAGTTTTAATCTAGTACGTACGATCCTAAGGGTACTATGCATGGTAAAAGCATGCGGGTTTTAGAAATGAATTTTGGAATCTCGAAGATAAGCATTCTATTATGCATGGAGTTAGTTAACCTATGGTGATTGAAGACTTCACTAGGATGACACAAGCTCAATATTCTTGGATGATGGGTTTATAGTTTGGATTCTCTCCTCTCAACCGATGACCACTAGTGATGATCTACCTTTTGGATGCAAGCTCGTGTGACGTTAATTCTTCTCCTCTTCAAAGGACGTGCTATCGATGTCTACCACTTTGGACGTGTGCTCTCTTGACGTTGATTCTTCTCTTCTTCAAGACGTTGACTACCTTTTTGATTCGACAAAAGGGGGAGAAGTAAGTGTAAACGAGTAACTTATGCATTTTAATATGTGTTGCGGTTTACTTGTTTGTCATCATCAAAAAGGGGGAGATTGTTAGTGCAAACATTACGATGCTTTGTCGATATAATCTCTTTGTGTTTTGTTGATGACAAACGTATAATTCGCAATACATTATGTAAAATGTTAAGGTACTCGTAATCACTCAAGAATACATTTGTATACTTCTCTCGACACCTCCAAGACCGCATTCGGCATGAATCACTCAAGGTATGTACAAACATGTCATTAATCTAACTAAGTGATCAAGAATTAAGATTTTCTTAAAACTCACATTTTAATCAAATGTGACAAAAAATTTTAATTAACTTTATTTTTAAGAAAATGTTTTATTAAAAAGAAAATGGAAATTTGAATTTGGCATATTCCATATGCTAAAGGAATATCCTTTGAGGGTATAAACTACCCCAGATGGCATATCCCCACTAAAGGACAAATTTGAACGGACTCCGACGCGGAGGTTCCTTAAAGGAACCCGCGGTTCCTTATTGATAAGGTACCGCGGGTAGAGATAAGGAACCGCGGGTGTTCTCGACCGTTGCAATGTTGCCCTATAAATAGTGGATCATTTCCAGATTTCTTTCAAACCTTTTTGCACAGTTTCTTTTAAAACCATCTTAGATCCTTGATTAGTTAGTTTTGATTAATCTTGTTTAAGATGTGATTCTATCCTCAATCTCCTCGTCCTCTCAAGTGCAAAGAGAAGAACACTATCATTACCATGATGTGTTGGGTTCACTACATGATGAAGATCTCTCCATATATAGATCTAAGTTATGTTTTTAATCTTCCTACTATGTATAAGTAGAAGATCCAAGTTGTGGGTACACTTGGATGTGTTTGTATGGGTAGAAGATCCAAGTGATGAGTATCCTTAGATTAGGTGTTAGTTGTGTAGATCCAAGTCTTGTTAGTACTTGGATATAGTGTTAGAGTTATAGATCTAAGTGATGTGTGCTTAGATCTATATGGTTTATGTGTTTAGGCCATAAAATACAAGGTTTTTTATGTTGGGCCATAAAACATAACTAGTGGGTAGATTAGGTTGTGTCTTGGTAGTTCTTACTAAACTCTAAAGTGATGTGGTTGTGTCTAGGTAGTTCTCACTAAACTATAAAGTGATGTGGTTGTGTCTTGTGAGTTCTCACTAAACTTGAAAGTGATTAGTAGTTGTGTTGTGTGAAGTTCTCACTTAGCTTCAAAGTGAAGAGTCGTGAAGATTAGTTCTAACTTTCGATTAGAACTCGACATCTAGCCTTGTGTCGTTAAATGGTGAAGTGGGCGACGTTGTGTAGATTGGTGCTACCTAAGATTAGGACTCGACTTTTAGGTTGGAGTCGGAAATTGGATAAGCGACGTTGTGTATGGTTTCTCCACCTTAAAGGAGTTTATTGACTAGTGAAGTAACTCTCGAGTAAGGTGTACTCGAGGAGTGGAGTAGGGCGAAGAGGAGCTTCGTGACCGAACCACTATAAATCATCGTGTCGGTACCTTCCTTTACATTTATGTCTTTACTATTATAGATGTATTTATATGTTGTGTGTTGTGTGCATCACATAATCTAAACATCTAAGTTGCGGAAAAGCTAAGGCTTAGTACGTGTGTGCTTCGTGTTTAGATTATGGTCAAGTGTACATCACTTAGTCTAAACATCCTAGTTGCGGAAAAGCTTATGCTTAGTACGTGTGTGCTTAAGTGTTTAGACTATTGCTTGATGTACTCTTGATTTGATGTGTTTATGTGTTTACTTACTTGTAGTATTTATCTTTCAATCAAACAAATCTCATATCTAGTCAAGCTTGATCAAGAATTTGATACAAAGGATTGTCAAAGTTTAACATGCAACAAAAGGTTAAGTTCACTGTTGGTGGTTCCCTAAATGGACCGGCGGTTCTTTATTGATAAAGAACCGCGGGTACACATAAGGAACCGCGCACAGTGGATTAAGCCAAAATGTTTTGAAAACTAACTAGAAACTATTCAACCCCCCCTTCTAGTTTCTACAAACACTATGTGTATATCAAGTCTAAGTTCTGAAAATAATCTTATAAGTACATTATGAATAAGAACTTTTGAGATATAACTATGATGACCTAAATCTATGAATAAGAACATCTCAAATATAACTATGATGCTCTAAGTCATAAAAAAACCTAAAACTCTATAAATGAGTTATAAACTCAAGATTTGTGAAGTATGAATGTACAATACCTATGTATGAATCTCAAAAACGTACGTACAAGATATTATCTATCATTTAAAAGTAAAATCTTATCCCAAAATCCTAAGTACAACCCCTACAAAGCTAAGTACAAGTAATTGTACATGATAGTTAAGATAACCACCTAAAATATATTCCATATTGAATTAAGATCTCATCTTTTGCAACTAATTATAAACCTCAACTAAGTATCATACTAAGACTATATTTTCTCCTCACGCTAATGTACAAATAATTAATGCACAAAGTACAAGTTTTTAAAGCATAGAATTCTAATTAAACCTATTATCTCCTGGGATATGATTACCTTGTATAACTCATCAAACTAAAGGTGTAGAATCTTTAGAAACCTTAGACACAATGTATAAGACATAGAATGAGCCTATATAAAAAGCTAAAAAGAAATTGCACAAGGTACAAGTTACTTAGGCCTGGTAACCTAAAAATCCCTATATTACCTATTTCACTTAGAATTAGTGCTAAGTCTTTTAGGGAATGTCTACCAACACTCTTAGCATTAGATTTAGGTTATAACATTATCTTAAGACAAGTACAATCAACCTAATTCACACGATACAATATTTCAATACATGACTATAAATTAGGTCAAAATAGGTATTTTCTTTTTAGACATTTTTACCTTGTATAACATATTAAAATAAGTGTAGAAACTCCATGAACACATTAGAGACAATGTAGGAGATATATATTAAGTTTAGGTTAGTAGCTGAAGTAAGATTAATAACTTTAACAAAGATTGAACCCTATATCACTAGAAACACTAATTCGGCTAGATTTTCTTCCTAATTTCACTTCAAACCAATGTTAAACCTTAAACCAAGGACCGAAAATTCTTAATTACAATGTATAAACCCTAATTACACCATGATACATCTCTAATTACCTTACTAAAACCTTAATTACAAGAATTACAAAGTTACAAGCCCTAGAATTAAATCCGATTAGGTTTTTCCTTCCAAAATGATCTTTAAACTCTTTCCCTCCACTTTTCAAGTTTAAACCTTATATTTAGAGGATATTTAGGACTTCTAGAACCCCTCTAAGTTGTTGGATCACCTACTTGTAGATGAAAACTCATCATTCTTATCTCTTTGGTGTCGTGGCTTCATATAAGCCCTAAACCATGGATTTGTTTGATTCTAGCTTGTATGAGTCACCTCCTATATCTTATTAATAATCCCTATCATCCCTTAGTCACTATCTTACTGTTATTACACGTTCATAGCCATATCTTGGAGCTTAAGACTTGAAACAAGTATAAATAGGGGCGAATGGACCATAATTTACTTCATCCTTCATTTTCACATATAAACACCTATAGATTCTGTTATCAATCCTATATTGAAGTCCTAAGAAGTCCTAAAGATCAATAGAAAGCTTAAGAAGAAGTTCCATGAGTTCTTGAAGAGTTTTGAAGAAGATATAGTTCATATGTCCCATTAGAAGTCCTAGATTCCCAGTTTTCTTGTTGGTAAGTCATCACCTTGTTCAATAAGTTATTTTGATGTTATAAGTCTTTAATAAGCTTAGTTATAATCTAAATAGGCTAATCCAAAAATTCTTGGTTCATATAATGATCCAAAATGGTTTTCATAAGCTAAAATGTAATAATAAATCACATGAAATAATGAGTTAAAGTCCATTTCAAAAGCTATAGATATGAAAAAGTAATTCTATTATGTTTAGAAATATGTTTATAAACTTTGTTTTAAGTTCCTAGGTATTTTGTACAAATTTGAAGTTGATATGTAATTTTAAACAAGTCCAAGGACTAATTCTGTCATTTTTGAAACTATAAATATTTTGGGCCAAAAGTATCATTTTACTAAATTTAAAACTATAAGGATTGAAATCGTAAAGTTTGAAACCTTGAGGTCAATAATAGAAGGTTGAAAATGTAAATATTAAAACTATATACTTAAAGGGTTAAAAGCGTAAAAAAGTTAAACTTTTAACTTTAAGGGTTGAAAATATAAATATTTCAAATTTATAAACTTTAAGGATCATTTTTTCATTTATAAAACTTGATGGATCAATGAACAATGTTTTCTAAAAATATATAAATTTAAAGGGTGATTTTTGCCAACCTTGAAACTAAAGGGTATAAAGTGTAATAATATAATAACATTAATCTTTGAAGAAGTTTCTAAAAAGTATAACGTATCATGTTAGTATGGATCTTTGTTTAAAGATGTTCCATCTTGATATTATGTCTTGACTGAGTGGCTCATGTTAGTATGGATCTTTGTTTAAAGATGTTCCATCTTGATATTACGTCTTGACTGAGTGGTTGGGTTTATGATTTAAAGTGCTCTCGCTCCTCAAATGTTTATAGAATGACTTCTGAAGTATGACGACCCGAACAATGATGCTATAAATACCATAATTAATAAATGAAGAACATTTAACTTATACTTAAAAGTATAAAACTCAAAGACAAAGACTTGGTATATAAACACCCAGGTTTGTGAGACCAAGTTGTTAAATTATGATTGAAATATATCTGACATACTCAGACTCTGTGGATATAAGGTGAGTTCATAGCCTCACTAGCGCTGATTATAAAATGATTTGAAAATCCGTGAGGGGGGTATATGAAAAAATTGGAATATAACCGTTCTTGGTATGCTTCCATGATATGTTTATTGACACTATGTTTACTATTGCCTTAAGTCCCTTTTTAATCGTGGATCGCTAATCATTTCAGAGAAAATGAGCGCTAATATTGTGAATAGTACTATTTGAGGACTGACATCCTCTATCTGGGTAAGTCGCACTTGCTAGCAGCTAAAGGTTTAGACTTAGGATAACTGATACATTTTATTTTGAAAACTAAGGTTAGTTGGCAGACTACCTTCTTAAAAGGGTAGTTTGTTTACTTATGATAATGTCAAGCAGCAGGATCATGAGCATAGTTCAATGAAACATCTATATTTATGTGAGAGAATAACAACGTAACTCAAGGAGAAAAATTACCAATGGCCTCTTGGCCCAGCGATATGTGATGTGAGTGGCTCTCTAACCTAAATGTTGTAGGTTCAAGTCTTGTTGGAGACATGTGAGATAGAATTTGTGAGATAATTTGTGTGAGTTGTAAAAAATTGACGTTAAAAATCAAGGAGAAAACTTGTATTCAAAATGGTTTTTAAACCTATGAGCTCACTCAACCTTTCTATTGACTTTTAAGTATATATCTCAGGTATTCATGACCGATAGCATGGAGCAGCACAAGGATGGCAAGGAGAGACACGGACTTGAAATTGTTATCATTCAAACTTATTGAAATAGATTTATGGGACCTCATGTTGTAAAACTCTGATTTTTAATGATAACTGAATAAAATTTATTGAAATACTCATTTGAGTTGTTTTCTATCATTATGACTTTTATTGCATGAAGTAATACCCCAACTTAATGTTCCGCTGCATTATGTGAAAAATGGGGGTGTTACAGAATGGCATGAGAGTCATGGTTATAGAGAACAAGAACTATATTTTTTTTGACTATAACACTTTTTCTAATCTTTCAAGAAAGTTCTTTGTGCCAATGCCAGTGCTACTATTCTCCAGAATAATATGTAAGTTTTGGATTATGTGTAAGTTATATTATTTTTATGTGTAAGTAATATAATGTTAGATACTATAATAAAAATTTATGTTATTTTATTGATGCCTTCAGAAATATGTGTTCCTATTTTCACGCTAACATCTGATCGAATTCGGAGTCGGAGAACATCTACATTATGGATTTCCCTAAACCTTTGGTGTTAGCCCTTCCTGCTAAGAATATATCGCTTTGGTACTATAAATTGGTTTGACTTGGTTCACTGTGACAAGTTTGGTATGTACACGCTGGAAGAAATGTTTAAGGATTTAGGGTACATAGCAGGTATGCTTTTGTTCCCGCATTTTAGGTATAAAACCCGTAATACTACTTTAATTTCGAGGACGGAAATTTTCTTTTAGAGGGGAAGAGTTGTAAAACCCGCATTTTAAAAATATGAAAATTTGGTCATTTCATTTCATTTTGGAAATTTGGGTTTTATTTTATTTCTTTAAAATTTCATTTCATATCGTTATATTTAAATGTGTATTTAAATTAATTATTAACTTTTAATTAATAAAACCTTATGTTATAAAATTTTGAAAATTAAGAGGATATAATGTAATGTTAAAAAAAATATTTTTATGAAATCTATATTAATGGTCGGCCCCTTATTTTATGTTTTAAAGATTTTATTTGATTTATTTTGTTATTTACTTACCTAATTATATTAAGGTTTTAATTGAGAAAAGAATTAAGGCTTTCTAAAGGATATATATTATACATCTTGTAAATTTGGTAAGAAATTATTTTTCTTCTCTTTTGTCTTTGTTTTGGCCGATCTTGAACAAGAAAAACAAGGAGTAAATATTTGATTTTATAAAGATAGGTTATTTTGAGAAATTAATAAAAACCATATTAAACATGTCTCCCATAATTGAGGTAACTTGATAAAAATACAAAAACTTTTTCCCTAAGTCTTTCAAACCGTGTATTACTCTTCCCATAACACAATTCCACCATTGTTAAACTTTTTAAGCTTTTTCTCCCTAATCTCCATTGAAGAAACCTTGAAGTTTGGAAGCCTTCTTGTGCAATCCTTCTTTCATCCTATGTTATTTTGGTGTTTTGGTGTTGGTGATCCCATCATCATCTTCATCATCTATGCATGTAGGTTTTCCAGCCCTAAATCCATTTATCACTATGGAAATTTGTTGTTTTATGTATTATGGAATTAGGGTTTTTATAAACCCTAATTATATGTAATGGTGGTAAAAGAATTTTTCTTAAATGTTCATAACATGTTTTTATGTTTAAACAGCCTTTAGGTGTCTTAATTAAGTCTATTAGCCATAATAGTTAAGAATTAGAAACCCTAGATTAGTTTAGATGGGTAAAACACACTTTTTAAATCAAGGGTTTTGGGTAGTGTGAAAAAAATGTCATCTTAAAACCTTCATAAAACGAGTTTTACAATAGCTTTTGATATTGTAGAAACTAGAAGAGGGAATGAATAGTTTCTTAAATTTACTTTTAAAGGTTGGTTTTAAAAAATTATTTTTCAAAAACTTAAGCTTGAGAATTTATGTGAAACCTTATTATACACAATATGAACATAGTGCAACTAAACTAATAATCACAAGTATATATAAAGAATAATGAATGTGTTAGAAATACGTTTTAACGTATATTAGAAGTATCGGTCACTCCACAATATTATTTATGTTGTAATAGCTCGTAGTGAGTGTTACTTATTAAGTTAAGTAAGAAACCGGCCCATGGGCTTGTCATGGGCCGGCCCAAGTCCAAATAAGGCTTGGAAGTATAAATACCCCTTTCCTCCTTGGAAAGGGGTTGGTTGTTGATTTTCACTTTTCTCATTTGAATGAAATAAACACATAGTTTCTCTCTCACTTTCTCTCTCTAGTTTCTCTCTCTAGAAATCTTCAACCCACTTCATAGATTCATAGGTTATCAAGATTCTACATTTGGTATCATGAGCTTGTCTTAAAACATTCGAAGTTTTAAGCTCAGAAAGGAAAGTGTATCTTTTAATAAGATAACTTTTCCTCATAACGAGAAATTAACCTTTCTCGGTCATGAGCCTTCCGTTAAAACAGTCAAAGTTTTCAAGCTCATGAAAACAACTTCTAAGTAAATGTCAGCTTAGGACTCGTCCTTCAGATAAAAGGAAAGTTTATCGCCGATGGTAACTTATCCTTAACAACGGGAAGTTTACAACTTCTCGGAATTGAGCTCGCTTTTAAGATATTCAACATCTTAAGCTCAAGTAACTGGTTTACAAAACTTTGAACATAATTTTTCAAGAATTTCTCAAAAGGTTTTTCTAAATCTTTCAAAATTGTGTGTTCAAAAACGTTTTGATAAAAAGAGCATGTCTTCTGGAATCGATAATATTTACGAACCTAGAAATGTCATTCAATAATGACACGGGGTTGTAAATAAAGTTCGAGCAGAAGTTTAAAAGATTTAAAACATGCTCCATATGGTTTGCTATTATTTCCGATAGTAACCTGCTTTTCACATTGAAGTAAAGCATTTCACCGGAAAGCTTTGACTTCAGAATTCGAAGTTATCAACTCCACAATCCGAAGTTCGTTGCAATTGATATCTACATACTAGACGATGCGACTGCTCAAACGACGACTACAGCTCTTTAAGTAGAACACGGGTCAACAATTGAGGGGAGCAATCGTCCAGCATTCAGAATCTTTGATGCCGAAAGTGCCATAGTTCACAAGTTGGTGTCAAGACAACGATATCAATTGTCCATGTGGTTTAAAGGAGAAGATAATTTCAGAAGTTACGAAGAAGACCAACATTCGTGAACAAGAACCATGTGCTTCTTTCATATGATGTTCTTCATCATTCAGGTCCAACCTCGTAAATTGCTAATATTGTGAATTCATTATCATATATGATCTTTGCACGTGATAAATACCTTACACTTGTGTTTAAAAGGTATTTAATTTACGTTTCAAGTACACCCTCATTAATTTTATGGGGAGCTTGTGTAATTCATGAAGATAATTGGATTTGCATTTTTCTTCCCAAATTTTCTTAAAATGCTATTAAATCAATTGATATTAAAAACATCGATTGGGTTAATATTTTTAATATGGGGATAAAATGTGATTTAATATGGGAAATGATTAATCACAAATGGTTTGACTTAACGTGTTAGCTCATCCCGACATGTGCGAAATGTTTTCGAATATCGTAGCATATGTTAAGGGGGAGCAAAATGGATTTGCACTTCAAAATGGATTTCATGGTGACATACACTTACCCAAAACATCTCTATTCACGACGGTGAAGATTGTGGTGACATAAGGATGGTAGGATAGGTTAAAGTCCAATGATTTCTCTAGAACCGGAGGAATCTTCCCAAGGACATTCCATAGCTAGAAATAGTAGTCCTTAGGAAAGATGGAGAAAGATTGTGAACGTAGCTGAATGCCGACCAAGTACTTAAGTTAGCACTGGAACAATCACAACAAGGTGCTAGTTATGACGTATTGGTAAGCATTGAAGGGGTTGAAGAATGAAAAAGAATTGTAAAGATAAAGGGTGTAAAGAAAGAAGCCCTCCTTACAACCTTAGGCAGAAACTGGGTCAATTCATATGCTATTGAGATCATTTTTAATGATTCTTGATATTGAAGAAAGACATCATGGACCCAGTGATGCAATGCACAACCCTTCGCAGCTAACTCAAATATCTCTCAAAAGGTATTTGTTTTAATCACACGGAGATCAACACATTATCTATTGGTTTATTCACTCCGAATAAATTGGTATTGAAAAGGTGGCACTCCTCTCCAGCCTCCGATAACTAAAATCCAAAATGCACGATCGAGTCTAGAGCCATTTGAGATCATCGAATATCTCATTAGGACACACTTTCATATTTCCTTGCTTCTTCACACACTGTGAAAAGTAAGAAAGATCTTAAGAGTCCTACGCAAAATCTTTATGATCTTGCCTGAACATCTGAGTAATACGAAAGTATTTACAATGAAGATGGAAATCCTTCTTGAGCGAATATCAAAAAGCTCATGGTAGGTGACGTGTGCGATTCTTTATGAATCAAACTTGTGATAACTGGAAAGCAACAGTGGTTTAATTCTTAAATGAATTTAAACACGTTCCAGGCCTCTACGCATTATCATATGATCTTGCCAGAACACTCAGAGTGATTCTTTATTGATCACAATGACGAGTGGAAATCCTTCTAGTGTTAACATCAAACAGCACTTGTTAGGTGACGTGCAAGATTCTTTATGAATTGAGCTCGTGATAACTGGAAAGCAACGATGGTGAAAATCTTAATTGAAATTCACTTGTTCCAGGTTTCATGAATTGACGGCTTAAAATCACAAGGATAATTTATCCAAGTGATTCACTCTTTATGTTCGCAGTCAGCTTTGGACGGTCGAATAAAGAGAACGGGTTTACCCGTGAAATCCTGTCAGGAAGTTACTTAATTGAAACTATCCGTCACGGGTACGATATCTAATATCGTCCAACGGTCTTCACCGACCGGAGGTAAAATGCTACCGAATTAGAATAAAATGTCAAAGCCATTTTATTCGTGTCGTTGCTGTGTACCTGTTAAAGACGGTGGCGTTGCTGTGTACCTGTTGAAGACGGTGGCGTTGCTGTGTAACAGTTAAAGACGGTGGTGTTGCAGTGTACATGTAGAAGTCGTTCCCACATGCTTATGTTTTTCTGCATCAAAGTTCAGCAAAAATTCAATAAAGTACAAGATGAAGTCTTCCGCTGTACCAAACTCTGAAGCTTTCGAGAATTCAACAAAAAGACATAAGTGTGTGGAACATGGAGTCACGAGGAGGCAAAATTCACAAGAAGGCAAAGATCGCACGTGAAAGGCTAAAAGAACAATGCTCTCAAGCCAAAGCCTAAAAGATCAATAAACATATTCACAACAAAAAGAAAAAGAAGAAAAGACTACGAGCTAAAGAACGAAGACTTAGTATAGTATGCTAGGTTTAGAACTTTGTAACGTGGAGTGACCTCCCTTAGGGGGAGATTGTTAGAAATACGTTTTAACGTATATTAGAAGTATCGGTCACTCCACAATATTATTTATGTTGTAATAGCTCGTAGTGAGTGTTACTTATTAAGTTAAGTAAGAAACCGGCCCATGAGCTTGTCATGGGCCGGCCCAAGTCCAAATAAGGCTTGGAAGTATAAATACCCCTTTCATCCTTGGAAAGGGGTTGGTTGTTGATTTTCACCTTTCTCATTTGAATGAAATAAACACATAGTTTCTCTCTCACTTTCTCTCTCTAGTTTCTCTCTCTAGAAATCTTCAACCCACTTCATAGATTCATAGGTTATCAAGATTCTACAGAATGTATAGTGCAACTAAACAAATAATCAGAAGTATAAATAATAATGAATGTAAAGAGATAAGGGAAGGAAAGATCATACCAAACACCAAGGATTTATAGTGGTTCGGCAACGAAGCTCACTTCTCGTTCCTACTCTACTCCTCGAGTACTCCTTACTCGAGAGTTCACTAATCAACAAGCTCCTTACGGTGGAGAAACTGTACACAACGT
Source organism: Glebionis coronaria (assembly GCA_025667525.1). Taxonomy (NCBI): domain Eukaryota; kingdom Viridiplantae; phylum Streptophyta; class Magnoliopsida; order Asterales; family Asteraceae; genus Glebionis; species Glebionis coronaria. Next base: position 79,759,303 of record CM046876.1, on the reverse strand, counting down.
CGCTTAACCAATTTCCGACTCTAAGCTAAAAGTCGAGCCCTAATCTTAGCTAGGACCAATCTACACCGATATACTTTGAGGACTAAGTATTAACCTTAATACATACACAACTTCCAAATAGACACAACTACTTGGATCTTCACAATAATGACACAACAATGAATAAATAAATTTGGATCTTTAATGGATCTTTGAGGTAGACACAACACTTTAAGAATGATAGTGTTCTTTTCTTTGCACTTTGAGAGGAAAAAATGAGAGGAGAAAGATTCACTTCTAAACAAGTAGTAATCAAACAAATGATCAAGGATTTGAGTGTGATAACTGATTTTGTTACCCTTTTTATTTTTACTTTTATCGTTCCTCGACTCGACTCGAATTGATTTCCAATTTAACGTTTTGACTTATCTTTGTTTTTGGTAAAATCTATTTTTGGTAATTTTTAAACTATTAAAACTATTTAATATTAAAATCTAATTTAAATAAATCTATTTTAAAACTAATTGAAAATATAAAACTTAAAAACTAATAATGACTTTTAAATAAAAACTAAATATAAAACTAATTTTAAAATTTAAGATGAAAACTATTTTAAATAAAGCCAAATTGAAATCTGATTTAAAATAAAACTATTTTTGAAAAAAGTAAACTAATTTGAAGTAAAAAGTAAAGTTAATAAAAATATTTTTTTTATCTTTTTATATTTTATAAAAACAGATTAAAAGAAAATTTACATAAACTTTTTAAATAAATAAACTTTAAACTAATTTAACTAATTTAATAAACTGACAGAAAACGTAAAGCCTATATTAAATAAATAACGCAGATCAATACACAAGAAAGAACCTAGATGAGATGGTTGGGGCGCTGGACTGTTTAGCTAGAGGTCTGGGGTTCGAATCTCACCCCAGACCAATTTATGCTATTCTTTTGTTTTACTTTTTTTTTTTTTTTTTTATTATTTTTTTTTTTTTTGGAACTGAACAATTAAACTAACTGACAGACAAGTTGTATCTGTATATTATTACACCAATTTCAGCAAATACTCAAAATGAAACCAAAGCTTACTAGTAAGAGTATAAACCAAATAAGCTATCAAACAATAGGCTAAAATAACAAAAACTAAATAAGCATATGAGACAAATAAAAAAAAATCAGTTAAGCAAAATAGACAGCTATCTAAACCAAACAATAAGCCATATCAGCAAACTTAAACAGACCAAATAAGCTTAAAGCTAATATCAGACAGGAGAAGAAAACCAATAAGCTAAGAAATTCTAAATAAGCAGGATCAGTTAAGCTAATAGGCAGAAATAAAACATTAACACTACTCAAATCAAACAAAGCAATAAAAATCAGTTTTAAATATCGACTACATAAACCAAACACAAACTTAATATGAGCAAATAAAAAAACTATTGACCAGAAAATAAAATGAGCAGTTTCAAAACAATAGCTATCCAAACATAAGCAAATCCATCAAAACAACTAGCAGATTAAATAGCAAAACTTAAATCTAAAACAATCAACCTATAACTAGCAGTTTATCATATCACCCAAAAATTAAGCAGATCACTGAATCGATCAAACAGAATAATACCCAAAATATATTTAAACTACTCTAATAACCCTTATGAAACGAAATAAGCAGATCAAGAACAACAATATTAAGAACAGATAAAGAAAAAAAAGAAAAATCTAAACTAACAGCCTAAAGTGCTCTCGCTATTACGTCTTGACTGAGTGGTTGGGTTTATGATTTAAAGATGTTCCATCTTGATATTACGTCTTGACTGAGTGGTTGGGTTTATGATTTAAAGTGCTCTCGCTCCTCAAATGTTTATAGAATGACTTCTGAAGTATGACGACCCGAACAATGATGCTATAAATACCATAATTAATAAATGAAGAACATTTAACTTATACTTAAAAGTATAAAACTCAAAGACAAAGACTTGGTATATAAACACCCAGGTTTGTGAGACCAAGTTGTTAAATTATGATTGAAATATATCTGACATACTCAGACTCTGTGGATATAAGGTGAGTTCATAGCCTCACTAGCGCTGATTATAAAATGATTTGAAAATCCGTGAGGGGGGTATATGAAAAAAATTGGAATATAACCGTTCTTGGTATGCTTCCATGATATGTTTATTGACACTATGTTTACTATTGCCTTAAGTCCCTTTTTAATCGTGGATCGCTAATCATTTCAGAGAAAATGAGCGCTAATATTGTGAATAGTACTATTTGAGGACTGACATCCTCTATCTGGGTAAGTCGCACTTGCTAGCAGCTAAAGGTTTAGACTTAGGATAACAGATACATTTTATTTTGAAAACTAAGGTTAGTTGGCAGACTACCTTCTTAAAAGGGTAGTTTGTTTACTTATGATAATGTCAAGCAGCAGGATCATGAGCATAGTTCAATGAAACATCTATATTTATGTGAGAGAATAACAACGTAACTCAAGGAGAAAAATTACCAATGGCCTCTTGGCCCAGCGATATGTGATGTGAGTGGCTCTCTAACCTAAATGTTGTAGGTTCAAGTCTTGTTGGAGACATGTGAGATAGAATTTGTGAGATAATTTGTGTGAGTTGTAAAAAATTGACGTTAAAAATCAAGGAGAAAACTTGTATTCAAAATGGTTTTTAAACCTATGAGCTCACTCAACCTTTCTATTGACTTTTAAGTATATATCTCAGGTATTCATGACCGATAGCATGGAGCAGCACAAGGATGGCAAGGAGAGACACGGACTTGAAATTGTTATCATTCAAACTTATTGAAATAGATTTATGGGACCTCATGTTGTAAAACTCTGATTTTTAATGATAACTGAATAAAATTTATTAAAATACTCATTTGAGTTGTTTTCTATCATTATGACTTTTATTGCATGAAGTAATACCCCAACTTAATGTTCCGCTGCATTATGTGAAAAATGGGGGTGTTACAGAATGGCATGAGAGTCATGGTTATAGAGAACAAGAACTATATTTTTTTTGACTATAACACATTTTCTAATCTTTCAAGAAAGTTCTTTGTGCCAATGCCAGTGCTACTATTCTCCAGAATAATATGTAAGTTTAGGATTATGTGTAAGTTATATTATTTTTATGTGTAAGTAATATAATGTTAGATACTATAATAAAAATTTATGTTATTTTATTGATGCCTTCAGAAATATGTCTTCCTATTTTCACGCTAACATCTGATCAAATTCGGAGTCGGAGAACATCTACATTATGGATTTCCCTAAACCTTTGGTGTTAGCCCTTCCTGCTAAGAATATATCGCTTTGGTACTATAAATTGGTTTGACTTGGTTCACTGTGACAAGTTTGGTATGTACACGCTGGAAGAAATGTTTAAGGATTTAGGGTACATAGCAGGTATGCTTTTGTTCCCGCATTTTAGGTATAAAACCCGTAATACTACTTTAATTTCGAGGACGGAAATTTTCTTTTAGAGGGGAAGAGTTGTAAAACCCGCATTTTAAAAATATGAAAATTTGGTCATTTCATTTCATTTCGGAAATTTGGGTTTTATTTTATTTCTTTAAAATTTCATTTCATATCGTTATATTTAAATGTGTATTTAAATTAATTATTAACTTTTAATTAATAAAACCTTATGTTATAAAATTTTGAAAACTAAGAGGATATAATGTAATGTTAAAAAAAATATTTTTATGAAATCTATATTAATGGTCGGCCCCTTATTTTATGTTTTAAAGATTTTATTTGATTTATTTTGTTATTTACTTACCTAATTATATTAAGGTTTTAATTGAGAAAAGAATTAAGGCTTTCTAAAGGATATATATTATACATCTTGTAAATTTGGTAAGAAATTATTTTTCTTCTCTTTTGTCTTTGTTTTGGCCGATCTTGAACAAGAAAAACAAGGAGTAAATATTTGATTTTATAAAGATAGGTTATTTTGAGAAATTAATAAAAACCATATTAAACATGTCTCCCATAATTGAGGTAACTTGATAAAAATACAAAAACTTTTTCCCTAAGTCTTTCAAACCGTGTATTACTCTTCCCATAACACAATTCCACCATTGTTAAACTTTTTAAGCTTTTTCTCCCTAATCTCCATTGAAGAAACCTTGAAGTTTGGAAGCCTTCTTGTGCAATCCTTCTTTCATCCTATGTTATTTTGGTGTTTTGGTGTTGGTGATCCCATCATCATCTTCATCATCTATGCATGTAGGTTTTCCAGCCCTAAATCCATTTATCACTATGGAAATTTGTTGTTTTATGTATTATGGAATTAGGGTTTTTATAAACCCTAATTATATGTAATGGTGGTAAAAGAATTTTTCTTAAATGTTCATAACATGTTTTTATGTTTAAACAGCCTTTAGGTGTCTTAATTAAGTCTATTAGCCATAATAGTTAAGAATTAGAAACCCTAGATTAGTTTAGATGGGTAAAACACACTTTTTAAATCAAGGGTTTTGGGTAGTGTGAAAAAAATGTCATCTTAAAACCTTCATAAAACGAGTTTTACAATAGCTTTTGATATTGTAGAAACTAGAAGAGGGAATGAATAGTTTCTTAAATTTACTTTTAAAGGTTGGTTTTAAAAAATTATTTTTCAAAAACTTAAGCTTGAGAATTTATGTGAAACCTTATTATACACAATATGAACATAGTGCAACTAAACTAATAATCACAAGTATATATAAAGAATAATGAATGTGTTAGAAATACGTTTTAACGTATATTAGAAGTATCGGTCACTCCACAATATTATTTATGTTGTAATAGCTCGTAGTGAGTGTTACTTATTAAGTTAAGTAAGAAACCGGCCCATGGGCTTGTCATGGGCCGGCCCAAGTCCAAATAAGGCTTGGAAGTATAAATACCCCTTTCCTCCTTGGAAAGGGGTTGGTTGTTGATTTTCACTTTTCTCATTTGAATGAAATAAACACATAGTTTCTCTCTCACTTTCTCTCTCTAGTTTCTCTCTCTAGAAATCTTCAACCCACTTCATAGATTCATAGGTTATCAAGATTCTACATTTGGTATCATGAGCTTGTCTTAAAACATTCGAAGTTTTAAGCTCAGAAAGGAAAGTGTATCTTTTAATAAGATAACTTTTCCTCATAACGAGAAATTAACCTTTCTCGGTCATGAGCCTTCCGTTAAAACAGTCAAAGTTTTCAAGCTCATGAAAACAACTTCTAAGTAAATGTCAGCTTAGGACTCGTCCTTCAGATAAAAGGAAAGTTTATCGCCGATGGTAACTTATCCTTAACAACGGGAAGTTTACAACTTCTCGGAATTGAGCTCGCTTTTAAGATATTCAACATCTTAAGCTCAAGTAACTGGTTTACAAAACTTTGAACATAATTTTTCAAGAATTTCTCAAAAGGTTTTTCTAAATCTTTCAAAATTGTGTGTTCAAAAACGTTTTGATAAAAAGAGCATGTCTTCTGGAATCGATAATATTTACGAACCTAGAAATGTCATTCAATAATGACACGGGGTTGTAAATAAAGTTCGAGCAGAAGTTTAAAAGATTTAAAACATGCTCCATATGGTTTGCTATTATTTCCGATAGTAACCTGCTTTTCACATTGAAGTAAAGCATTTCACCGGAAAGCTTTGACTTCAGAATTCGAAGTTATCAACTCCACAATCCGAAGTTCGTTGCAATTGATATCTACATACTAGACGATGCGACTGCTCAAACGACGACTACAACTCTTTAAGTAGAACACGGGTCAACAATTGAGGGGAGCAATCGTCCAGCATTCAGAATCTTTGATGCCGAAAGTGCCATAGTTCACAAGTTGGTGTCAAGACAACGATATCAATTGTCCATGTGGTTTAAAGGAGAAGATAATTTCAGAAGTTACGAAGAAGACCAACATTCGTGAACAAGAACCATGTGCTTCTTTCATATGATGTTCTTCATCATTCAGGTCCAACCTCGTAAATTGCTAATATTGTGAATTCATTATCATATATGATCTTTGCACGTGATAAATACCTTACACTTGTGTTTAAAAGGTATTTAATTTACGTTTCAAGTACACCCTCATTAATTTTATGGGGAGCTTGTGTAATTCATGAAGATAATTGGATTTGCATTTTTCTTCCCAAATTTTCTTAAAATGCTATTAAATCAATTGATATTAAAAACATCGATTGGGTTAATATTTTTAATATGGGGAGAAAATGTGATTTAATATGGGAAATGATTAATCACAAATGGTTTGACTTAACGTGTTAGCTCATCCCGACATGTGCGAAATGTTTTCGAATATCGTAGCATATGTTAAGGGGGAGCAAAATGGATTTGCACTTCAAAATGGATTTCATGGTGACATACACTTACCCAAAACATCTCTATTCACGACGGTGAAGATTGTGGTGACATAAGGATGGTAGGATAGGTTAAAGTCCAATGATTTCTCTAGAACCGGAGGAATCTTCCCAAGGACATTCCATAGCTAGAAATAGTAGTCCTTAGGAAAGATGGAGAAAGATTGTGAACGTAGCTGAATGCCGACCAAGTACTTAAGTTAGCACTGGAACAATCACAACAAGGTGCTAGTTATGACGTATTGGTAAGCATTGAAGGGGTTGAAGAATGAAAAAGAATTGTAAAGATAAAGGGTGTAAAGAAAGAAGCCCTCCTTACAACCTTAGGCAGAAACTGGGTCAATTCATATGCTATTGAGATCATTTTTAATGATTCTTGATATTGAAGAAAGACATCATGGACCCAGTGATGCAATGCACAACCCTTCGCAGCTAACTCAAATATCTCTCAAAAGGTATTTGTTTTAATCACACGGAGATCAACACATTATCTATTGGTTTATTCACTCCGAATAAATTGGTATTGAAAAGGTGGCACTCCTCTCCAGCCTCCGATAACTAAAATCCAAAATGCACGATCGAGTCTAGAGCCATTTGAGATCATCGAATATCTCATTAGGACACACTTTCATATTTCCTTTCTTCTTCACACACTGTGAAAAGTAAGAAAGATCTTAAGAGTCCTACGCAAAATCTTCATGATCTTGCCTGAACATCTGAGTAATACGAAAGTATTTACAATGAAGATGGAAATCCTTCTTGAGCGAATATCAAAAAGCTCATGGTAGGTGACGTGTGCGATTCTTTATGAATCAAACTTGTGATAACTGGAAAGCAACAGTGGTTTAATTCTTAAATGAATTTAAACACGTTCCAGGCCTCTACGCATTATCATATGATCTTGCCAGAACACTCAGAGTGATTCTTTATTGATCACAATGACGAGTGGAAATCCTTCTAGTGTTAACATCAAACAGCACTTGTTAGGTGACGTGCAAGATTCTTTATGAATTGAGCTCGTGATAACTGGAAAGCAACGATGGTGAAAATCTTAATTGAAATTCACTTGTTCCAGGTTTCATGAATTGACGGCTTAAAATCACAAGGATAATTTATCCAAGTGATTCACTCTTTATGTTCGCAGTCAGCTTTGGACGGTCGAATAAAGAGAACGGGTTTACCCGCGAAATCCTGTCAGGAAGTTACTTAATTGAAACTATCCGTCACGGGTACGATATCTAATATCGTCCAACGGTCTTCACCGACCGGAGGTAAAATGCTACCGAATTAGAATAAAATGTCAAAGCCATTTTATTCGTGTCGTTGCTGTGTACCTGTTAAAGACGGTGGCGTTGCTGTGTACCTGTTGAAGACGGTGGCGTTGCTATGTAACAGTTAAAGACGGTGGTGTTGCAGTGTACATGTAGAAGTCGTTCCCACATGCTTATGTTTTTCTGCATCAAAGTTCAGCAAAAATTCAATAAAGTACAAGATGAAGTCTTCCGCTGTACCAAACTCTGAAGCTTTCGAGAATTCAACAAAAAGACATAAGTGTGTGGAACATGGAGTCACGAGGAGGCAAAATTCACAAGAAGGCAAAGATCGCACGTGAAAGGCTAAAAGAACAATGCTCTCAAGCCAAAGCCTAAAAGATCAATAAACATATTCACAACAAAAAGAAAAAGAAGAAAAGACTACGAGCTAAAGAACGAAGACTTAGTATAGTATGCTAGGTTTAGAACTTTGTAACGTGGAGTGACCTCACTTAGGGGGAGATTGTTAGAAATACGTTTTAACGTATATTAGAAGTATCGGTCACTCCACAATATTATTTATGTTGTAATAGCTCGTAGTGAGTGTTACTTATTAAGTTAAGTAAGAAACCGGCCCATGAGCTTGTCATGGGCCGGCCCAAGTCCAAATAAGGCTTGGAAGTATAAATACCCCTTTCCTCCTTGGAAAGGGGTTGGTTGTTGATTTTCACCTTTCTCATTTGAATGAAATAAACACATAGTTTCTCTCTCACTTTCTCTCTCTAGTTTCTCTCTCTAGAAATCTTCAACCCACTTCATAGATTCATAGGTTATCAAGATTCTACAGAATGTATAGTGCAACTAAACAAATAATCAGAAGTATAAATAATAATGAATGTAAAGAGATAAGGGAAGGAAAGATCAAACCAAACACCAAGGATTTATAGTGGTTCGGCAACGAAGCTCACTTCTCGTTCCTACTCTACTCCTCGGGTACTCCTTACTCGAGAGTTCACTAATCAACAAGCTCCTTACGGTGGAGAAACTGTACACAACGTCGCTTAACCAATTTCCGACTCTAAGCTAAAAGTCGAGCCCTAATCTTAGCTAGGACCAATCTACACCGATATACTTTGAGGACTAAGTATTAACCTTAATACATACACAACTTCCAAATAGACACAACTACTTGGATCTTCACAATAATGACACAACAATGAATAAATAAATTTGGATCTTTAATGGATCTTTGAGGTAGACACAACACTTTAAGAATGATAGTGTTCTTTTCTTTGCACTTTGAGAGGAAAAAATGAGAGGAGAAAGATTCACTTCTAAACAAGTAGTAATCAAACAAATGATCAAGGATTTGAGTGTGATAACTGATTTTGTTACCCTTTTTATTTTTACTTTTATCGTTCCTCGACTCGACTCGAATTGATTTCCAATTTAACGTTTTGACTTATCTTTGTTTTTGGTAAAATCTATTTTTGGTAATTTTTAAACTAATTAAAACTATTTAATATTAAAATCTAATTTAAATAAATCTATTTTAAAACTAATTGAAAATATAAAACTTAAAAACTAATAATGACTTTTAAATAAAAACTAAATATAAAACTAATTTTAAAATTTAAGATGAAAACTATTTTAAATAAAGCCAAATTGAAATCTGATTTAAAATAAAACTATTTTTGAAAAAAGTAAACTAATTTGAAGTAAAAAGTAAAGTTAATAAAAATATTTTTTTTATCTTTTTATATTTTATAAAAACAGATTAAAAGAAAATTTACATAAACTTTTTAAATAAATAAACTTTAAACTAATTTAACTAATTTAATAAACTGACAGAAAACGTAAAGCCTATATTAAATAAATAACGCAGATCAATACACAAGAAAGAACCTAGATGAGATGGTTGGGGCGCTGGACTGTTTAGCTAGAGGTCTGGGGTTCGAATCTCACCCCAGACCAATTTATGCTATTCTTTTGTTTTACTTTTTTTATTTTTTTTTTTTTATTTTTTTTTTTTGGAACTGAACAATTAAACTAACTGACAGACAAGTTGTATCTGTATATTATTACACCAATTTCAGCAAATACTCAAAATGAAACCAAAGCTTACTAGTAAGAGTATAAACCAAATAAGCTATCAAACAATAGGCTAAAATAACAAAAACTAAATAAGCATATGAGACAAATAAAAAAAAATCAGTTAAGCAAAATAGACAGCTATCTAAACCAAACAATAAGCCATATCAGCAAACTTAAACAGACCAAATAAGCTTAAAGCTAATATCAGACAGGAGAAGAAAACCAATAAGCTAAGAAATTCTAAATAAGCAGGATCAGTTAAGCTAATAGGCAGAAATAAAACATTAACACTACTCAAATCAAACAAAGCAATAAAAATCAGTTTTAAATATCGACTACATAAACCAAACACAAACTTAATATGAGCAAATAAAAAAACTATTGACCAGAAAATAAAATGAGCAGTTTCAAAACAATAGCTATCCAAACATAAGCAAATCCATCAAAACAACTAGCAGATTAAATAGCAAAACTTAAATCTAAAACAATCAACCTATAACTAGCAGTTTATCATATCACCCAAAAATTAAGCAGATCACTGAATCGATCAAACAGAATAATACCCAAAATATATTTAAACTACTCTAATAACCCTTATGAAACGAAATAAGCAGATCAAGAACAACAATATTAAGAACAGATAAAGAAAAAAAAGAAAAATCTAAACTAACAGCCTAAAGTGCTCTCGCTATTACGTCTTGACTGAGTGGTTGGGTTTATGATTTAAAGATGTTCCATCTTGATATTACGTCTTGACTGAGTGGTTGGGTTTATGATTTAAAGTGCTCTCGCTCCTCAAATGTTTATAGAATGACTTCTGAAGTATGACGACTCGAACAATGATGCTATAAATACCATAATTAATAAATGAAGAACATTTAACTTATACTTAAAAGTATAAAACTCAAAGACAAAGACTTGGTATATAAACACCCAGGTTTGTGAGACCAAGTTGTTAAATTATGATTGAAATATATCTGACATACTCAGACTCTGTGGATATAAGGTGAGTTCATAGCCTCACTAGCGCTGATTATAAAATGATTTGAAAATCCGTGAGGGGGGTATATGAAAAAAATTGGAATATAACCGTTCTTGGTATGCTTCCATGATATGTTTATTGACACTATGTTTACTATTGCCTTAATTCCCTTTTTAATCGTGGATCGCTAATCATTTCAGAGAAAATGAGCGCTAATATTGTGAATAGTACTATTTGAGGACTGACATCCTCTATCTGGGTAAGTCGCACTTGCTAGCAGCTAAAGGTTTAGACTTAGGATAACAGATACATTTTATTTTGAAAACTAAGGTTAGTTGGCAGACTACCTTCTTAAAAGGGTAGTTTGTTTACTTATGATAATGTCAAGCAGCAGGATCATGAGCATAGTTCAATGAAACATCTATATTTATGTGAGAGAATAACAACGTAACTCAAGGAGAAAAATTACCAATGGCCTCTTGGCCCAGCGATATGTGATGTGAGTGGCTCTCTAACCTAAATGTTGTAGGTTCAAGTCTTGTTGGAGACATGTGAGATAGAATTTGTGAGATAATTTGTGTGAGTTGTAAAAAATTGACGTTAAAAATCAAGGAGAAAACTTGTATTCAAAATGGTTTTTAAACCTATGAGCTCACTCAACCTTTCTATTGACTTTTAAGTATATATCTCAGGTATTCATGACCGATAGCATGGAGCAGCACAAGGATGGCAAGGAGAGACACGGACTTGAAATTGTTATCATTCAAACTTATTGAAATAGATTTATGGGACCTCATGTTGTAAAACTCTGATTTTTAATGATAACTGAATAAAATTTATTAAAATACTCATTTGAGTTGTTTTCTATCATTATGACTTTTATTGCATGAAGTAATACCCCAACTTAATGTTCCGCTGCATTATGTGAAAAATGGGGATGTTACAGAATGGCATGAGAGTCATGGTTATAGAGAACAAGAACTATATTTTTTTTGACTATAACACTTTTTCTAATCTTTCAAGAAAGTTCTTTGTGCCAATGCCAGTGCTACTATTCTCCAGAATAATATGTAAGTTTAGGATTATGTGTAAGTTATATTATTTTTATGTGTAAGTAATATAATGTTAGATACTATAATAAAAATTTATGTTATTTTATTGATGCCTTCAGAAATATGTCTTCCTATTTTCACGCTAACATCTGATCAAATTCGGAGTCGGAGAACATCTACATTATGGATTTCCCTAAACCTTTGGTGTTAGCCCTTCCTGCTAAGAATATATCGCTTTGGTACTATAAATTGGTTTGACTTGGTTCACTGTGACAAGTTTGGTATGTACACGCTGGAAGAAATGTTTAAGGATTTAGGGTACATAGCAGGTATGCTTTTGTTCCCGCATTTTAGGTATAAAACCTGTAATACTACTTTAATTTCGAGGACGGAAATTTTCTTTTAGAGGGGAAGAGTTGTAAAACCCGCATTTTAAAAATATGAAAATTTGGTCATTTCATTTCATTTCGGAAATTTGGGTTTTATTTTATTTCTTTAAAATTTCATTTCATATCGTTATATTTAAATGTGTATTTAAATTAATTATTAACTTTTAATTAATAAAACCTTATGTTATAAAATTTTGAAAATTAAGAGGATATAATGTAATGTTAAAAAAAATATTTTTATGAAATCTATATTAATGGTCGGCCCCTTATTTTATGTTTTAAAGATTTTATTTGATTTATTTTGTTATTTACTTACCTAATTATATTAAGGTTTTAATTGAGAAAAGAATTAAGGCTTTCTAAAGGATATATATTATACATCTTGTAAATTTGGTAAGAAATTATTTTTCTTCTCTTTTGTCTTTGTTTTGGCCGATCTTGAACAAGAAAAACAAGGAGTAAATATTTGATTTTATAAAGATAGGTTATTTTGAGAAATTAATAAAAACCATATTAAACATGTCTCCCATAATTGAGGTAACTTGATAAAAATACAAAAACTTTTTCCCTAAGTCTTTCAAACCGTGTATTACTCTTCCCATAACACAATTCCACCATTGTTAAACTTTTTAAGCTTTTTCTCCCTAATCTCCATTGAAGAAACCTTGAAGTTTGGAAGCCTTCTTGTGCAATCCTTCTTTCATCCTATGTTATTTTGGTGTTTTGGTGTTGGTGATCCCATCATCATCTTCATCATCTATGCATGTAGGTTTTCCAGCCCTAAATCCATTTATCACTATGGAAATTTGTTGTTTTATGTATTATGGAATTAGGGTTTTTATAAACCCTAATTATATTTAATGGTGGTAAAAGAATTTTTCTTAAATGTTCATAACATGTTTTTATGTTTAAACAGCCTTTAGGTGTCTTAATTAAGTCTATTAGCCATAATAGTTAAGAATTAGAAACCCTAGATTAGTTTAGATGGGTAAAACACACTTTTTAAATCAAGGGTTTTGGGTAGTGTGAAAAAAATGTCATCTTAAAACCTTCATAAAACGAGTTTTACAATAGCTTTTGATATTGTAGAAACTAGAAGAGGGAATGAATAGTTTCTTAAATTTACTTTTAAAGGTTGGTTTTAAAAAATTATTTTTCAAAAACTTAAGCTTGAGAATTTATGTGAAACCTTATTATACACAATATGAACATAGTGCAACTAAACTAATAATCACAAGTATATATAAAGAATAATGAATGTGTTAGAAATACGTTTTAACGTATATTAGAAGTATCGGTCACTCCACAATATTATTTATGTTGTAATAGCTCGTAGTGAGTGTTACTTATTAAGTTAAGTAAGAAACCGGCCCATGGGCTTGTCATGGGCCGGCCCAAGTCCAAATAAGGCTTGGAAGTATAAATACCCCTTTCCTCCTTGGAAAGGGGTTGGTTGTTGATTTTCACTTTTCTCATTTGAATGAAATAAACACATAGTTTCTCTCTCACTTTCTCTCTCTAGTTTCTCTCTCTAGAAATCTTCAACCCACTTCATAGATTCATAGGTTATCAAGATTCTACATTTGGTATCATGAGCTTGTCTTAAAACATTCGAAGTTTTAAGCTCAGAAAGGAAAGTGTATCTTTTAATAAGATAACTTTTCCTCATAACGAGAAATTAACCTTTCTCGGTCATGAGCCTTCCGTTAAAACAGTCAAAGTTTTCAAGCTCATGAAAACAACTTCTAAGTAAATGTCAGCTTAGGACTCGTCCTTCAGATAAAAGGAAAGTTTATCGCCGATGGTAACTTATCCTTAACAACGGGAAGTTTACAACTTCTCGGAATTGAGCTCGCTTTTAAGATATTCAACATCTTAAGCTCAAGTAACTGGTTTACAAAACTTTGAACATAATTTTTCAAGAATTTCTCAAAAGGTTTTTCTAAATCTTTCAAAATTGTGTGTTCAAAAACGTTTTGATAAAAAGAGCATGTCTTCTGGAATCGATAATATTTACGAACCTAGAAATGTCATTCAATAATGACACGGGGTTGTAAATAAAGTTCGAGCAGAAGTTTAAAAGATTTAAAACATGCTCCATATGGTTTGCTATTATTTCCGATAGTAACCTGCTTTTCACATTGAAGTAAAGCATTTCACCGGAAAGCTTTGACTTCAGAATTCGAAGTTATCAACTCCACAATCCGAAGTTCGTTGCAATTGATATCTACATACTAGACGATGCGACTGCTCAAACGACGACTACAGCTCTTTAAGTAGAACACGGGTCAACAATTGAGGGGAGCAATCGTCCAGCATTCAGAATCTTTGATGCCGAAAGTGCCATAGTTCACAAGTTGGTGTCAAGACAACGATATCAATTGTCCATGTGGTTTAAAGGAGAAGATAATTTCAGAAGTTACGAAGAAGACCAACATTCGTGAACAAGAACCATGTGCTTCTTTCATATGATGTTCTTCATCATTCAGGTCCAACCTCGTAAATTGCTAATATTGTGAATTCATTATCATATATGATCTTTGCACGTGATAAATACCTTACACTTGTGTTTAAAAGGTATTTAATTTACGTTTCAAGTACACCCTCATTAATTTTATGGGGAGCTTGTGTAATTCATGAAGATAATTGGATTTGCATTTTTCTTCCCAAATTTTCTTAAAATGCTATTAAATCAATTGATATTAAAAACATCGATTGGGTTAATATTTTTAATATGGGGAGAAAATGTGATTTAATATGGGAAATGATTAATCACAAATGGTTTGACTTAACGTGTTAGCTCATCCCGACATGTGCGAAATGTTTTCGAATATCGTAGCATATGTTAAGGGGGAGCAAAATGGATTTGCACTTCAAAATGGATTTCATGGTGACATACACTTACCCAAAACATCTCTATTCACGACGGTGAAGATTGTGGTGACATAAGGATGGTAGGATAGGTTAAAGTCCAATGATTTCTCTAGAACCGGAGGAATCTTCCCAAGGACATTCCATAGCTAGAAATAGTAGTCCTTAGGAAAGATGGAGAAAGATTGTGAACGTAGCTGAATGCCGACCAAGTACTTAAGTTAGCACTGGAACAATCACAACAAGGTGCTAGTTATGACGTATTGGTAAGCATTGAAGGGGTTGAAGAATGAAAAAGAATTGTAAAGATAAAGGGTGTAAAGAAAGAAGCCCTCCTTACAACCTTAGGCAGAAACTGGGTCAATTCATATGCTATTGAGATCATTTTTAATGATTCTTGATATTGAAGAAAGACATCATGGACCCAGTGATGCAATGCACAACCCTTCGCAGCTAACTCAAATATCTCTCAAAAGGTATTTGTTTTAATCACACGGAGATCAACACATTATCTATTGGTTTATTCACTCCGAATAAATTGGTATTGAAAAGGTGGCACTCCTCTCCAGCCTCCGATAACTAAAATCCAAAATGCACGATCGAGTCTAGAGCCATTTGAGATCATCGAATATCTCATTAGGACACACTTTCATATTTCCTTTCTTCTTCACACACTGTGAAAAGTAAGAAAGATCTTAAGAGTCCTACGCAAAATCTTCATGATCTTGCCTGAACATCTGAGTAATACGAAAGTATTTACAATGAAGATGGAAATCCTTCTTGAGCGAATATCAAAAAGCTCATGGTAGGTGACGTGTGCGATTCTTTATGAATCAAACTTGTGATAACTGGAAAGCAACATTGGTTTAATTCTTAAATGAATTTAAACACGTTCCAGGCCTCTACGCATTATCATATGATCTTGCCAGAACACTCAGAGTGATTCTTTATTGATCACAATGACGAGTGGAAATCCTTCTAGTGTTAACATCAAACAGCACTTGTTAGGTGACGTGCAAGATTCTTTATGAATTGAGCTCGTGATAACTGGAAAGCAACGATGGTGAAAATCTTAATTGAAATTCACTTGTTCCAGGTTTCATGAATTGACGGCTTAAAATCACAAGGATAATTTATCCAAGTGATTCACTCTTTATGTTCGCAGTCAGCTTTGGACGGTCGAATAAAGAGAACGGGTTTACCCGCGAAATCCTGTCAGGAAGTTACTTAATTGAAACTATCCGTCACGGGTACGATATCTAATATCGTCCAACGGTCTTCACCGACCGGAGGTAAAATGCTACCGAATTAGAATAAAATGTCAAAGCCATTTTATTCGTGTCGTTGCTGTGTACCTGTTAAAGACGGTGGCGTTGCTGTGTACCTGTTGAAGACGGTGGCGTTGCTGTGTAACAGTTAAAGACGGTGGTGTTGCAGTGTACATGTAGAAGTCGTTCCCACATGCTTATGTTTTTCTGCATCAAAGTTCAGCAAAAATTCAATAAAGTACAAGATGAAGTCTTCCGCTGTATCAAACTCTGAAGCTTTCGAGAATTCAACAAAAAGACATAAGTGTGTGGAACATGGAGTCACGAGGAGGCAAAATTCACAAGAAGGCAAAGATCGCACGTGAAAGGCTAAAAGAACAATGCTCTCAAGCCAAAGCCTAAAAGATCAATAAACATATTCACAACAAAAAGAAAAAGAAGAAAAGACTACGAGCTAAAGAACGAAGACTTAGTATAGTATGCTAGGTTTAGAACTTTGTAACGTGGAGTGACCTCCCTTAGGGGGAGATTGTTAGAAATACGTTTTAACGTATATTAGAAGTATCGGTCACTCCACAATATTATTTATGTTGTAATAGCTCGTAGTGAGTGTTACTTATTAAGTTAAGTAAGAAACCGGCCCATGAGCTTGTCATGGGCCGGCCCAAGTCCAAATAAGGCTTGGAAGTATAAATACCCCTTTCCTCCTTGGAAAGGGGTTGGTTGTTGATTTTCACCTTTCTCATTTGAATGAAATAAACACATAGTTTCTCTCTCACTTTCTCTCTCTAGTTTCTCTCTCTAGAAATCTTCAACCCACTTCATAGATTCATAGGTTATCAAGATTCTACAGAATGTATAGTGCAACTAAACAAATAATCAGAAGTATAAATAATAATGAATGTAAAGAGATAAGGGAAGGAAAGATCAAACCAAACACCAAGGATTTATAGTGGTTCGGCAACGAAGCTCACTTCTCGTTCCTACTCTACTCCTCGAGTACTCCTTACTCGAGAGTTCACTAATCAACAAGCTCCTTACGGTGGAGAAACTGTACACAACGTCGCTTAACCAATTTCCGACTCTAAGCTAAAAGTCGAGCCCTAATCTTAGCTAGGACCAATCTACACCGATATACTTTGAGGACTAAGTATTAACCTTAATACATACACAACTTCCAAATAGACACAACTACTTGGATCTTCACAATAATGACACAACAATGAATAAATAAATTTGGATCTTTAATGGATCTTTGAGGTAGACACAACACTTTAAGAATGATAGTGTTCTTTTCTTTGCACTTTGAGAGGAAAAAATGAGAGGAGAAAGATTCACTTCTAAACAAGTAGTAATCAAACAAATGATCAAGGATTTGAGTGTGATAACTGATTTTGTTACCCTTTTTATTTTTACTTTTATCGTTCCTCGACTCGACTCGAATTGATTTCCAATTTAACGTTTTGACTTATCTTTGTTTTTGGTAAAATCTATTTTTGGTAATTTTTAAACTAATTAAAACTATTTAATATTAAAATCTAATTTAAATAAATCTATTTTAAAACTAATTGAAAATATAAAACTTAAAAACTAATAATGACTTTTAAATAAAAACTAAATATAAAACTAATTTTAAAATTTAAGATGAAAACTATTTTAAATAAAGCCAAATTGAAATCTGATTTAAAATAAAACTATTTTTGAAAAAAGTAAACTAATTTGAAGTAAAAAGTAAAGTTAATAAAAATATTTTTTTTATCTTTTTATATTTTATAAAAACAGATTAAAAGAAAATTTACATAAACTTTTTAAATAAATAAACTTTAAACTAATTTAACTAATTTAATAAACTGACAGAAAACGTAAAGCCTATATTAAATAAATAACGCAGATCAATACACAAGAAAGAACCTAGATGAGATGGTTGGGGCGCTGGACTGTTTAGCTAGAGGTCTGGGGTTCGAATCTCACCCCAGACCAATTTATGCTATTCTTTTGTTTTACTTTTTTATTTTTATTTTTATTTTTTTTTTTTGGAACTGAACAATTAAACTAACTGACAGACAAGTTGTATCTGTATATTATTACACCAATTTCAGCAAATACTCAAAATGAAACCAAAGCTTACTAGTAAGAGTATAAACCAAATAAGCTATCAAACAATAGGCTAAAATAACAAAAACTAAATAAGCATATGAGACAAATAAAAAAAAATCAGTTAAGCAAAATAGACAGCTATCTAAACCAAACAATAAGCCATATCAGCAAACTTAAACAGACCAAATAAGCTTAAAGCTAATATCAGACAGGAGAAGAAAACCAATAAGCTAAGAAATTCTAAATAAGCAGGATCAGTTAAGCTAATAGGCAGAAATAAAACATTAACACTACTCAAATCAAACAAAGCAATAAAAATCAGTTTTAAATATCGACTACATAAACCAAACACAAACTTAATATGAGCAAATAAAAAAACTATTGACCAGAAAATAAAATGAGCAGTTTCAAAACAATAGCTATCCAAACATAAGCAAATCCATCAAAACAACTAGCAGATTAAATAGCAAAACTTAAATCTAAAACAATCAACCTATAACTAGCAGTTTATCATATCACCCAAAAATTAAGCAGATCACTGAATCGATCAAACAGAATAATACCCAAAATATATTTAAACTACTCTAATAACCCTTATGAAACGAAATAAGCAGATCAAGAACAACAATATTAAGAACAGATAAAGAAAAAAAAGAAAAATCTAAACTAACAGCCTAAGCATAAGACATCCCCCAAACAGTAATAATTGAAAGCAAACTAGCAAATAAACATAAGCAGAAAAATATAAACTAATTTAAATAAAACTTAACAAAGATTAAAAAGAAGGTTTCAAACCTTTTGACGAATCCGTTGGGTCGAAGACTGAGCGCTGAGCCGTCTTAAAGACAAATCGAACACCACCTTCGAGTCACCGTAACATCACCATCAAAAGCCAAACTTTCCACTCTCGAACAGTAATCCGAACCAAACATTTTTTTCGTATTTATTTATTTATTTTTTTTTTATTTTTTTTTATATATATTAAATCGTGAACAGCAGAATTAAAAAGCAGAACTCAAATTAAAGATTAAATGAGACTTGACAGAAATATAAAACTGAGACAAAATTTAATCAAAATAAAACTTTCATTAATTAATTAAAATCATTACAAACTTGAAACTGAAAATACAATTAACCTAAAACTAATTTGCATAAAAATTAAATCTATTTTATCCTACTCCTAATTAATTAATTAAAAAAACTGAAAAATAAAAAATAATGAAAAGCTTAAGAAGATGGATCCTCCAATACATGATGTCATGGGGGTTTTATAGAAAACCCTAAATGCCTTGGTGCTCACGGATTTGAATCTTGGCTGCATAATCCTTCATTCTCTTTCTTCTCTTCACATCAACGGCTGAGAAAAAATCCCTTCTTTCGGATTGCCAGCGTGGAGTACTTTGTAGTGTTTTCCCCGAAAATTGGGGGGATTTAATTCCCAAAGTGTGAATTAAATCATGAGGGTAAAACCCCCAATTTTCGTGGGTTATTTTTGATGGGTAAAATAGGGTTTGTGAGATGTGGTGGCTGCGTGTGGAGAGAAAGAAGAAAAAGGGTGGTGAAAAGTTCCTTGTTTGTATCGTAATGAAGTGGAGAGGTGGGTAATTTTTATGTTTTATTCATTGTGTGTGTTGGGTGAAAACACGTGGGATGAGAGTATAATGCGTGTGAAGGGGTTGACCAGGTGTTGACTGGTTTGATTTACACAAAGCAGAAAGTAAACAATTTTCTTCTTTTTATTCGTTCTATTTCAATCCTCAAATGGGCTTTGGCCCCACATCCAATCCGTCCCACAACTTCATTCTTAAATGGGCTTGGGAGCCCATGTTTACTTTCCCATCCGTTCCTTTATAAAGAGATTTTGGGCCACATTGGGTTAAGTAACAAAAAGGTTAATATTTGAAATCCTTAAATGGGCTCTAGAGCCCATTTATTCAATGTGGGACCCACTAAGCTCGAATATCTTTAAAAATTATTAAATCCATTGAAACGAGCTTGATTTTTGGCTTTCTTGATTTTTTTCTTCAATCCCGTGTTGATTTTGACGGTTTTCGTGGATTTTTGCACACTTTTGGTCTTTTGATCTTGTCTTTGACTCGTTCTTGACTTTTCTTCGATATTTGACCGTGAAATCCCGTGTTTTCTCTTCTTTTGATCATTTGTACCTATTTATCACACAAAACACAAAACCACGCGTAATTCCGACATTTAAGATGCAAAACACATGATTAGGTCTTGTTTTTCCTTGATTTTAGTGGAAAAAGGATAAGTGTTTTCACACTTATTAAATCCCCTACACTTGACCATTGCAATGACCCCATGCAATGCATAGTTTTAAAGCAAAAGTTACATTTCTCTCATAATCAACCCATCTCGGCCTTTATTAATTATTGCTACTACTATGGAAAGATAAAAACTTAAAAGGAAACAAAAGTTAAAATTTTCTATGAACTTGAAAATTTTTGATGGAAGAAACTCGTTAAGAAGTCTAAGACTTAGATTAGGGCTTTGGTGTCATGAATATTAATCATCCTCAAGTTTCACGTTCCCCATACCAAGCATAAAAACGAGATCATTGTTAATATAAGTTAGCACAACTAACACTTACTCATGCGGTTTAATTATTCACTTAGACCCCCTTATTCCTACGGTGTATCTCTTATTTTATCTTTGTCTTGAATGATCACGAGGATGCATTTTTGACTTATTTTGATAATTTATTTAGGCCGAAAATAAAGTAGGACGATTTAATCAATATTTAGCTAAAGGACAAAATCTTTTAAAACTGCTTCTCGAAACCTCAAAAAGTTCATATCTTGGCATAACTCGTTTCACGATTTGAGACCTTTCTCGGACCGATATTTGGCTTGTACTTCAAACTTCAAATCTTGAGAGACGATCTTGAAATTATGGTCTTCTCTTCATTTTGGTATACATCTTCATAAGTAGTGAAAGATGCTTCAAACGTTGACCACGACTTCTTCATTCATCCTCTTCTTTATTTAGGATTTTGATATACAACGATCCGCCTCCTTTTCGGACTTGGATCTATTTATCCTCATACCTTGTTAGGGTCTTTTTGGATAGACTTCTCCATGATCTTTAGGGGAGTAATTGCTTCTCGTCGTGTGTCTTGATCCTTCATATTGATTTGGATTAATGATCTTCACATCATCTTAGGATCTTTAGCAAAAAGTGAATCCTCATGCCTTGTTAGGGCCTTTTTGGACTCGGGTATCCTCATGCCTTGTTAGGGCCTTTTTGGATAAGCCAATCTTCGCGTCCCGTTTCAATAAGTTATGCCTTGGCTATGAACTCTAATTAATACCGAGCAACTTTTAAACGATCTTGTGCTAGAAGCTAAGTAACCTTTTAAATCGTACAACCTTATTTATTGCAAATATATTTATTAACAAGTGATGGGAGAAAAAGCTCATAACTAACTCACATAAGTTGATGAAAGAATACCGAACTTATAATTAACTCTATCATCTCTCGTTCTCCACAATTTAAAATCTCAAGGAATGAGACTCGTGGATGCTTAGCCTAATAAACCAATTAAGGTCCATATGGTTAAGGATACTAGCTAGAGTAAACTCGGATAAGTAAACTCGGGTTGAGTCAAAATATTCACGACGGGCCTAATATATCAAAGACATCTAAACTTGTTAAACCATTTTATTTATTTATTTTATTTTATTCTTGAAATTAGAAAATATAAATATGATGCAAAGAAAAGAAAAAAAAAAAGAAAAATACTACAAGGCCAAAATAGATCAAAAATTTGAAAAACGTTGAAAATTTTTTAAATTTTCCGGTTAAATGGGGTCAAATTCATGGAAAAGGCCACTAAAATTCGATAGAAGGCCCCCCTACACTTAATATAAACATTGTCCTCAATGTTTAAGCATGTGGGCGAATAAACTCCCCTACACTTAGGACATTGAGTCCTTTGTTTAAAATCGAGCTAAGGAAGGGACAACTAAAGTGATTACATTTATTCGTTTTATTTATATACAAGATAGAATCACAATAGCAAAAGCTTATCGAAGGAACCGGGTACACGGGTAACACGGGAACACGGGTCGCGTCAAAAGCACTAAAAGTGGATCATCAAAGCACATGTCCCTACACAATCACAACACACAAAACAAACAACCTACACGGCTCCCCCTACACTTATTGTAGAAAATAAATAAAAGATAGATAATCGGGTTGCCTCCCGAGAAGCGCTTGTTTTTGTTAACCGAGTCACGAGCCTGACTCGACCCCGAATTAAATGGTCCATGGGGAAGCCTCGAATGTGATACCGGGATCAAAAATCTTGTCCTCGGTCCCGGATGAACATAATAAATGAGAGGCAGGAGGATAAGTCATAGAAGGGAGAAAAGTCCGCTCAACATACGAGAAGTATGTGAGGTCGTGATCCACGGGAGGTGGGGTGGGTAAAGCCGTAAATGTATTAATCAAAGAATGGTCAATTTCACCTCCCGGGTCAAAGTAATCATCCTCATGAACGTGAATCTCTTCGATTTCTTCATCATAGATAGGCTCGTCAAACAAAGGTTTGTCGTTCCCCTCATTGAGGATTTTAGAAATTCTCTCGAAAAGATCACGATCAAGTACGAAACCATCATTCATTTGTGGGATTTGTTGATAAGTTAAATCCTCACGAATGTGGTAAACGTAATTCTCATTAGAGGAGTGTTTATTAGGTAACTCCTCGAGAATTGGATGAGAATCGATAGTAGAATCAAAAGTAATTGGCGAAGAGGCAAATGTGAATTTGTCAAAATCCGAGTTCTCAAAATCAATATCAATATCAAGTTTTAAAATACCATTTGCCTTCTCATCAATACCATGATCACAATTAAGCTCATGCGAGAAATCCAATAACACGGGATCATAAAAAGCATCCTCGTGATGGAAATTCTCGATACTTGGGGTATAAAAGTCATCACTAAGGAGTAAAGAATCCGATAAATTATTATCATGGTTCTCAAAAGTCGGTCTTGGTAAAATAGGCGAATCATCCTCATCCGATCCCGAGGAATAATTAAAAATGTAATCGGAATCACAAGATAACTCGTCCCTATCTACAAACTCCTTAGGTGTAGGACAACTTGTGGGGTCTTCAATGTGTAATGGAGGCTCAAGAATAATCTCGGGAATTTCCTTAATAGGTGAGCTAATAGTATCCGTGGGTGTCAACACCGGAGGGTGAGTAAAACTCATGATAATCTCCGGGCCTTGTCTCTCCTTTATTGGCGGAGAGATGGAAGGGTCCACAGTGGGAACATCACTACTAGTAGTGGTGTTAGCCTCAATATCATCACTCAAAGACGGCTCAATATCAAATTGATCTTGATAGGTTTCTAAAATAAGCATGAATTTCCTATCGGTGGACTCTTGCATTTGTCTAGTAGATTCTAGCATTTCTTCCATGATTTTCTCATGTTCGGTTAATTTTTGTAGAATCAAATCCATTTGAGGGTTGTGCATGTCCATTTGATTAAAGTTTTAAAAATTGCCGTTATTTGGAAAACCTTCATTATTTGAAAACCCTTGATTTTGAAATTCCCCATAAAATTGATCATATTGTGGTGGGTCACTATTTGTAGGAAAACTAGGGGAGCCAAAATAAGTATTAATATCATAACACATACTTTCCTCAATATTATAAATCTCCTCATAAGTTTTGTCACAATTAAAATAAGCATGAGGCCCACCACAAGTCGAACACTCCTCGGACATAATCTTATAACGCTCTTCTTGCAAGATTTCCCAAATCGGACGATTATCCATGGTAGTGTCGAAAGAAATTGAAAATAACAATGATTATTAAGCTACGTAATATATTATAATAAAAGAAAAATATTTTTGTATTTTTTTAGAAAAATATATATAAGAAAAATCGAAAGAAATCGAACTAAAAATTAACACTAATACGTAATATTTTTGGTGTAATACTTTTAGGAAAAAGTATTACTTTTGGATTTTTTAATTTTTTTGGTGCAATTCTTAGGAAAGAAATTGCTTTTGTGATTTTTTAATTTTTTTGTATTTTTAAGTTTTTGATTTTTTTGTATTTTTGATTTTTTGTGCAAGAAACGTAACGTTCAAAGCGAACGGATCCCAAAATCCAAACGTCTTCACGAAAAAATCGTCAATCGTACGAGCGAAGCGGCAGCGGCGCCATTTTGATAACTGATTTTGTTACCCTTTTTATTTTTACTTTTATCGTTCCTCGACTCGACTCGAATTGATTTCCAATTTAACGTTTTGACTTATCTTTGTTTTTGGTAAAATCTATTTTTGGTAATTTTTAAACTAATTAAAACTATTTAATATTAAAATCTAATTTAAATAAATCTATTTTAAAACTAATTGAAAATATAAAACTTAAAAACTAATAATGACTTTTAAATAAAAACTAAATATAAAACTAATTTTAGAATTTAAGATGAAAACTATTTTAAATAAAGCCAAATTGAAATCTGATTTAAAATAAAACTATTTTTGAAAAAAGTAAACTAATTTGAAGTAAAAAGTAAAGTTAATAAAAATATTTTTTTTTATCTTTTTATATTTTATAAAAACAGATTAAAAGAAAATTTACATAAACTTTTTAAATAAATAAACTTTAAACTAATTTAACTAATTTAATAAACTGACAGAAAACGTAAAGCCTATATTAAATAAATAACGCAGATCAATACACAAGAAAGAATCTAGATGAGATGGTTGGGGCGCTGGACTGTTTAGCTAGAGGTCTGGGGTTCGAATCTCACCCCAGACCAATTTATGCTATTATTTTGTTTTACTTTTTTTTTTTTTTTTTTTTTTATTTTTTTTTTTTGGAACTGAACAATTAAACTAACTGACAGACAAGTTGGTTGTATCTGTATATTATTACACCAATTTCAGCAAATACTCAAAATGAAACCAAAGCTTACTAGTAAGAGTATAAACCAAATAAGCTATCAAACAATAGGCTAAAATAACAAAAACTAAATAAGCATATGAGACAAATAAAAAAAAATCAGTTAAGCAAAATAGACAGCTATCTAAACCAAACAATAAGCCATATCAGCAAACTTAAACAGACCAAATAAGCTTAAAGCTAATATCAGACAGGAGAAGAAAACCAATAAGCTAAGAAATTCTAAATAAGCAGGATCAGTTAAGCTAATAGGCAGAAATAAAACATTAACACTACTCAAATCAAACAAAGCAATAAAAATCAGTTTTAAATATCGACTACATAAACCAAACACAAACTTAATATGAGCAAATAAAAAAACTATTGACCAGAAAATAAAATGAGCAGTTTCAAAACAATAGCTATCCAAACATAAGCAAATCCATCAAAACAACTAGCAGATTAAATAGCAAAACTTAAATCTAAAACAATCAACCTATAACTAGCAGTTTATCATATCACCCAAAAATTAAGCAGATCACTGAATCGATCAAACAGAATAATACCCAAAATATATTTAAACTACTCTAATAACCCTTATGAAACGAAATAAGCAGATCAAGAACAACAATATTAAGAACAGATAAAGAAAAAAAAAGAAAAATCTAAACTAACAGCCTAAGCATAAGACATCCCCCAAACAGTAATAATTGAAAGCAAACTAGCAAATAAACATAAGCAGAAAAATATAAACTAATTTAAATAAAACTTAACAAAGATTAAAAAGAAGGTTTCAAACCTTTTGACGAATCCGTTGGGTCGAAGACTGAGCGCTGAGCCGTCTTAAAGACAAATCGAACACCACCTTCGAGTCACCGTAACATCACCATCAAAAGCCAAACTTTCCACTCTCGAACAGTAATCCGAACCAAACATTTTTTTCGTATTTATTTATTTATTTTTTTTTATTTTTTTTTTATATATATTAAATCGTGAACAGCAGAATTAAAAAGCAGAACTCAAATTAAAGATTAAATGAGACTTGACAGAAATATAAAACTGAGACAAAATTTAATCAAAATAAAACTTTCATTAATTAATTAAAATCATTACAAACTTGAAACTGAAAATACAATTAACCTAAAACTAATTTGCATAAAAATTAAATCTATTTTATCCTACTCCTAATTAATTAATTAAAAAAACTGAAAAATAAAAAATAATGAAAAGCTTAAGAAGATGGATCCTCCAATACATGATGTGATGGGGGTTTTATAGAAAACCCTAAATGCCTTGGTGCTCACGGATTTGAATCTTGGCCGCATAATCCTTCATTCTCTTTCTTCTCTTCACATCAACGGCTGAGAAAAAAGACCTTCTTTCGGATTGCCAGCGTGGAGTACTTTGTAGTGTTTTTCCCCGAAAATTGGGGGGATTTAATTCCCAAAGTGTGAATTAAATCATGAGGGTAAAACCCCCAATTTTCGTGGGTTATTTTTGATGGGTAAAATAGGGTTTGTGAGATGTGGTGGCTGCGTGTGGAGAGAAAGAAGAAAAAGGGTGGTGAAAAGTTCCTTGTTTGTATCGTAATGAAGTGGAGAGGTGGGTAATTTTTATGTTTTATTTATTGTGTGTGTTGGGTGAAAACACGTGGGATGAGAGTATAATGCGTGTGAAGGGGTTGACCAGGTGTTGACTGGTTTGATTTACACAAAGCAGAAAGTAAACAATTTTCTTCTTTTTATTCGTTCTATTTCAATCCTCAAATGGGCTTTGGCCCCACATCCAATCCGTCCCACGACTTCATTCTTAAATGGGCTTGGGAGCCCATGTTTACTTTCCCATCCGTTCCTTTATAAAGAGATTTTGGGCCACATTGGGTTAAGTAACAAAAAGGTTAATATTTGAAATCCTTAAATGGGCTCTAGAGCCCATTTATTCAATGTGGGACCCACTAAGCTTGAATATCTTTAAAAATTATTAAATCCATTGAAACGAGCTTGATTTTTGGCTTTCTTGATTTTTTTCTTCAATCCCGTGTTGATTTTGACGGTTTTCGTGGATTTTTGCACACTTTTGGTCTTTTGATCTTGTCTTTGACTCGTTCTTGACTTTTCTTCGATATTTGACCGTGAAATCCCGTGTTTTCTCTTCTTTTGATCATTTGTACCTATTTATCACACAAAACACAAAACCACGCGCAATTCCGACATTTAAGATGCAAAACACATGATTAGGTCTTGTTTTTCCTTGATTTTAGTGGAAAAAGGATAAGTGTTTTCACACTTATTAGAGTGATTTAAGAATTATGAAAGAATCTAGAAATATATGTGCAAAAGAGGTGGATTGAAAGTCTGAGAATGATCCACTATTTATAAGACAAACATCTACAGGCTATATCTGCTCACGGTTCCTTATTGGAGCCTGCGGTTCCTCATCGATAAGGAACCGCCATAGGCGCTAAGGAACCGCCGGCGTAGAGTCTGCTCCCTTTTGTCTTTTAGTGGATTGGTTCGAATTTGGGGATTAAAATATCCTGAAAGGATATTCTAAACCAAGATAGGATATGCCATTTTCAAATTTCAAATTTTCAAATAATTAATTTAATAAAACATTTTCTCAAAAAGAAAGTTTAATAATAAAACTTGGTCACACTTAATAAAAAGTGAGTTTTAAGAAAAGATTAAATCCTTGATCACTTAATTAGGATAATTACTTGTTTGTTCATACCTTAAGTGATAATGGTCGAAATGAAAAATACTTGAACTCAAGAATTCGTTTTTCATTGTTTTCGTAAATGCTTGCTTTTACATATTTTCGTAATCAAAACAAAGTGAGACCGAAAAATGCAAGTAACGTTTTTAGGCATCGTTGCATTAAAAATCTCCCCCTTTTTGATTCCGACAATCCATAGACTCAATCATCTAATAAAACAAGATTTTCGAAGACGAGTTTATCATTTCTCCCCCTTTGTCAAAGCAAAAAGGTTGCAAAAGTCTTTGAAGAAGAAAAGAACCGTACTTTGCAAATGCTCCCCCTTGGTGCTTACTCCCCTTGCTTGGGGCACCAAGGAATCGATATATGGTGACAAGCTACATAGAAGGGTTAGTAGTAGAGAAGAGACACCCAACAAGATATAGCAAAGATCACAAAAAAGAAGAAACAAAAGATCCAAGATAAGTCATGTTAAAAGAAAACATGATAAAAGATACAAGGAAATAAATCATACAAAGATGTATGGGACACAAACACAAGCCAAAATAAAAAGCATAAATCCAATCATAGTTAAACTAGAACCCTAAGATTTGCTTGAACTAGATGCCTTGAAGATAAGCAACCAATGCTTAGATAAAAGACAAGGTAGTGGCGGAAGGAGGTGGTGGTGGCTTGGTAGAGATCTCATAGTTATAGTAAAGAGGCGGTTTGACTAAGAGACTCTTGATGTAATTCAACTCTTTATAGATATGAGCCATAGCAAGATGTTGATATTGACAACATTGACAATATGTTTCATGATGCATGACATTATCATGTGAAGGAGGTAGAACACTAAAGGCTAGTGGTGGAAGATAAGAAGTTCCACAATCAACATTCTTAGAAGGAGAAGAGATGTGATTTTGAGTGTTCTTGGGTGAATTGGGGTTGAAAGCAATTGGAGAGAATGGAGGAGAATCAAAGCTTTCATTTGGGGAATAAGACATTTTGATTTGAGAAAGAATGCAAAATGCTTAAGGTTAAATAGAGAAAGCCCAAGATAATTTGAGGGTGGTCAAAGGGTTGAAACAAAGACTCCAAAAAGTGTTGGAACAAATTTGGAGTTTCATGAATACCCGAAAAGTAGAGTACTGGGCGCGGTTTCTTACCTCAGCCGACGATTCCTTATCACTGGGGAACCGCGGTTTCAATAAAGAACCGCCCACAGTGGGTTGAGTTTGGTGATGAGGGAGGATTTTCCAATTCAGCAAATCCTATTTTCTAGTTTAACTTATCATGGGGATATGCTAATAAACAAAGATAGACAAATAAAACACACAAGAGCTCACCAAACAAGGTTTAGACCAAAATACATGGATTTTTTTAATAAAATCAATGTAGGAGGTGTGTAGAACTAGACACAAGGTCATGACACAATGATCCTCCATAGTTATCTTTTGTTCTTGCTATATTTAAGAGACCCATACATATGAATTATGTAAGCCCAATATAAATAGCAAGAAGCTATGAAAAACATTTTTAGATTGAATTAACAATGCAAAA
This sequence comes from Glebionis coronaria, assembly GCA_025667525.1. Classification (NCBI taxonomy): domain Eukaryota; kingdom Viridiplantae; phylum Streptophyta; class Magnoliopsida; order Asterales; family Asteraceae; genus Glebionis; species Glebionis coronaria. The sequence continues at coordinate 79,729,766 of CM046876.1, read as the reverse complement.
ACATTTCTCGACCATTTTCGAAAGAACTTTGAGAATTTTGAAAAAGGAAGAGAAGTTTTCCAAAAAGAGTTTATTATACTCAAAAGCTCAAAGAAAGAAAAGATTCAAAAGATAAAAGATAATTGATAAATAAGAATACATAATAAAGGAATATGTTCCATTAAACCTAGACCTAGACGCAAGTAATTAAAAGGTTCCCTCTTAAGTAACTTAGTGAATATATCAGCTAAGTGTTCTACCGAGAGTACCTTCTCTATTGAAATGTTCCCCTTTTGAACATTATCCGTAAGAAAATGGTGGCGAATATCTATGTGCTTAGTTCGCAAATGTTGCACAGGATTCTTGCTAAGGTCTATTGCACCCTTGTTGTCGCACATGATGGGAACATCATCAAGAGAAATCCCGTAATCAACAAGTGCTTGCTTAATCCATAGAGCTTGTTGACAAGCTTTACCGGCACTCGCATACTTGGCTTCCATGATGGATATAGCAAGAGAGATTTGTTTCTTGGAGAACCAAGAAGTTAAACAACAACCCATGAAGGTACAAACTCCACTAGTGCTTTTCTGGTCCACATAGTCTTTCGCATGATCCGAGTCTGCGTAGACAATGGTTTCTATGCTGGTCCCTTTAGGATACCATAATCCTAAATGTATAGTGTGTAACACCCCCAAATTTATACAACTCAGTACAGCGGAAGACTCGTTGGTGTTACGGGATAGCACATTACTCACATCATAGACAACGCATAAAAATCGCGTCGTTTAATAATAAATCATTTCCATTCATAATTATCAAAGTTACATCGGTCCCAATTCATATTAATTCATACAAAGTTTTACAAAGTGTTTGAATGGAAAATATTGTTTAAGTGCGGGCCATGAATTCTTGTTGTCTTCCTGAGAATTACCCTCAAGTACCTGAGATAAAACATGTTAAAAGAAAAGGTCAGCGATAACGCCGAGTGAATTCATAGAGTTTAATAAATTCCATCAATATAACTTTGGTATAAAAATTAGTACCAAAAATCAATTCGTACAAATCATTGTAATAGGCCGTAAAATAGCCAAAGTCATTTTATACAAATCTTTGTAATAGGCCATAAAATAGCCAAAGTCATTTTATACAAATCCTTATCAAAATGATAATATAGGCATTTGCCTTAAAAATTATTATACGAGCCAATGTCGTAAAAACATCATACAATACGTCTTATGACGTTTTATAAAATCAAATAAAAACCGTTATATGAATATGGTTACGAAAACCAAAACGCAAACATAATATCAATAGTATGACCCTGTATTGCTAGTCAGGCAATACATCGTAATTCGGAGCGTCTAGTAATATTTTGGTGATTTGGATTATTATAATCCGCATGACATTGTTACCTTACTAAACCAAAACGGGTAGCTAACTCGATACCAATTTTGCCCATCTAAAGTAGCGTGTCGTCACAAAGGTCACGCTATTGAAATCTTCTCATACATAAATTCGCTTACCAATCAATGTGGCACGACGGGGATCAACCGTCAAGGCGCGAACTGGGGTGATCGTCCCCAAATAGTACTATTAAATGCATAAGCGTCTACCAAATCCCGGTAGTTCACAATTCATGCTAATGGGACTTTTAGTGACATAACCTAACTTTAATAATCCATTTAATTTCGTCTATCGGGTCCTTTAATCATTTATCGGGTCATACAATCAGGTCATTCAATCATTCGGGTCCAAAATCAATAAACAAACAATCGGGACAAATGGTGTCCTATTTTATAAAACTAACATGTTATCTCCCTCGCGGGTTTATAAAACATTTATAAAAACATTTAAAAGAGTGCGAGGCTATGAACTCACGTTGATGTGGGAAGGCGGGTTATCGGCAACTCGGAAGTACGGTACGTGCTTCAATCACGGAAACCTAGACAAATAATACTCGTCTTAGACTCATGTCCAATGACTTTATAAAAATAATAATCATGTATACATATGATGATTATATATATATGATGATCAAGTGGGTTTACATATTCTCATTTACTCATTTTTGTGTTATGTGTCGATAACTTTTATACTAGTTTTCTCGTTTTACCTATTTACGTGTTTTTGGTCCAATAGGCCTATTATAAGTACTTTAACTTGTTTTAATCCCTTTTATACCTATATTATCAGTATGTATACTTTCCATGTTGGGCCCAAATGGGTTAAGCCCAATAAGTTCTTTTTACAAGTTTTCATCTTATTTAGTCCATTTATTAGTCCAATATGTTTATTTAACTTGTTAATGTCCGTATGCCCTATAGTTCGGGTTTTATCGGTTTTTGCTTGTATTAGTTACTTAAACATCAGTATATGACTTTTATAAACTTTACATTAGACGGGTTTGGTCGTCTAAGTTTTATTTGGCGAAAAACGTTAATTTCACGGCGATAGCCGAAAAAGTCGTAAAAATCAAGTTTATAGTTTTTATTACTTATAAATATTATTTTACCACCATTTATATAATTTACCTATTTAATTAACCTTTTATACATTTATATCAATAAGTTTTATAAGTTAGTGGGTTTATATTTTACATTTTATATATTAAAATGTGAGTGCTTATATAATAGTATTATTCTTTAATTTCCAAAAATCTGATTTTTAACTTCATCTTCACCAAAACTGCCATATCTTGAGTTCTACATGGAGATAGAAGCTCAAATTTTTATCACATAAACTAAATGATATGTGCTACATTTAACTCTTCTATAGCTACTGTTGAATCATCCTTTAAGTATTTTCTAAAAATCGTCCAAAACAGTAACTTCAGATTTATACCCTAAACTTGTTTTGATCATATCTCACTCATTATTTTGATTCCATTGCATGGCCAACTCTCACATGTGTAAAAGACCCATAGCTTACTGTAAATCTATTCCACTTCATCATTTTATCAGTTTATGACTTACTTATTTACTGTTTTATACAGCCACCAAATTTAACCAAGATTTTAACCTTGTTTCTTATGGTTTTTCACCTTTTTATCCATTATTATCAACAACAAATCCCCACATAACATTTTTATCATCATATAATCATCATAAATATATACAATAGGAAATAAAATACATGTTTACATAATCAAAATAACAAGAAGTTGAGGAGGACAATCTTTATACCACCATGATGATATAGGTTGTGATCAAAACATGGATTTTGATGGAGAAACATGTGCATAGCCAAGACCATCTTCAAGACCACCATGCTCCATGAACTCCTTGTGGAAAATCAGCCCCAAGACACCATGTATACTCCTCCTTGGATGTTATAATCACCACCAATCTATAGAGCTTCAAAAGGTCTTCAACTTAGGTGTAAATGACATAGGATTTTGTGGTTAAAAATCATATGATGGTGGTGTTTTGAAGGCTATATGGGACGGAAAGATGAGAGCCAAGAGAGAGAGATTGGGTGGGTTTGCATGTAGGAAATGAAGAGTGGTTTGGAGGTTTGCTTGTTTTGTGGTAAGCTTAGCTTACAAAGTAAGCATAAGTTAACATGTGTTGTGATTGTTTATGAGGTTTTGACACCTCATGGTGCTAGTATCTTAACATGGCCGGTTATAGTGGGGGTGAGACAAGTGTCCCACTTGTCTCATCCCCAATTATTTACGGGTACTCCTCGATTCTAGTTTCCTTGATTTGCGTGCCCTCGGGTCGTTTTACGAAAAACGTTTTTATAAATTATGAATCGACGTCACAAAACGAATCCAATAAAAATTGTCTCATCAAAAACGGAGTTCGAAAACGTAAATACGTAATCCTAGGGTTTCCGGTTTAGTCGTAAAGGACGTTAAAATAAAATCGTAAGTCCTAATCTCTTCTCGTATATTTGTGAGTTTATGAACCAACACAAATTTAAAAATCCAAAATAATATTCATGGATAAATTTATTTTCTGAAATGTCGGACTATCACCAAGGACGGTGTATGTAAACGTAAGCACGTAACATAGAATCCTCCGGTTTAAACGTAGTCGATGCTACTTCAAGACGTAAATCCAAATTTCTTCCCAAAAATAAGTGAGTTCATATTGTAACATTAAAATGATATTTTCAAATAATATTTGAGAATAAAATATCAATCGTAAATTGACGGATTGTCACAGCATTTACCCCTAAACAGGATCTTTGTCCTCAAAGATCATCTTACCTTACTACTCTCTTCTTATAGAGTTAAAGCCATGTGGGTATTTCCTCCACATTCGGTCTTTTCTCACAAGTGTAATTCATTACAATCCGCGAGTTTCATCAAACATAACTACGGGAATAAGATCAGGCTTAATGTTGACTTATTTTCTCTATCCATGATGTTCACGGGTTTCACTTGATAGATATTCCATCAAGTTCGATTTACGAAACATAATTTACGCAGTCCTTGAAGTCCTAGGCTAGATCCAGCTTTTATGCCTTTCAAACCAAACTTTTACATCATCTCAATGGTCCCATACAACGGGGACTTATATCCCATGATTTGTCAGATCATGAATTCATTTTTCTAAGGTTAAAAATTGTGGCATAAGTTCGCTACCCATTTGGCACTTCAAGATCTACATTTCTTATTCACATAACCTCATGCCCACTATCGGCAGTTAATAATCAGATCCTAATTTCAACAATCATTTCAGATCTCGCGGGTCGGGTATTTTGCAAGGTTAGGTTCGCCATCATAGGAAACCTTAAACCTAAAAGACATGTCCAACTCATAGTGGGTGTATGTCGGATGTCTTCATCTCAACTCTTGCTTACAAATGCTCTAATATTTAGATCCTAACAAGATTCGATCTCAATCCTATTATGATGATTATCAATGATAATATCTCCAAAGGAAAACGATTATACGGTCTATTACCAAAGGTCAATCATTCAAACATAAAACAACACTTATATTACTTTATATCGTTACTTTACCTCGTCCCTTCGATTTGGGGTGGTATATAGTACTCTCATGAAGGTTCGTTCTCAATGATTTTTGAGCAAATCTCTAGAAATTCGATGCGAAGCGAGGATCTTGATAAAGATGTTCGATACAAGCACACTATGTTTACATAACTCTTTTGCAATTATCATTAACGAGAATGATATTAGCAGATTTGGTCTGTCTGTCGACGATGACCCAAATCGAATCAAATTTAGATGATGACCTTTGCAATAGCTAGACGTTTACTAATGTATGAGGCAATGTCTGCCTTCATAATTGCCATCAGTATAACTTCTTCAGACAAAGATACTTTTAGTCAAAAATGACATACATATAATACTTATACTTACACGATTTCCAATATAACTATATCTCACAATCCTCCATATTTAGGCAACCATAAACGCCCCTTTAAAACATTTAACGCTATCGGCTTCTCAATTCTAATGGTTCACATTAGCCGTGAAACCCTTCACTTTTATTATCTATATTATCCTTTTCACAAACATTGTTTATTTTTATATCGTTCAGCAATTTATTTTGCACCTTCATTATTAAGGAGCATGTCCTAATTGGTTCTTTATCTTTTCTACATAATGCATTGGTATCTATATTCACTTCTCATGATGATATAATTATCATGTCCATAATTTACTCAGATATTCTTTCTATATTATGTGTCAGTAATTACGTTCACTTTCTCCTGATGAAATAAATATCATTACTGTATTTATTCAAAACTCTTTCTTCATATCTTCTAAGTTTTAGTTTCTTCTCAACTATCATTTTTATCTGTTTTACTCAACCCGTCGTCTAAAGCGTCAATAATTATTATAATTAATTAAATATTTATTAGTTAATTTTTATGAAGCGTAAACGTAAATATTTTAAATTTCTTAGTTCGACCAATTATATAAAATGTTCCAAAATAAATTTGAATTTAATTAACAAGATTTTTGTTGATTTATCCAAAATATTTAATAAGATCCGTAATTGTTCGAAAAATCTTTGGTTTATACTTTGGTCAAAATTTTCTTAGTCGATAAGCAAAAAGTGTCGTTTCAAATTTCAAGTCATGGTATATATGGTTTACTCAATCCTTCTTAAGTTATTTTGAGGTATGCACAAACATTTACCCCTAAACAGAAGTTTAGTTAAATGGTTTGTGTATGAGGGAATAATCCCTTAAAATCCTTTGTTAAAACAATTGTCAAAACATATTTCCATTTCTTTTTGGTAAAATCCAAAGTCTTGAAAGGGCTCTTAATTTTTGAAGAGTCTATATACATATATCTTATCGTCATTAATCCAAAGGTCATTTTATGTAAAGGATTAAGTTTTTAATCCCTAAGCGTTAATGGTTCTAATCTTTGAAAAATCAACATAGCTTCCATTATCTACTAATCACACGGTTAAATCATATAAAGGATTAAGTCCTTAATCACATGTTAAATATTTAAGGTACATGTTCTTATTGTTCGGCCAATTCAGGGCAATCTATAATTAATTATTAACTCCTTCTTATGCTTATAAACAAACAAATGGTCCTTAATGATCACGAGCATGAATTTATCAAACTACAGCCTACACACGTGATTCACCAAATTTATGAATGCTACATGTGTATTAGTCAATCCAAACGTCACCACGTGAAACTTATAATGTTCATTACAAGTTCCGGATGTAGTGATTGGAATACATAATCTTCTTCGCGGACACGAAGTTGATGATAACCATGTCGTGAATCAAATCTTTAAAACATACGCTAGAACCTTGTAAATGATCGAACAAATATGCCATTTCGAGTTATGGATATTGTTTTCGATTGTCGATTTACTCAATTCACGGTAATCTATAAATATAAGGAAAGATAACACCATAGCTCTTCAGGATGACAGGCTTGGTATAATAAAATCTTTCTCCGACAACTTTCTCAGTTGTACGGTAATTCCTTTAATTCAGATGGTGCTGACGTACTGTGCACAAGGCACAGGTGCAACACCGAGAATATAATCAATACCAAATTCAGCTTGCCTTAATGGCGAAAGTCTAGGTAATTCACCAACAAATACTTACTAAAGCTTCAGATAACATTATCATCTTTTAATACATTCATTTTAGGTTGTTCTAGATTACAATATCTATAACTAATTCACAACCATTTACTGTAAAATTTCAAGTCTAAACTTAGGATATAGTCATCCATCAAAAATTATTTAAATCACTTTTGATAATCAACATCTTATCATTTAGGGAAATTCTACTCGAGTTCCCATAAATTAAGACAATTTCGTCATGTCATAATCAATCAATCCATTCTACTGGCATTTCCAACTTTCCAGTTTTGTTGCCGTCGATAACATGTGAACTTCTCAAAAGACTAATAATAATTCATAATCCTTCACAAATTCAAGGATATTAGGAGACATAACTACTATTAAAAGAGTAAGGTCAACGCATAATCTATGCGAGAGAATTTCAAATCAGATACAGACGAAAACATTTAACGAATATGAATATATTCCATGTTTTCCTAATTTGAGTACGCATTCGAAAGCTCCTCGGATCGTTACCCAGGTCATTCAAATGAAACCAAATCAAAAGAAATGATAGGAATGTCGATACATCCAGTCGGGTATCAACACTCGGTAATCAAATACTTTTCCTAAGAATCTCACTACGGGAGAATTGGACAAGAAGGGAATATCAATTGTCAAATAAGACAAATTCCACAGATGAGTAAATTTAACTTAGAAGAATAGATTCTACAGGCACATATGTAGGTGTCCCTAACATTATGTCCTCATTTTACACTTCTTGCAGATCTCATAAATTTTTAATCTTTCACAATCTTCAAAGAAAATGTAGTGTTTATTCATTAGTTTTATGGTGACTACTAATCAGCCTTGCATAGTCCATTCCAAATTGTATGTAGGCGCGCAACTATTTACAATTTCAAGATTAACGATGCAGTACTCAGTTCGTCAAAATTTTTATCATCATGTTTATAATAAAAACATTTACATGCTTAATTCTTAAATAAGAATCAAAAATAAATTTTCAAAGATTTTCTTTGTTATGAAAACAATTAAGTTTCCAAAGCGTCTCATAAACAAATTCATTTTAATAACAATCACTTATAAATCTCACTATGAATAATCCTTATAGTGATGAAAATTCAATTTTTCTCAAGGCATACTGTTTTATCTTTTATAAAAACAATGAGTGATCTGCAAAAGAGTGATGAAAGCTTGTTCACCAAGAATTAACTACAATATGATAGGGAATGAGCTTTAGCCAAATAATCATGAGGTTCATGATCTCGATGGCACTCTAAAAGAATAATTCACAACGTAACTCAATCAATATGAGTACTTGTTCAATGGTTGCATCACTAATGCGAACAATAGGATGAAGCAAGAAAAGATAGATATCATCGATACTTGTAGAATTTAGCAATCAAAGGTAGTCTTTTTATTAATCACAAACAAGTCAAAATTGTACCGTAACACATTATGTGTCACTATGTCATACAATTCTCAGAACTCATCCTACCAACTGATATCTTAGTTAAGTTAGGGATTCTTAAAAGATACCACAATGAATACTAATCTACAAGAGTTATGGGGGTTCCACCTGTCCCAGAAGATCCATCGGTCTCAATTTAGAAGAAGATTTCTTCAATTAATTTCTTGGACACTGGGCATCCTCATTAGTGGACAATGGCCTAGGAACAACCCTTAACACAAACCTACAATCAATTAAAACCTTATAATTCAATCACCGAACTTAACGACTTCCTATTATCAATCTCATATTCCATATGGGTTAAATGTTTACTTTATTCAAATTTTAACCAATTTTATACTCAATTCGATATCCTACCTCATTTTCCAATACTTTCAATCTTATTCTTAGGCCTTAATAGGCAATACAATCTCAATATGAATCAACACTTAATTTCCAATCCTATAACTCCTTTATCAATAATTATCAAATGAGTCATTAGTATGAGATGACTCATACATTCAATTAGACTTTTCGGAAAGGTATTAGCGGCATGAGGCTTTTGGGTAATGGTTCCAATAACAGCCTCAAGTGCAACATTCACCCTTTCAATTTCAATTTAAGAATTGGATGACAACGAATCAGATGACATCTTTCCAGGTGATAACGTTTTGTCAAACTCCACTCTATAAGGAAAGATCGTCATGACATCGATATCAGTTTTAATCTCGCCAATTCTTCTTCAATATCATAATCAACTAATATCTACATTTCTACGAATATCAACCATTTGTTGGGGTCATAAATATCCACAACTTGGTTTAGATCTAGGATAGCTAGAATTCCTACGAGAATAGCTTCGATTAGTTTACTAGGGGATTTAGGGTTACTTGTGACAATCTACGTCGTATAAATACCTCGTAAAAAAATCAAAATAATCATCAAACAATCATGTAATAAAATTACATCATATATATATATATATATATATATATATATAATCCAAGTTATATATATATTTAAAATAACACTTCTCAGTCTTGGCCTTGTCGGTAACTCGGGAATTCTTCGGCACCATTATAGTCAAAAGATTTTTAGACATTTTAAGAAAAATGTTTATAGTTAAAAGATTTTGAAAAGTTTTATTCAAAACCTTGGTTTTAAAAATCTTTTGTTCTCTATAACGAGAGCTCTGGTACCAAACTGTAACACCCCCAAATTTATACAACTCAGTACAGCGGAAGACTCGTTGGTGTTACGGGATAGACTTTACTCACATCATAGACAACGCATAAAAATCGCGTCGTTTAATAATAAATCATTTCCATTCATAATTATCAAAGTTACATCGGTCCCAAGTCATATTAATTCATACAAAGTTTTACAAAGTGTTTGAATGGAAAATATTGTTTAAGTGCGGGCCATGAATTCTTGTTGTCTTCCCGAGAATTACCTTCAAGTACCTGAGATAAAACATGTTAAAAGAAAAGGACAGCGATAACGCCGAGTGAATTCATAGAGTTTAATAAATTCCATCAATATAACTTTGGTATAAAAATTAGTACCAAAAATCAATTCGTACAAATCATTGTAATAGGCCGTAAAATAGCCAAAGTCATTTTATATAAATCTTTGTAATAGGCCATAAAATAGCCAAAGTCATTTTATACAAATCCTTATCAAAATCATAATATAGGCATTTGCCTTAAAAATTATTATACGAGCCAATGTCGTAAAAACATCATACAATACGTCTTATGACGTTGTATAAAATCAAATAAAAACCGTTATATGAATATGGTTACGAAAACCAAAACACAAACATAATATCAATAGTATGACCCTGTATTGCTAGTAAGGCAATACATCGTAATTCGGAGCGTCTAGTAATATTTAGGTGATTTGGATTATTATAAGCCGCATGACATTGTTACCTTACTAAACCAAAACGGGTAGCTAACCCGATACCAATTTTTCCCATCTAAAGTAGCGTGTCGTCACAAAGGTCACGCTATTGAAATCTTCTCATACATAAATTCGCTTACCAATCAATGTGGCACGACGGGGATCAACCGTCAAGGCGCGAACTGGGGTGATCGTCCCCAAATAGTACTATTAAATGCATAAGCGTCTACCAAATCCCGGTAGTTCACAATTCATGCTAATGGGACTTTTAGTGACATAATCTAACTTTAATAATCCATTTAATTTCATCTATCGGGTCCTTTAATCATTTATCGGGTCATACAATCAGGTCATTCAATCATTCGGGTCCAAAATCAATAAACAAACAATCGGGACAAATGGTGTCCTATTTTATAAAACTAACATGTTATCTCCCTCGCGGGTATATAAAACATTTATAAAAAATTTAAAAGAGTGCGAGGCTATGAACTCACGTTGATGTGGGAAGGCGGGTTATCGGCAACTCGGAAGTACGGTACGTGCTTCAATCACGGAAACCTAGACAAATAATACTCGTCTTAGACTCATGTCCAATGACTTTATAAAAATAATAATCATGTATACATATGATGATTATATATATATGATGATCAAGTGGGTTTACATATTCTCATTTACTCATTTTTGTGTTATGTGTCGATAACTTTTATACTAGTTTTCTCGTTTTACCTATTTACGTGTTTTAGGTCCAATAGGCCTATTATAAGTACTTTAACTTGTTTTAATCCCTTTTATACCTATATTATCAGTATGTATACTTTCCATGTTGGGCCCAAATGGGTTAAGCCCAATAAGTTCTTTTTACAAGTTTTCATCTTATTTAGTCCATTTATTAGTCCAATATGTTTATTTAACTTGTTAATGTCCGTATGCCCTATAGTTCGGGTTTTATCGGTTTTTGCTTGTATTAGTTACTTAAACATCATTATATGACTTTTATAAACTTTACATTAGACGGGTTTGGTCGTCTAAGTTTTATTTGGCGAAAAACGTTAATTTCACGGCGATAGCCGAAAAAGTCGTAAAAATCAAGTTTATAGTTTTTATTACTTATAAATATTATTTTACCACCATTTATATAATTTACCTATTTAATTAACCTTTTATACATTTATATAAATAAGTTTTATAAGTTAGTGGGTTTATATTTTACATTTTATATATTAAAATGTGAGTGCTTATATAATAGTATTATTCTTTAATTTCCAAAAATCTGATTTTTAACTTCATCTTCACCAAAACTGCCATATCTTGAGTTCAACATGGAGATAGAAGCTCAAATGATTATCACATAAACTACATGATATGTGCTACATTTAACTCTTCTATAGCTACTGTTGAATCATCATTTAAGTATTTTCTAAAAATCGTCCAAAACAGTAACTTCAGATTTATACCCTAAACTTGTTTTGATCATATCTCACTCATTATTTTGATTCCATTGCATGGCCAACTCTCACATGTGTACAAGACCCATAGCTTACTGTAAATCTATTCCACTTCATCATTTTATCAGTTTATGACTTACTTCTTTACTGTTTTATACAACCATCAAATTTAACCAAGATTTTAACCTTGTTTCTTATGGTTTTTCACCTTTTTATCCATGATTATCAACAACAAATCCCCACATAACATTTTTATCATCATATAATCATCATAAATATATACAATAGGAAATAAAATACATGTTTACATAATCAAAATAACAAGAAGTTGAGGAGGACAATCTTTATACCACCATGATGATGTAGGTTGTGATCAAAACATGGATTTTGATGGAGAAACATGTGCATAGCCAAGACCATCTTAAAGACCACCATGCTCCATGAACTCCTTGTGGAAAATCAGCCCCAAGACACCATGTATACTCCTCCTTGGATGTTATAATCACCACCAATCTATAGAGCTTCAAAAGGTCTTCAACTTAGGTGTAAATAACATAGGATTTTGTGGTTAAAAATCATATGATGGTGGTGTTTTGAAGGCTATATGGGACGGCAAGATGAGAGCCAAGAGAGAGAGATTGGGTGGGTTTGCATGTAGGAAATGAAGAGTGGTTTGGAGGTTTGCTTGTTTTGTGGTAAGCTTAGCTTACAAAGTAAGAATAAGTTAACATGTGTTGTGATTGTTTATGAGGTTTTGACACCTCATGGTGCTAGTATCTTAACATGGCCGGTTATAGTGGGGGTGGGACAAGTGTCCCACTTGTCTCATCCCAATTATTTACGGGTACTCCTCGATTCTAGTTTCCTCGATTTGCGTGCCCTCGGGTCGTTTTACGAAAAATGTTTTTATAAATTATGAATCGACGTCACAAAACGAATCCAATAAAAATTGTCTCATCAAAAACGGAGTTCGAAAACGTAAATACGTAATCCTAGGGTTTCCGGTTTAGTCGTAAAGGACGTTAAAATAAAATCGTAAGTCCTAATCTCTTCTCGTATATTTGTGAGTTTATGAACCAACACAAATTTAAAACTCCAAAATAATATTCATGGATAAATTTATTTTCTGAAATGTCGGACTGTCACCATGGACGGTGTATGTAAACGTAAGCACGTAACGTAGAATCCTCCGGTTTAAACGTAGTCGATGCTACTTCAAGACGTAAATCCAAATTTCTTCCCAAAAATAAGTGAGTTCATATTGTAACATTAAAATGATATTTTCAAATAATATTTGAGAATAAAATATCAATCGTAAATTGACGGATTGTCACATAGTGCCCTTAATGTATCGAAAGATACGCTTAACCGCTTCAAGGTGAGAGGTTTTGGGAGCCTCTTGGAAGCGAGCACAAAGGTAAACACTAAACATGATATCCGGTCAACTTGCCGTTAGGTACAACAAACTACCAATCATTCCTCTATATTTGGTGTTGTTTACGGACTCACAATCATCATCTACGGTGAGTTTAGTATCCGAGGCCATAGGGGTCTTCATTGGTCTAGAGTCTTCTAATCCAAATTTCTTTACCATTTCTTTAACATACTTGGATTGATTAAAGAAAATACCATCGTCCATTTGTTTAATTTGGAGTCCTAAAAAGAAGTTAAGTTCTCCCATCATACTCATTTCAAACTCGTCATGCATGATTTTGGCAAAGTCATCACACAATGATTGACAAGTTGAACCAAATATAATGTCATCAACATATATCGCATTGAGTATGATTTGGTTGAAACTTGAATAAAGTAAAAATTTAACTCGTATGGAATAAGAAATTGTTAAGAGGAAGTTGTTGAGTCCTGTGATTGAATTATAAGGTTTTAAATGATTTTTGGTTCGTGTTAAGGGTTGTTCCTAGGCCATTGTCCACTGACGAGGATGCCCAGAGTCCAAGAAATAAATTGAAGAAATCTTCTTCTGAAATTGGGACCGATGGATCTTTCGGGACATGTGGAACACCTAATGACTATTGTAGATTTGTATTCATTGTGGTACATTTAAAAAAAAATCCCTAACTTAACTGAGACATCAGTTGGTAGGATGAGTTCTTGGAATTGTATGACATAGTAACACGTAATGTGTTACGGTACAATTTTGACTTGTTTGTGATTAATGAAAAGACTACCTTCGATTGCTAAATTTTACATGTATCGATGTTATCTATCTGTTCTTGCTTCTTCCTAATGTTCGCATTAGTGATGCAACCATTGAACAAGTACTCATCTCAATTTGAGTTACGTTGTGGATTATTCTTTTTGAGCGCCAGCAAGGTCATGAACCTCATGATTAATTGGCTAAGCTCATTTCCTATTATATTGTAGTTAGTTCTTGGTGAACAACTCTTCATCACTCCTTTACAGATCACTCATTGTTTTTATAAAATAAAACAATATCCCTTGAGAAAAATTGAATTTTCATCACCGTAAGGATTATTTAAAGTGAGATTTAAAAGTAACCGTTATCGAAATAAAGTTGGTTATGAAACACCTTGGAAAACTTAATTGTTTTCATAACAAAGAACATCCCTGTAAATTCATTTTGATTCTTATTCAAGAATTAAGCATGCAAATATTTTTATTTTAAACATGATGACAAAGTTTTGACGAACTGAGTATTGCATCGTTAATCCTAAAATTGTATATAGTTGCACGCCTACATACAATTTGGAAGGGACCATGCAAGGCTGATTAGTATTCACCATGAAATTATTAATAAACACTAAATTTTCTTTGAAGATTGTGAAAGATTAAATTTTATGAGATCTGCAAGAAGTGTAAAAATAGGGACATATTGTTAAAGACACCTACATATGTGCCCGTACAATTTATTTTCTAAATAGAATTTACTTATCTGTGGATATTGTATTATTTGACAATTGACAACTCTTTCTTGTCCAATTCTCTCGTAGTAAGATTCTTTGGAAAAGTATCTAATTACCGAGTGTTGATACCCGACTGTGTGTATCAACGTTCCTATCATTTCTTTTAATTAGATTTCATCTGAATGACCTAGTTAACGATCCGAGGAGCTTTCAAATGCATACTCAAATTATGAAAACATGGGATATATTCATATTTGTTAATGTTTCCGTCTTTATTTGATTTGAAATTCTCTTGCGTAGATTATGCGTTGACCTTACTCTTTTGATGTTAGTTATGTCTCCATATATCCTTGAATTTTGAAGGATTACCAGTTATTATTAGTCTTTTGAGAAGTTCACATCTTATCAATGGTAAAGAAACTGGAAAGTTGATAGTGCCATTAGAATGGATTGATTGACTATGACATAATGTCATTGTATTAATTGATGGGAACTCGAGTAGAAAACCCCTAAAAGATAAGATGTTGATTATCAAAAGTGATCTAAATAATTCCTGATGGATGACCATATCCTGCATTTAGAATTGAAATTATACCATGAATGGTTATGAACTAGTCATAGATCTTGTAAATTAAAAGATGTTTATGTTATCTGAAACTTTAGGAGGTATTTGTTGGTTAATTACCTAGACTTTCGCCATTAAACAAGTTGAATTTGGTATTGATTATATTCCCGGTTCTGCACCTGTGGCGTGTGCACTATACGTCAACACCATCTGAATTAAAAGAATTACCGTGCAACTGAGAGAGTTGTCAGAAAAAGCTTTTATTCTACCAAGCTCGTCATTATGAAGAGCTATGGTGTTATTATTCCTTACATTTATTGATTACCGTGAACTAGGTAAATTGATGATCAAAATCTATATCCACTACCCAAGATGATAGATTTGTTCGATCATTTACAAGGTTCTAGTGTATATTCAAAAATTTGATACACGACATGGTTATCATCAACTTCGCGTCCGCGAAAAAGATTATCTATTCCAATAACTACATCCAGAACTTATAATGAACATTATGAGTTTCATGTGATGTCGTTTGGATTGACCAATGCACATGTAGTATTCATAAATTTAGTGAATCACGTGTGTAAGCTGTAATCTGATAAATTCATGCTTGTGATCATTAAGGACCATTTGTTTGTGTCTAAGAATAAGAAGGAGTTAATAATCATTTATAGACTTCCCTGAGTTGGCCGAACAATGGAAACCTGTACCTTGAGTATTTAACATGTGATTTAAGGCTTAATCCTTTAAATTATTTGACCATGTGATTAATAGATAATGGAATATATATTGACTCCTCAAAGATTAGAGTCATTTAAGACTTTGGGTTATGCCAAAAAGAAAGTGCAACAATGTTTTGACAAATATTTATCAAAGTATTTTTAAGAGATCATTCCCTTATATCCAAATCATTTAACTAAAATCCTTTAGGGGTAAATATTTGTGTATACCTCAAGAAAACCTAAGAGGGATTGAGGAAACCATTTAAACCATGACTTGCAATTTGAAACAACAATTTTTTCTTTTCAACTAAGAAAATTTTTACCAAACTATAAACAAAGATTTTTCGAACATTTACGGATCTTATTAATTATTTTTGATAAATCAACAAAATTCGTGTTAACAAAATTCAAATTTATTTTTGAACAGTTTTCTATAATTGGACGAACTGAGAAATTTAAAACTTTTACGTTTACGTTTCATAAAATTAAATATTTATTATTTAATTACTTGTAATAATTATCGACGCTTTAGACGTCGGATTGAGTAAAACTAGTAAAAATAATAGTTGAGACGAAACTAAAACATAGAAAACATGAAAAAAGAATTTCTGAGTGATTTGTGGTCATGATAATTATATCATCAGGAAAGGTGAATGTAGATACTGACACATTATATAAAAAAGATAAAGAATCAATTAGGATGTGTTCCTTAGTAATGACGGTGCAAAATAATTTTCCGAACAATTTAAAAATAGCTGATGCTTGTAAAAAGGACAATATAGATAATAAAAGGGGTTCGCGGCTAATGTGAACCATTAGAATTGAGAAGCCGATGGCGTTAAATGTATAAAAGGCCGCTTGTGGTTGCCTGAATATGGAGGATTTCGAGATTTAGTCATGTTGGAATCTCATAAGATTAAGTATTCGATTCATGTCATTTATGATTTAATTTATTTTTATCTAAAGAAGTTGTACTGATGGTAAATTATGAAGGCAGACATCACCTCATACATTTGTAAACGTCTAACTATTGCAAAGGTCATCATCTGAATTTGATTCGATTTGGGTCATCGTCGAGAGACTGACCAAATCTGCTAATATCATTCCTGTTAATGATAGATTATTGATGAAGAAATTGACTCTTTTGTATTTAAAGGAGTTGTGTAAACATAGTGTGCCGGTATCGATCATCTCTATCAAGATCCTCGGTTCACATCGAATTTCTAGAGAATTGCTCAGAAGTCGTTGGGAAAGAACCTTGATGAGAGTACTGTTTACCACCCCAATCGAAGGGACGAGGTAAAGTAACGATATAAAACACTAGAAGTGTTGTTTTATGCTTGAATGATTGACCTTTGGTAATAAACCGTATAATCGTTTTCCTTTGGAGAGATTATCATTGATAATTATCGTATTAGGATCGAGATCGAAATCTTGTTGAGATCTAAACATGAGAGCATATGTAAGCATGAGTTGGGATGAAGACACCCGACATACACCCATTGTGAGTTGGACATGTCTTTTAGGTTTAAGGTTGCCTACAATGACAAACCTAACCTTACAAAATACCCGACCAGTGAGACCTGAAATGATTGTTGAAATTAGGATCTGATTATTGACTGCCGGTAGTGGGCAGGTGGTTATGTGAATATGAAATGTAGATCTTGAAGTACAGGATGGGTAGCGAAGTTATGCCAAAAATTTTCACCTTGGAAAAATGAATGATGATCTGAAGGATCATGGGAAATAAGTCCCCGTTGTATGGGACCATTGAGATAATATAAAAGTTAGTTTGAAAGGCATATAAGCTGGATCTACCCTAGGACATCAAGGGCTGCGTGAATTATGTTTCGTATATAGAACATGATAAAATGTCTATCAAGTGAAAATCTGATTACTTCTTGATGAAGTTTAGATCGGCGAAAAGTTGCATTCATCAAAAACCCGCGAACATCATGGATAGAGAAAATAAGTCAACATTAAGCCTGATCGTATTCTCGTAGTTATGTTTGATGAAACTCGCGTATTGTAATGAATTACACTTGAGAGAAAATACCGAATGTGGAGGAAATACCCACATGGATTTAACTCTATAAGAAGCGAGTAGTAAGATAAATCGATCTTTGAGGACAAAGATCCTGTTTAGGGGTAAATGCTGTGATAATCCGTCAATTTAGGGTTGATATTTTATTCTCAAGTATTATTTAAAAACATTATTTTAATGTTATATTATGAACTCACTCATTTATGGGAAGAAATTTGGATTTACGTCTTGAAGTAGCATCGACTATGTTTAAACCAGAGGACTCTACATTACGTGCTTACATTTACATATACCATTTTTTGTGATAGTTGATTCATAATTTATAAAAATGTTTTTTGTAAAACGACCCGAGAGCACGCAAATCGAGGAAACTAGAATCGAGGATTACCCGTAAATTATTGGGGATGAGACAAGTTTACACTTACCCACCCCCAATACATGTGGCGTCTACTATACCACCACCACACTTGATGTGGCAAGTTATTAGCAACTTAGGGACACTTGTCCCATAAGTCTTCCAAACTAAACCAAGCTAGTTAAAACCATCTACACTAAACCATTCATTCATTTTCATCCATGCAAAACAACAAAAACTCTCTCTCTTTCTCTCTACTTGCCGTCCACCACCACCGTAAAACACCCATTTTGATCAAAAGTTAACCATGAAATCATATGTTATTCACACATATGATGAAGCCCTTTTGAAGCTCTATTGATTGGTGGTGATTTTAACATCCAAAGATAGGTTTGTTGGTTTCCTAGGGCTGATTTTTCACAAGGTGTTCTTGAAGATTGGTGATCTTGAAGTTGATTTTGGTGTACCACAAGTTTTGTCATCAAAAGTGAAGCTTTGATCTTAACTTTCATAATCTTGGTGGTAACAAGATCATCCTTCCCATTTCCTTGTTATTTTTATAAATGTAAATTGTATTTTTTTCTTGATGTATATGTATATGATGATATATGATGATAAAACTATTATATGGGGATCATGTGTTGATAAACTTGGTTAAAAAGAATGAAAACTACATGTAAAAGTGGTAAAATCTTGCTTAAATAAGTAGGCTGTATAAAAACAGTAAAGTACCCTATGTTAAACTGTTAAAATGGCATAGATGAATTAATATACAGTAATTTATAAGACTTGTACACATGTGAGAGTTGGCCATACAATGGATTCTTTATAATGAGTGAGATATGATCAAAATAAAATTAAAGTGCAAATCCGAGTATTCTTTTTTGGACGGACTGTTAGGGACATTTAGAAATATATTGAGCCGTAGATAAAACTGAGTTAATTGTAGCACATATCATGTAGTTTATGGTGTCCAAAAATGAGCTTCTATCTCCTTGTACACTCAAGATATGGTAAAAATAGTGAAAGTGAAAATAATAATCAGATTTGTAAAATAAAAGTATATAATAATATTAGCACTCAAGTTAATATAATATAGAAAGTATACCTAAAACCCACTAACTTATATATTACATATAAATAATTATGTACTTTAATGAATCAATGAGAAATTTTATAAAAAATGGCAATTTGATAAGTTTTATAAGTTATAAAACTATAAACATAAGTTTTACGTCTTTTCGGCTAAAACCGTAAAATTAACGTTTTCGTCAATTAAAACTTAGACAGTCGGACCCGTATAATGTAAACTTTTTATAACTCATATAATGATATATAAGTACATATTACAAGTAAAAACCGATAAAACCTTTAGCTTTAGAACATATGGACATTAACGGGCCAAATTAGCCTTATTGGACTATTAATCCAACTAATTTGGCTAAACACTAATGAACTTACTTATTGGGCTTAACCCACTTGGCCCAACATGTAAGCATAGGACTGATGTTAAATTATAAAATGGACTAATATAAGGTAATGGGCTTATAATGGGCTTATTGGGCCTTAACAAGTAAAGAAGTTAAACTAGTGAAACTAGTATAAAAATTTACCAACACATAACACTATAATGAGAGAATAAAGATGTACAATCCCACTTGATCATCATCATACTTATAAAATCATCATATATATACATAGCTATTATTTTTATAAATTCATTGGACAAAAGTCTAAGACCGCGTATTATTTATATAGGTTTCCGTGATTGAAGCACGTACCGTACATCCAAATCGTCGATAACCGCCTTTCCCAATCAACGTGAGTTCATAGCCTCACACTCTTTTAAATGTTTTTATGAAATATTTTATAAACCCACGAGGGAGATAACATGTTAGTTTTAATAAAATAGGACACCAGTTGTCCCGATTATTTGTTTATTGATTTGGACCTGAATGATTGTATGACCCGATGAATGATTATATGACCCGATGTATGAAATAAAATGGATTATTAAAGTTAGGTTATGTCATAAAAGTCCCATTAGCACGAATTGTGAACTACCGGGATTTGGTAGACGCTTATGCATATAATAGTACTATTTGGGGAAGATCACCCCAGTTCGCGCCTTGACGGTTGATCCCCGTCGTGCCACATTAATTGGTAAGCGAATTTATGTATGAGAAGATTTATATAAGTGTGATTATTATGACGACACGCTGTTTTAGATGGACAAATGAGTTTCGGGTTAGCTACCCATTGTTTGTTATAGTAAGGTAGCAATGTTATACGGCTTATAATAATCCAAATAACGAAATACTGCTATACGCATTGAATTACAATATATTGACTGACTAGCAATACGGGGTCTTATTATTGATATTATGTTCGTGTTTTGGTTTTACATAACCATTATCATATAATGGTTTTTATTAAACTTTATCAACGTTATAAAACGTATTGTATGATGTTTTTACGATAATGGTTCGTATAATGTTTTTGAAGGCAAAATCCTATATTATGATTTATGACAAGGATTTGTATAAAATGTATTTGGCCTATTTTTTGGCTTATTACAAAGATTTGTACAAAATGATTTTCGGTAATAATTATATACCGATGATATATTAATGGTTTTTATTAAACTCTATGAATTCACTCGGCGTTTTCGCTGACCTTTTCTTTTAACATGTTTTATCTCAGGTACTTGAAGGTAATTCTCGGGAAGACGACAAGAATTTATGGCCCGCACTTAAATAACAATTTCCATTCAAATGATTTATAAAATTGTATGAAATACTATGACTTGGGACCTATGTATATTTGATATTCATGAATGGAAAATGCTTTATTATTAAACAACGCAATTTTTATGCGTTGTCTATGATTTGAGTAATGTGTTATCCCATAACACCAACAATTCTTCCGCTGAACTAAAGTATGAATATTTGGGGGTGTTACACATTTCATTTAGTTATCTCTATAGACACGCTATTGTTGTGATGTTATCCATACGTCGCTCCCCATATTCCGCCATGGTGGGGTGTGACAGAATGGTATCAGAGACAATGGTTATAGAGAATTAGGTTGCCTAGTCTATAGCTTAAGGGTCTATGCATGTAGGTGTTATAGGGGTATGTGTGCATTATAGTATATGGAGTGATTAAGTGTTAATTTCGTTTTGGATATTTATTTACTTTCGTACTTATTGAGATATAGTATATGTAAGTACATTCATTTATTTTCTATTGATACGACGTATGAACCGAAAGTGTAGGAACTTATTTAGTGTTACCCATGTCGCGTAGAAGAAGAGGTGCGCTAGGTAATAATAGGATAGTACCGATGTTGAGTCTGCGACTAGTAGTAGATTCGAATTTCCGCATGAATTGTTATGATCATTTTTTAATGTTGGATATTTTGTTGTTATTGATTTGTTTTGGCGTTTGAGCCTCGAGTATGAATGAAGTTAGGGTTGACATATGAGATGTTCTTATTTGACCTATTTGGTATATATATAGAGTGTATTTTATGTGGTATATATATGTGTTCCGTGTAGTACTAATTTCTTGTAAGTGTCTTCATAGGAGGGAGTACATGGGTGAAAGGGGACATATATAATTTTGGAGGCCTACGTAATTATATATGTGTCACAACACCGATGGAATTTCAAGTATGGTTGCATGAAAAAGGGGTTAGTATATGCTTGTATATGATGAGATCTGAGGTATTTGTAAACAATAGGGGTCTATGTAATGGTTGCCTATGATATGCCATTTTTTGTGTTTTATGTTTTGAGTAATATTCATGTTGTGTGAGTATGGGGTCACTCGATATGGGTTGGTTTTGGTGATGGGTTTTATGCCTTGTTGTGGCATGGTGAGATGGTGATTACTCGTATGGAAAAACGAGTGTATGACGAGATCTATTGACTTGACATGTATGATAACGAGTATGTTTTGGGAGATTTAATAGGTATATATATGCGGAGGTATATATATACTAGTAGATGTTATGTTATGATATACGGTCGTTCAATAGTTATTATAACTTGAACGTACCTAGTGTTCTCTCGTGTTTAAACAGTTTATTAGTGCTGGAGTTTGATGGAGTTCCAACGACGTTTTGAATCTTTTGAAGTGTGTCTAGATTCGGGTATGTATTTTAGTTGATGAGAACTACCAAATTTTCTTGCAAAGGAGTATAGCTACTTAAAGGAAAATACTTTTGAAAATACTTTGTAAGTGTACGGTATGATTTCCTGACTTACCTATCTTTTCTTTAAGTTTTTTAGTAATAAGTTTAAAAAAAAATCTTGACAATGAATGGATTAGTTTTCTAGGTAACATGTGATAGTACAAATAAAGGGTAAAGAAATTTTATGATAATTTTCTTAAAGGTGGAGTTACAATTTTAGAAGTATTTAAATAGGCGGAAAAAGTAAAAAGGAAGATTTTATTATTATAATGATAATAATAACATTACACTTTGTAAACGTGTAATAGTTAGTTATAACAAGCCTAAATGGATTATATAAAATAAATTTAATATAGAATAAAATGAATAAAAACACCATATTTTATAAACACGTATTGGTTTCATAATAACAAGTGAAATGAGTTTAATGTGAGTAAACAAGATAATGGTTAGAATAACATTATACTATACTAACTAGTGGGTACCTTTGATAAAATTATGAAGATAAAAGAAGAGTTTATTGTTAAAGGAGATGATAGATAAAGTGAGTTTTAGTACACTAACTGAGTTATGCCCTTTGATTGTAACGAAGATGATAAAATATGACTATGATTTCATTTATTGGTGTTAAAATATGGTCCTATTGTGAAGTAACTAATTGAGAAGAAAATTTAAAAATTTCTAAGATATTGAAATTTGGTAATACGAATCGTGATGAGTCTATCTTTTGTTGTTGGTACACTCCATTGATCTTTCGGATTACATTGTTTTGTTTTCAGTTGTTTTGGCTAGGGTTCGTTTTACCCTATATTTTAATTTTGGGACATGATTGTTTGGAATTCTTTTGGTACACGTCATGGTTGATTTAGTTATATAGTTGTGGGAACGTTAGGATGAGAGGATAGAGTTGGGTAGTATCACTTATGGTTAGATATTAGAATGGAGAGATGTATTTTGGTTTAAAGGTTGTGTTGAAGGAATGATTAATATTTGTGGAGTTTTGAAACTTTGATTGGTTACGGGAATAAGGGAGTAAGTAAAGTTAGTTGACTGGGCGTGGAAACGAGATGTCATGCTATGAGAAGCTGGTTGAAGTACCATTAGGAGAATGATGAAAGTACTAGCGGATGTGAGGGTAGAGTAGAAAGTTTCTACTAATGGAAAGATGGGGCAAATAACACGCAAGGGAATTCATATAGTTATGGAGGCAAGGTAGTAGTAGACACGTGAAGGAAAACATGGATGTGAAAGAATGATTGGTAGGAGGCTGATTAATGGTAAAGTAAAACAAGTAAGGAAGAGTGAGCCATTGAGGGGTTGAAGTACCATTAGAAATATTGTGGTTGATGAGTTGAAGTTAGAAGCTACTGCATAGTGTGAAGTTCATAGGTAACATCATGGAGACGAGAAAGAGTGCGTGAAGAGCTACATCGTGAAGCAAGGAGCCGAAAGGATTACGTGCCGGCTGCTAGAAGGATACAAGAGATTTCAAAGGAGTCACAGAAGTTGCAAGGACTGGAAAGGTAACAAGCACTATGATGGGAATCTCCGTATGGTTCGTGACGAAGAAGGACAAATCGAGTACCGGAGTGGAGCTACAAAGAGCTGAACCAATGAATCGTGATGGAGTGACTACATAACATGGGAGATTAAGAGCTCGTGAAAGTAACAAGGGGAGTTGAGTGACAACACAAAGATAGAATTTCGTGGCAATTAATATCGAGGGATGAGTAGTGAAGCTGAGTGGTATAAGTTCATGGAGAAGCGGTTATAGGGTCAGTTTAGTGAAGGTGTTTATGAAGGATCTTGGAAGAGACAGTTATGCATTATCCAATGAAATAACGATTTCCATAGAGTTGATGAATTGAGTGAGAAATTTTTGTTGGACATGATAGTGAAGGAATTAGGGAGAACCATGGAAGGAGAGAACCAAGTATTCTTAGAAGTATGAGACTTGAGTAAGAATTTAGAATATGGCTTAGTTTAGACATATGGAAACTAATATGGGTATAAGATGAGAGTGTGATCCGCATTAATCACATGAAACTCTAGTTTGTCCATATTAGGAGGGAGTAGGAGAACTGGTCGTGAGGAAAACAAGTGAAGCTACGTGGAAACTTTTGACGTATAGATGACTTGAAAGACGGGAAGCATAACCTCGTGATGTATGCCATTAGTTGCCAAAGAAGAAGGAAGTGTGGATAGATGCGAATCATGAATGAAATAGGTCGAGATAGGAACCGAAGGTAAAACTTTGGTATAGCCTAATGAGTAGACTAAAGGATAAAGCATGCTAATATTGTTGTAGTATGAAAAAGGGAATGGCATTGACCGATATTGTTGGATTGGAAGGCTTAGTATCGATAATCGAATGGATGAGGAGTTATAGATGTGATGTGTCATGAGAGACGAAGGGTTTGGTCTAACTAAGACAAGATGAGGAGCACTATGACCTTGAAGATAAGACATTGTGTAGGTATAAAGGAAGTGTTGGGTATAAAAAAAACTTTCATTAAGGAAAGTGGTTCGTAAGTAAATTGGAATTTTTAAGTGGTTTGGGGTACGGACTAAAGGGATTGATGAACATGATTGGACATGAGTATATCCGGCTAACTGGAAATGGATGGACGAAGTGAGAAATTTCTACAAGTATAGGAATCGTGTTGAGAGATTGGGTGACTAATTTAGAGGGAGGTGGGAAACTCGTTAGCAATGTCTGAGTTTTCATATAATGATAGTTATCATACTAGAAGTCGATGAATGCCATTTGAGGCACTATATGGAAGGATAGGGTGAGTTTCCCCTATTGTGGACTAGAATTGGTGAAAGAGGCTGCTAATATAATAATGGTGTTTGTGGAAAGGACGAGAGAAACAAGAGATAATATGTTAAAAAGGAGGAAACCACTACAGTATAGTGACAAAGTAATAAGTGTGAAAACACTTATCCTTTTACCACTTATTTCCTATAATAACAAGACCAAAACGTGTATTTTATGTCATAAAAGTCGGAATTATGCGTGTTTTGTGTTTTTATTGTGTTTCAGGATAAAAATATGAAAAAGGAAGAAAACACGGGCTATCACGGGCTTTTATCGAGGAAAACGAGAAAAGACGAAGTCAAAAGATCAAGAGTGTAAAAAGAACGGAAGTCCAAGGCCTATTCTGAAGATTTATCGAAGAAAAAGTCTAAAGACGGAAGTTTAATGAAGTCGAAGAACTCAAGGCTAATAGAAGAAGAAAATTATAAGACAAGTTCAACTCCCGAGACGACGTCGAGAAAGACAAAGAATTTAAATCGAGTCGAGACGTGAAGAAAGAAAAAGGAAGAAACACATGCACCTCCCCACCTCCTATATATACCCTCCTAATGACACATTAGGAGGGTGTTAGTTAGTTAGTTAATTAGTTCATTTTTTCAATTTTAGTAGTTTTTATCTTTAGAGAGAGAAAATGTTTAACTTTCTCTCACTAAAACTTCATCTTTTCTTTCTTTCATGTTTAAGCTTGAATTCAATCTTGTATTTTTGAATCTTTAATCTACAAGTTCAAGTTAAGCTTTTAATCTTTAATCTCTTTCTACCTTTCTTATTTTGTTTATCTTTGATTCGTGATAATCTTTGATTTTGTTTCAACTTGATGTTTGTGAGATCAAAAAGTTTATATTTTTAGTCATCTATAAGTTTTAATACGGATTAAGTTTTGAGCTTTTCATGCTTATTGGCTTAGTTTGTGTTTAGCTTATTTACTTTTCAATTTTCTTAAAAGTTTCATCTTTTTATTGTTTGATTTAAAAGTTTTGCTTATTTAAAGTTTAGAAAGTTCTTATTTTATGCTTATTAGTTTGGCTTATTATTAATTTGGTTAAGTCTTGGTTTGAGCTTGTTAAAATTAGCTTACAAACTTAGCTTATTTCGAAGTGCAAGTCATCAGAAATGGGTAAACCCCTTTCCGACTGGACATTCCGATTAGGGCTTGTTATTCCGATCAGCTCACTATTATTCCGATCACAAGGTATCGGAAAAGGGTTTTATGATTCCGATTGCTATTCTGATTTGCATTCCGACTGAGGAAGTTATTGGATATTCCGATTGGTTTTGATATCTATTATTCCGATTGTGTCCTCTTTATACATTCCGATAGGATTTCATTTTATGTATTCCGACTGGTTCATATTCCGATCACATTCCGACAAGCCACATTCCGATATTGTTCCGACAAGCATTCCGATGGGATTCCGATTAGGATTATTCCGATGGGTTTAATTTCTTGTTTTTACTAAGTTTTCAAATTCTAAATTCATTACGTTTTAATTTCCAAAAATTACACGCTTCCCGAAATCTCTGTTTTTACCAAGTGTTTTTCTAGTATTTTTAGTTTAAATTTTAAAGCTTTTATTTTACTCAACGACATTTTCATATTTACTTTTAGTTTAAGATATATAACCAAACCATTTAATTTTCCACCAAGAACGACTAAGTCGCACTTTCTACTAGTAATCAATTCAAAAAGATCGGACGATAACTCTTTTATAACTAAGTAAAATCTAGTCATTACAAAGTTATGTAGGAAGTTTCACCTATAGTAACGGGCGCCATGTTTACGAAAAAAGGAAAAGTTGATGTCGAGTTTTGTAGGTCCATTTATGATATTTTGAAAGATTGGACCAGTAGTTTATGGGTATAGAATTACCTGGGGAATTGAGTGGTGTACATGATATATTTCATGTATTGAGATTTGGGAAATGTGGTTTGAGAATGCATATTTGCATGTGCGGTTATTAGGGATTTGTGTTAAAAATAGTAATTTGTGAGATTTATGGGCTGTGAGGTCAATAGTTTTGGACTAAGAACGACTGAGTCGCACTTTCTACTAGTAATCAATTCGAAAAGATCGGATGATAACTCTTTTATAACTAAGTAAAATCTAGTAATTAAATGGCGCCGCTGCCGGCTCTTTTCGTTAAGATTAACGGTTTTTAGTGAGAGACGCGTTGGATTTTGGGATCCGTTCATTTTTTAACGTTATTTTTCTTGCAAAAATTTTCAAAAATTCTAAAAAAAAAATAGAAAAACATAAAAAACCAAAAATATTTCTTGTCTATCTTTCTTATCTTTGTGTAGGTGTGTATGCGTACTCGTGCTCGTATGAAGAAACAGCTCAAGCCGAAGTCATTATTCCACCTATTGTCACCATGGACAATCAACCAATGATCGAGCTTTTGCAATCGCAAGTAGAGGGCTACACCGATGCTATTGTCACACCCGAGATTGGAGCCAACAACTTTGAGCTCAAATCCGGCTTCATTCAAATGGTCTCTGCTCAACCTTTCTTGGGATGTACACTTGATGATCCTCATGACCATATAAAAAGGTTCCTTCAACTCACTAATACGGTTAAGTATAATGGGGTTTCACAAGAAGTGATTCGCTTGCAACTTTTTCCTTTCTCCTTAGAGGGACAAGCCCGACATTGGCTTGATAAGGAACCGCTACAAAGTATTATTATGTGGACGAATTTAGAGACTAAATTCATCAATACTTTTTCCCACCCTCACGTACTACCGCTTTGCGGAATGAAATCATTACCTTTGAACAAAAGTACGGTGAGACATATAGTGAATCTTGGGACCGTTTTAAGGAACTTTTAAGAAAGTGTCCACAACATGGTTTCACAAAAGTACACCAAATAAATACTTTTTACAATGGGTTAAGCATGAATGACCAAGATTCACTAAATAGTGCCTCCGGGGGTAACATTTTGGTTAAGTCTTCGAATGCCGCATGGGATATTATTGAGAACAAGTCTAGAGTGAAAACCAAGAGTGTTCGGACTAATGTGGCTAGTGCTAGTACTAGTGACGCCGACAAGAGAATTGATAAGCTCACTTCGCTTGTTGAAACACTTGCTCTACAAACCACAAACAATACCAAAAGCATCAATGCGCAAGTTAATGCTATGAGCCAGTCATGTGAAATATGTGGGAGTTCTCATTCATACACCGATTGTCCTTCGACTCATGACAATCCGGAAAATGTGTATGCCGCCAACGGTAACTTTTCTACGGGAGTCTATCAAGCACGTCCTCAAGGTGACCGCAATTTGCTCAGTTATCGTTCAAACAACTTCCTTTCACCACCCTGTTTCCCCCCTCAAAACCCAAACAACCTTAATCACAACAATCAAAACCAACCACGAGCTCCAAATCAATATCAAACCCAAAGAAACCCATATACACCTCAAGGAAACAATCAAGTTCACCAACCACCCGCTTATCAACCACCTGCCTACCATGCTCTTCCTCCCACCCTACCCACCGTATTTAATCAAGAGGTTGACACTTACATGAGGACTAATGATGCGATAGTGCAGAAGCGGCAACTCATCAACTTGAAATGAGATATGGTGAAACAAGGGAATGATATTCGAGCCGATATGCGAAACTCTTTGAGCAGTCAAACGAATGACTTAAGGGATATGATGGCTAGGTTCTTCCAAAGTAATCAAGCCTCTGGTTCGGGTTCTCTTCCGAGTAACACCGTTGCTAATCCCAAGAGGGGAGATGAAAGCAATCACCACTCGCAGTGGAAAAGGTTAAAGGAACCCGAGCTTCCTACACCTACACCGGTGATTGTGACAAAGGAAAATGAGTCCCCTTCTCCAATTTCTCCACCTTCTATTTCCCCAATTCCTCCACCACCCAAGGATGTGAGTGAGAATTCTATTCCAAAGCCTTCATCTCAACCAAATATACCTTATCCCTCAAGGTTGAGGAAAGAGAAGTTGAAGAACAAGGATGATATTCAGGTTTCTAACTTTCTCAAAATGTTTAAACAATTGAACATCTCCTTTGCTGAGGCTCTCGCTCACATGCCGAAATATGCTAAAATGTTTAAAGATCTTCTCAGTGATAAGGAGAAACTTCTTGATATCGCTCAGACCCAACTTAATGAGAATTGCTCCGCAGTACTCTTAAGGAAATGACCCACCAAACTTGGTGATCCGGGTCGTTTTCTCATTCCTTGCAACTTCCCCGGGGTAGAGAATTGTATGGCCCTAGCCGATCTAGGTGCTAGTATAAACTTAATGCCATTAAGTGTTTGGAAACAATTATCTCTACCCGAGCTAGTCCCCACACGAATGACATTGGAATTAGCTAACCGTACGGTTGCTTATCCGGTGGGGCTAGCCGAAGATGTCTTCGTCGGTGTCGACAAATTCACCTTTCCGGCGGATTTTGTTGTCGTTGACTACGAGATGGATCCCCGTGTTCCATTAATCGTCGGACGTCCATTCTTGAGGACCGGTTGCACTCTCATTGATGTAGCCGCGAGCGAATTAATCATGAGAGTTGGTGACGATAAAATCATCTTCAACATGGGTAAACTTTCTAAGAAGCCTTCTGAAAACGAGAGCGTTAATTTCATTGACGTTCTTGATGAGGCTTGTGAAGAGCATTTCAAAGACGCTTGTAAAAGTGGTTCTTCTTCTCTACCTATTGTTGAGACCGTGGCCTCTATTTCTCCATCACTAACTCCATTTGGAGAAAGTGAGTTACTTTTTAAAGAATTTGAAGTAACTTTGGGAGATGTGGACTTACAATATGACGATTCTCCCTCCGATTGGGATGAAGACATTCGTACCATTGAGAAACTTCTCAATGAGGACCATATTTCTCCACCATCTCCTAAGGAAATCTCTATCGATGATCCGACCTTGACTACGCCTTCCATCGAAAATCCTCCAGATTTAGATCTTAAGGACCTACCGTCTCATCTCGAGTACGTTTTCTTTGAAGACAACAAGAAGTTACCCGTCATCGTTGCAAAGGACTTGAAAGAAGACGAAAAATATCGCCTTATCGCCGTGCTAAAAAATCATAAGAAGGCGATTGCTTGGAAAATCTCCGATATTCGTGGAATTGATCCTCACTTTTGCACGCATAAAATTATCATGGAGGACGACTTTAAACCCACTATTCAAAACCAAAGAAGGGTGAATCCTAAGATCCATGACGTTATCAAAAAAGAGGTTATCAAACTTCTTGATGCGGGAATGATCTACCCTATCTCGGATTCACCATCGGTTAGTCTGGTCCATTATGTGCCTAAGAAAGGCGGAATCACCGTTGTGCCCAATGAAAACAAGGAGTTGATTCCTACTCGTCTCGTTATAGGGTGGAGAGTTTGTATAGACTATCGCAAACTCAATGATGCTACGAGAAAGGATCATTTTCCCCTTCCTTTTATGGACCAAATGCTTGAACGTCTAGCGGGTAATGACTATTATTGCTTCTTAGACGGTTTCTCCAGGTATTTTCAAATTCCCATCGATCCTAAAGACCAAGAGAAAACAACATTCACTTGTTCTTATGGAACATTTGCTTACAAACGAATGCCTTTCGGCTTATGCAATGCTCTTGGGACTTTCCAAAGGTGTATAATAGCTATCTTCCATGACATGGTTAAAGAAACTATGGAAGTCTTCATGGATGATTTCTCGGTCTATGGTGATTATTTCTCTCATTGCCTTGCCAATTTGGAACGCATGCTGAAGCGGTGTGAAGACACTCGCCTTGTTATAAATTGGGAAAAATGCCATTTCATGGTAGAAGAAGGCATTGTTCTTGGACATAAAATTTCCAAAGTCGGTCTTGAAGTCGACCGTGCTAAACTTGATGTTATTGCTAAATTGCCTCCAACTTCAACCGTGAAGGGTGTGAGAAGTTTCCTTGGTCATGCGAGCTTCTATCGTCGATTCATTCAAGATTTTTCTAAAATCGCTCGCCCGTTGACCCACCTCTTGGAAAAAGATACTCCCTTTATCTTTTCTAAAGAGTGTCTTGAATCCTTCAATCTTCTTAAGGACAAGCTAACTAAGGCACCGGTCTTGGTTACCCCTAATTGGGATCTACCTTTAGAATTGATGTGTGATGCTAGCGACTTTGTTATTGGAGCGGTTTTGGGCCAAAGAGTGAACAAACACTTCCAACCAATCCATTATGCTATCAAGACAATGACGGGGGCTCAATTGCATTATACCACTATCGAAAAAGAGCTTTTAGCTATAGTGTATTCTTTTGAGAAATTCCGCCCCTATCTTGTTCTTTCCACCAAAATCGTGTACACCGTCATTCCGCGTTGAAGTACTTGTTAACTAAGCAAGATTCTAAGCCAAGACTTCTTCATTGGGTTTTGCTCCTTCAAGAATTTAAAATTGAAATTCGTGACAAAAAGGGAGCGGAAAACCTAGCCGCGGATCATCTAAGTAGGCTTGAGGGTCCATATCAAGGGGGTCATCCGACTCAAGAGATCAATGACTTTTTTCCCCTTGAGGCCTTAATGTCTATCAATTCCAATCTTGATGACACCCCGTGGTTTGCGGACATTGCAAACTACTTAGCGGGTGGAATTCTCAAGGAAGGGTTAACGTCCCAACAAAAGAAAAAGTTCTTTAAAGACATTGAACACTATTTTTGGGACGACCCTTACCTTTTCAAACAATGTGTGAATCTTGTCATTCGTAGGTGTGTTAATGGGCCGACAGCTTTACTAATCCTTGAAGCTTTCCATAAACGACCCACCGGTAGTTACTTTGGTCCCAACTACACCGTGAAGAAAGTTTTCGACTCTGGATTTTATTGGCCCACCATTTATCACGACGCTCATGAAATGGTTAACATTATGATGCTTTCCAAAGACAAGGCAAGATCACACATAAAGATGAGATGCCTCAAAATTTCATGCAAGAATGTGAATCTTTGACGTATGGGGTATCGACTTTATGGGGCCATTTCCATCATCCAAAGGGAACAAGTACATCCTCGTAGCCGTTGACTACGTATCTAAATGGGTTGAAGCAAAGGCTCTTGATACTAGGTTTTTGCACTGGGTTCTAAATTCTCTTGATATCCTCTCGAATTGATTACAGCTTAGATTGGAATGATTGTTCTTGGTTACTAAAAAAGGAGTGGTTTTCTATTCTACTAAAGGTTTAAATGCACTAAAATGTAAACTTAAATTTAAAAGCAATTAAATTAATAACAATTAATAACACTTGGATTAAAATATAAAATAAAAATGAAGAACAGTAAGAACAGTAAGTAAGAATTAAAAATGCTCAAAAGAAGATTGATTCGGAAGTTTGACCTTGATTCGGAACTATTGATCCGGAACTTTTCACCCGGAAGTTTATCCGGAAGTTTATCTGGAACTTACACCCGGAACTTTGTTCGGAAGTTAATTCGGAACTTTACTCGGAACCTTCACTCGGACGTTCATCCGGAACTTTACTCGGACCCTTTACTCGGAACTTTTGATTCGGAAGTTGGTTCGGAAGTTTATCCGGAACTTTCGTCCGGAACTTTTGACTCGGAAGTTTATTCGGAAGATTTGGACAGAACATTCATCCGGAACTTTTTAACTGACTCGGAACTTTTTAACATAAATTGATTCGGAACTTATAAAAACTCATTCGGAACTTTTAAAAAGAAAACTCATTCGGAA
The DNA here is from genome assembly GCA_025667525.1 of Glebionis coronaria. NCBI lineage: Eukaryota > Viridiplantae > Streptophyta > Magnoliopsida > Asterales > Asteraceae > Glebionis > Glebionis coronaria. Next base: position 79,696,674 of record CM046876.1, on the reverse strand, counting down.
CTTCTTAACTCATGCGGAACTTTGTGTTCATCCGGAACTTTTGTTCATCCGGAACCTGGGAATGCTCAAGAACAATACTTTTACCGAAGAACAGGGAAATCGATTTTAAGCCAAAAATCACCAAGTTTTTCACCAAAACTTAAATAAAGCTAAACACAAATGATATACTAACCAATAACTACAAATCCCATCAACAAAAACATAAAACCCAACAACTTTTAAAGATTAAATCAATCAAATAAGAACTTAAACTTTTAACCAAATAGATGGAGATGAACAAGATGAAATGGAAAGATTGATGTATTGAATGATTAAGGTCTTAACAATCACAAAACAAAGATTAAACTACAATATTCTTGGAACAATAAAAATCAAAATCACCAAACACCCTAGTGGTGTTGGTGATGACTACGAACAGAAAAGGGAGAAAAAGAGGGGAAAGAAAAACTAAAAAAAACTGAATGAAAAGTGTGAAGGGTGGACTTTATATAGTCTTGTCTTTTGGTTGGTGAGTGAGCTTTCTCCCGTTCTTCTTGTCTTTTCGTCTTTTCAGAAAAGTTGACGTTTTCGATTCTGATTCGGGATTTGTCGTCGATTAAATCCAACTCGTCTTTTAATTTCTTCGTTTAATAGACTTGAGTTTCTTCGACTTATGTAAATCTTCCATCTTTGGTCCTTTTCTTCGATAAATCGTCAAATAGGCCCAGTGACTTCAAATCTTTTGCATCTCTTGGACAATAGACTTCTTCTTGAGTCTTTTTCTTCCATAAACCCCGTGCAATCCCATGTTTTCTTCAATATTCATCCGGTTGGCTCTGAAAACACAATAAACACAAAAACCACGCATAATTCCAAACAAATGATATTAAACACGCGTTTTGGTCTCGTTTTAGCCAGAATTAAGTGGTAAAAGGATGGGTTTTTATACACCTATCAAATCCCCTACACTTAACCATTGCCATGCCCTCATGCAATGCTTAGTGATAAAGCAAATTTACACTTTTCTCATAATCAATCAACCTTGGCCCTTATTAAAATACTACTAAACAAAAATTAAAGTACTAAGAAAAATTAAAACTTTAAAGTAACAAAAAGATAGAAAACCATTTTCACTTGAAAATAGCTATATGGAAATAACTTGTAAAGAGATCAAGGACTTACATTAGGGCTTTGGTGCTGCGAAGATTTATCACCCTCAAGTTTCACGTTCCCCAAACTAAGCTTAAAAACGAGATCATTGTTATTATAAGTTAGTAAATCAAACACTTACACACATGGTTTAATTATATGCTTAAACTCCCTTATTCCTAGGTGTATCTCTTATATTTTATTTTTGTCTTAGAATGATCATGAAGATGCATTTTTGGACTTATTTCGATAGTTTATTTAGGCTGAAAGCAAAGTAGGACGATTTGATCAATAGTTAGCTAAAGGACAAAATCTCTTAAAACTGCTTCTCGGGATATCAAAAAGTTCATATCTTGGTTCACGATTTGAGACATTTCTCGGGCCGATATTTGGCATGTACTTCATACTTTATATCTTGAGAGACGTGCTTGAGATAATGGTCTTCTCATCGTTCATAGAGTTTCTTCACTTGGATACTTTTGAGGGTTACTCCAACTTTGTTGACCACGACTTCATGATTATTTCTTCAATCTCTATTTGGGATTTTGAGATACAACGATCCGCCTCCTTTTCGGACTTGGATCTATTTATCCTCATACCTTGTTAGGGTCTTTTCGGATAGACTTCTCCATCATCTTTATGGGAGTTGATTGTTTTTCGTCGTGAGTCTTGATCCTTCATATTGACTTTAGGAATAATGCTTTTCACATCACCTTGGATCTTTAGCAATAAAATGGAATCCTCATGCCTTGTTAGGGCCTTTTCGGACTCGCCAATCTTCGCGCCCCGCTTCATAAGTTATGCCTTGGCTATGAACTCTTATCATTACCGAGAAACTTTTAAACGATCTTGGGCTAGAAGCTAAGTAACTTTTCAAATCGTACGACCTTACTTATTGAAGATAATTTATTAGCAAGTGATGGGAGAATAGGCAAATAATTACACCAAGTGAGCTTGTGCAAGAATACCGACTTATAATTGACTCTATCATTTCTCGTCCTCCACAATTTAAAATCTCAAGTAATGAGACTCGTGGATACTTAGCCTAATAAACCAATTAAGGTCTACATGGTTAAGGATACTAGCTAGAATAAACTTGGATAAGTCTATTCGGGTTGAGTCAAAATAAACGCAACGGGCCTAATATGTCAAAGACTTCTAAACTAGCTACACCACTTTATTAAAATTTGACTTTATTGCGGGATATATACATACGAAAGCAACGATAAAAATTTAAAAATTACGACTAAATGGCCAAAGTTAATAAAATTTTTTTGGAAAAATATGATTTTCCGGTTAAATGAAGGCATTTTCATGGATAAGTCCACTTAAAACTTCGATAGAAGTCCCCCCTACACTTAAGATAAACATTGTCCTCAATGTTTAAGCATGTGGGAAAAGTCTCCCCTACACTTAGGACATTGTGCACGTTGGTTAACTCAAGTTAAGGAAGAGACGACTAACGTGATCAATTTCAAATGGAGTATGAAGAAAATTGAATCACGATAGTTGAGAGATTGAACCGGATTTCGGATAACAAGGGAGCACGGTTCTTCAGAGATTCCAAGAGTGCACTTATCCCTGTAATCACATCACCACACAAATACAAACACGTATTGAAGTCCCCCTACACTTAGGAACAGGATAGATACTCGGGTTGCCTCCCGAGGAGCGCTTGTTTTTGATAACCGAGTCACGAGCCTGACTCGACCCAAAATTAGTTCATGGGAAACGTGGTGAAGGAAGGAATCATCTCCTGAGAGGTGTCCTCACCAAAGTACAACTTCACTCATTGGCCATTCACCTTAAAATTAGGTCCATTAGGTTGAGCGAGCTCGAGAGTACCATATGGAAAAATTTGGGCAATGGTGAATGGGCCGGACCAACGAGATTTCAGCTTGCCCAAAAAGATTTTTAACCGAGAGTTAAAGAGTAAAACTTTATCTCCAACTTGGAACTCTCGGTTTTTAATCTTGGAGTCGTGAATGAGCTTAGTCTTCTCCTTATAGATCAAAGAATTTTCATAAGCCTCATTACGGAGTTCATTCAACTCATTGAGTTGGATCTTGCGTAGGTCACCGGCTTTGTTGATATCAAAATTAGCCCACTTCAAGGCCCAGTAAGCCTTGTGCTCCAACTCAATGGGGAGGTGGCATGCTTTTCCGTACACGAGACGATATGTTGTACAACCAATCAGAGTCTTGTAAGCAGTACGGAAAGCCCACAAAGCATCATCAAGTTTATCAGCCCATGCGGCACGATGCTCTCCCACGGTTCTTTCTAGAATTCGCTTTAAACCACGGTTGGATATTTCAGCCTGGCCATTAGTTTGTGGGTGGTAGGCTGTGGAAAGATGATGATTTACACCATACTTAGCCATGACTCTAGCAAATTGTTCATTGCAAAAATGAGTCCCACGATCACTAATAATGGCACGAGGCACACTGAATCTAGCGAATAGAGATTTCAAAAAGTTACAAACCACCCTTGCGTCATTAGTGGGTAAAGCTTTGGCTTCAACCCACTTTGAAACGTAGTCAACAGCTACAAGGATGTATTTGTTTCCTTTAGAAGAAGGGAATGGCCCCATAAAGTCGATACCACAAACATCAAAGATTTCACATTCTTGTATGAAATTCTGAGGCATCTCGTCTTTATGTGTGATCTTGCCTTGTTTTTGGCAAGCCTCACAACGTTTAACCATATTGTGAGCGTCACGATATATGGTGGGCCAATAAAATCCCGAATCAAACACTTTTTTGGCGGTGTAGTTGGGACCAAAATGACCACCGGTGGGTCCTTTGTGGCAAGCATCAAGGATTTCCAAAGCTGCCGGTCCATCAACACATCAGCGAATCATCAAGTCGGCACATTGTTTGAATAGATACGAGTCATCCCAAAAGTAAGTCTTAATGTCGTTGAAGAACTTTTTCTTTTGTTGGGATGTTAACCCTTCCTTGAGAATTCCACCCGCTAAGTAGTTTGCAATGTCCGCAAACCACGGGGTTTCATCAGAATTCGAATTGATAGACATTAAGGTCTCCAAGGGAAAAGAATCATTGATTTCTTTGTTCGGATGATCCCCCTGGTAAGGATCCTCAAGTCTACTGAGATGATCCGCGGCTAGGTTTTCAGCTCCTTTTTTATCGCGAATTTCGATTTTAAATTCTTGGAGAAGCAAAACCCAGCGAAGAAGTCTTGGTTTGGAATCTTGCTTTGTCAACAAGTACTTCAACGCGGAATGACCGGTGTAAACGATTGTGGTGGAAAGGACAAGATAGGGGCGGAACTTTTCAAAGGCATAGACAACAGCTAAAAGCTCTTTTTCGATTGTCGTGTAATGCAATTGAGCCCCCGTCATTGTCTTGCTAGCATAGTGGATTGGTTGGAAGTGTTTGTGCACTCTTTGTCCCAGAACCGCACCAATAGCAAAATCACTAGCTTCGCACATCAACTCAAAGGGAAGCTCCCAATTAGGGGTAACCAAGATGGGTGCCTTAGTTAGCTTATCCTTAAGCGAGTTGAAGGCTTCAATACACTCTTTGGAAAAGATAAAAGGAGTGTCTTTTTCCAAGAGGTGGGTTATCGGGCGAGCGATTTGAGAAAAATCTTTGATGAATTGACGGTAGAAGCCCGCATGACCTAGAAAACTTCTCACACCCTTCACGGTTGAAGGTGGAGGCAACTTAGTGATAACATCGACTTTAGCACGGTCTACTTCAAGACTGGCTTTCGAGATCTTGTGTCCTAGCACGATGCCTTCTTTTACCATAAAATGGCATTTTTCCCAATTCAGAACAAGGCGAGTGTCTTCGCACCGCTTAAGCATATGTTCCAAATTGGCAAGGCAAGAAGAGAAGGAATCCCCGAAGACCGAGAAATCATCCATGAAGACTTCCATGGTTTGTTCAACCATGTCATGGAAGATAGCTAACATGCACCTTTGGAAAGTCCCGGGGGCATTGCATAAGCCAAAAGGCATTCTTTTGTAAGCAAATGTGCCATAGGGACAAGTGAATGTTGTCTTCTCTTGATCTTGGGGATCGATGGGTATTTGGAAATAACCCGAGAAACCATCAAGAAAGCAGTAATATTCATTACCCGCTAAACGTTCAAGCATTTGGTCCATAAAAGGTAGAGGGAATTGATCCTTTCTCGTGGCATCATTGAGTTTGCGGTAGTCTATACAAACTCTCCACCCAGTAACGAGACGAGTGGAAATCAACTCGTTGTGTTCATTGGGAACAACGGTTATTCCGCCCTTCTTGGGCACACAATGGACTGGACTAACCCATGGTGAATCTGAAATAGGGTAAATCATACCCGCATCAAGAAGTTTGATAACCTCCGTTTTGATGACTTCCTGGATTTTTGGATTCACCCTTCGTTGGCTTTGAATTGTGGGCTTAAAGTCGTCCTCCATGAGAATTTTGTGTGTGTAGAAGTGAGGATCAATTCCACGAATGTCGGTGATTTTCCACGCGATAGCTCTTTTATGCTTCTTCAACACGGCGACAAGTCGGGCTTTTTCTTCTTCCTTTAGGTCCTTTGCGATGATGACAGGCGACTTCTTCTTATCTTAGAGGAACACGTATTCGAGATGGGGCGGTAACTCCTTCAGTTCTAAATCCGGAGGATTTTCGATGGGAGGCGTTTTCGAAGTCGGAGCATCAATAGCGATAACCGTGGGAGATGGTGGAGAAAGATTGTCTTCGTTGAGAAGGTTGTCAAAGAAATGCATGTCTTCATCCCCATCGGTGGGAGAATCATTATTAGCTAAGTTCACATCTCCCATGGTGGTTTCAAGATCTTTCCAAAACAAATCATTTTCTCCGAATAGAGACAGTGATGAATCAATAGAGGAAACGGTTTCAACATTGGGAAGAGAGGTAGGAATATTTTTACAAGCATCATTAAAGTGTTCTTCACAAGCCTCATCCAGAACGTCAATACAATTAACACTCTCATATGAATAAGGTTGTTTAGACAACTTTCCCATGTTGAAGACGATTTTATCGTCACCCACTCTCATGATAAGCTCACCGGCTTCAACATCGATGAGAGTGCGACCGGTCCTCAGGAATGGACGACCCACGATCAAGGGCACACGAGGGTCCATCTCGTAGTCGACGACGACGAAATCGGCAGGAAAAGTGAATTTGTCGACTCCTACAAAGACGTATTCGGCTATCCCTACTGGATAAGCAACCGTACGGTTAGCTAATTCCAAAGTCATTTTGGTGGGGACTAGCTCAGGGAGAGATAATTGCTTCCAAACGCTTAGAGGCATTAGATTAATACTGGCACCTAGATCGGCTAGGGCCATGCAATTCTCTACTCCCGGGAAGTTGCAAGGGATTAAGAAACGACCCGGATCACCAAGCTTGGTTGGCAATTTCCTTAAGAGCACTGCAGAGCAATTCTCATTAAGTTGGGTGTTGGCAATATCAAGAAGCTTTTCCTTGTCGCTCAGAAGATCTTTAAACATTTTCGCGTACTTAGGCATGTGAGTGAGAGCCTTAGCGAAGGAGAAGTTAAAATTCAATTGTTTGAACATTTTAAGAAAGTTCGAAACCTGAATATCGTCATTGCTTTTGAGCTTCTCTTTCCTCAACCTAGATGGATAAGGTATATTGGAAGAAGAGGAAGGCTTTGGGAGAATAGGATCACTCACATCCTTGGGTAGAGGAGGGGTAGAAGGAAGAGGTGGAGAAATTGGGGAAGTAGAAGGTTGAGGAATAGGAGCAGGTGACTCGTTCTCCTTAGTCACAATCACCGGTGGAGGTATAGGAAGCTCGGGTTCCTTGGTACCTTTGCCACTGCGAGTGGTGATTGCTTTCATCTCCCCTCTTGGATTTGCAACGGTGTTACTCGGAAGAGTACCCGAAGAAGAGGGTTGATTACCTTGGAAGAAACTAGCCATCATGTTCTTTAAGTCATTCGTTTGACTATCCAAAGTATTTCTCATATCAGCTCTCAGATCGTTCCCTTGTTTGACCAGGTCGGCTTTCAAGTTGAGCACTTCTCGCTGAAGATTTCCCACGATCACATCGTTAGTCCTCATGTAGGTTTCCACTTCTTGGTGTAAAGCGGTGGGTTGGTTGGGAGGAGCATTGTATGCGGGTGGTTGATAAGCAGGTTGCTGGTAAACTTGGTTGTTTCGTTGAGGTGGTTGTTGCTGTTTGTGAGGTGGTATGTATGGTGTACGAGGTTGTTGTTGTTGTTGAGGAGGGCGATTGAGGTTTTGTTGTTGGTTTGGGTTGTTTGGAGGAAGACCGGGTGGTGAGAGGTTGTTGTTGGAGCGGTAGCTAAGCAAATTACGGTCACCTTGAGGACGAGCTTGATAAGCGGGCTGAGGATAGGTGCCGTATGCTGCATTCACGTTCTCAGAAGGGTAGTCTTGGGTGGCAGTACAAGTGGTGTAAGAGTGAGGACCCCCGCATATCTCGCATGGTTGGCTAACAGCATTGACTTGAGCGTCTTTAGCGTTTCTAGCGTTGATGTTGTTGGTGTTGCTGGCGGTTTGGGTAGCGAGCGATTCAAGAAGCGTAGTGATTTTGTCAAGTCGCTTATCGCTGTCACTAGTACTAGCACTAGCAACATTGGTCCGAACACTCTTGGTTTGCACACGAGACTTATTCTCAATGATATCCCAAGCAGCATTGGAAGTCTTAGCCAAAAGATTACCCCCCGAGGCACTGTTTAGTGAATCTTGGTCATTCATGCTTAAACCATTGTAAAAAGTGTTAATTTGGTGTACTTTGGTAAAACCAGGTTGTGGGCATTTTCTCAAAAGGTCTTTGAAACGGTCCCAAGATTCACTGAACGACTCATCGTACTTCTGTTCAAAATTTATGATTTCATTCCGCAAAGCGGTAGTACGAGAGGGTGGGAAAAAGTAATTGATAAACTTGGTCTCCAAATCCGTCCACGAAAGAATACTTTATGGCGGTTCCTTAGCAAGCCAATGCCGGGCTTGTCCTTCTAAAGAAAAGGGAAAAAGTTTTAGACGGATTACCTCTTGTGGAACAACATTGAATTTGACCGTATTGGTGAGTTGCATGAATCTCTTGATGTGGTCATGTGGATCATCAATGGTACGCCCCAAGAATGGTTGAGCAGAGACCATCTGGATAAAGCCGGATTTGAGCTCAAAATTGTTGGCTGCAATCGCTGGTATAACAATTGGATCAGTGTTGCCATCTACATGAGCTTGCAGCAGTTCAATCATCGGGTGATTATTCGGTAGAGGCTCATTGTTGTTGTTATTATTCATGTTGTTGAAAGGTGGGTTGTTGTTGTTATTATTGTTGTTTTGAGGTGGTATGTTGTTGTTGTTTTGTACACCGGCCATGTCTAAGTTATCGATAGGCTCGGGCTCTTGATAAGACGTTGATCGAGTGCGCATACACCTGCAAAAGAACTAACAAGGCAAGAACAAAGCAAAAATATTTTTGGTGTTTATGTTTTTTAATTTTTAGGATTTTTGAAAATTTTATATTTTTTAGTGTTTTTGAAGATTTTTAATAAAAAGTAACGTTCACGGGGAACGGATCCCAAAATCCAAGTTCTCACAAAAAACTGTTGATCTTAACGAGAAGAGCCGGCAGCGGCGCCATTTGATACTAGGTTTTTGCACTGGGTTCTAAATTCTCTCGATATCCTCTCGAATTGATTACAGCTTAGAGTGGAATGATTGTTCTTCGTTACTAAAAAGGGAGTGGTTTTCTATTCTACTAAAGGTTTAAATGCACTAAAATGTAAACTTAAATTTAAAAGCCATTAAATTAATAACAATTAATAACACTTGGATTAAAATATAAAATAAAAATGAAGAACAGTAAGAACAGTAAGTAAGACTTAAAAATGCTCAAAAGAAGATTGATTCGGAAGTTTGACCTTGATTCGGAACTATTGATCCGGAACTTTTCACCCGGAAGTTTATCCGGAACTTTCACCCGGAACTTTGTTCGGAAGTTAATTCGGAACTTTACTCGGAACCTTCACTCGGACGTTCATCCGAAACTTTACTCGGACCCTTCACTCGGAACTTTTGATTCGGAAGTTGGTTCGGAAGTTTATCCGGAACTTTCGTCCGGAACTTTTGACTCGGAAGTTTATTCGGAAGATTTGGACAGAACATTCATCCGGAACTTTTTAACTGACTCGGAACTTTTTAACATAAATTGATTCGGAACTTATAAAAACTCATTCAGAACTTTTAAAAAGAAAACTCATTCGGAACTTCTTAACTCATGCGGAACTTTGTGTTCATCCGGAACTTTTGTTCATCCGGAACCTGGGAATGCTCAAGAACAGTACTTTTACCGAAGAACAGGGAAATCGATTGTAAGCCAAAAATCACCAAGTTTTTCACCAAAACTTAAATAAATCTAAACACAAATGATATACTAACCAATAACTACAAATCCCATCAACAAAAACATAAAACCCAACAACTTTTAAAGATTAAATCAATCAAATAAGAACTTAAACTTTTAACTAAATAGATGGAGATGAACAAGATGAAATGGAAAGATTGATGTATTGAATGATTAAGGTCTTAACAATCACAAAACAAAGATTAAACTACAAGATTCTTGGAACAATAAAAATCAAAATCACCAAACACCCTAGTGGTGTTGGTGATGACTACAAACAGAAAAGGGAGAAAAAGAGAGGAAAGAAAAACTAAAAAAAACTGAATGAAAAGTGTGAAGGGTGGACTTTATATAGTCTTGTCTTTTGGTTGGTGAGTGGGCTTTCTCCCGTTCTTCTTGTCTTTTCGTCTTTTCAGAAAAGTTGACGTTTTCGATTCTGATTCGGGATTTGTCGTCGATCAAATCCAACTCGTCTTTTAATTTCTTTGTTTAATAGACTTGAGTTTCTTCGACTTATGTAAATCTTCCATCTTTGGTCCTTTTCTTCGATAAATCGTCAAATAGGCCCAGTGACTTCAAATCTTTTGAATCTCTTGGACAATAGACTTCGTCTTGAGTCTTTTTCTTCCATAAAACCCGTGCAATCCCATGTTTTCTTCAATATTCATCCGGTTGGCTCTGAAAACACAATAAACACAAAAACCACGCATAATCCCAAACAAATGATATTAAACACGCGTTTTGGTCTCGTTTTAGCCAGAATTAAGTGGTAAAAGGATGGGTGTTTATACACCTATCAGCTCTCCCTACGAACGATGCGGGGGTGGTTGTGAACTTTTTGAAGCAGCTTTTTGCTCGATTCGGTGTTCCTCATGCTATCATCAGTGACCGCGGGACTCATTTTTGCAATGATCAGTTTGCTCGAGTCATGGCAAACTACGGTGTCAATCACCGACTTTCCGCCGCCTATCATCCCTAAACAAATGGGCAAGCTGATATTTCTAACCGTGGACTGAAGAGAATTTTAGAGAGAACTGTGGGAGAGCATCGTGCCTCGTGGGCCGATAAGTTAGACGATGCTTTGTGGGCTTTCCGTACCGCATATAAGATGCCTATTGGTTGCACTCCATATCGTCTTGTGTACGGGAAGGCATGCCACCTCCCTATTGAGCTGGAACATAAGGCATACTGGGCCTTGAAGTGGGCAAATTTTGACATCAACAAAGCCGGTGTTCTTCGGAAGATTCAACTCAACGAGCTAAATGAACTGAGGAATGAAGCTTATGAGAACTCATTGATCTACAAGGAGAAGACAAAGATCATCCATGATGCAAGGATTAAGAACCGAGAGTTCCACGTTGGTGATCAAGTTTTACTCTTTAACTCTCGGTTGAATATCTTATCGGGCAAGCTGAAGAGCTGTTGGTCTGGTCCATTCATCGTCGCCAAAGTCTTCCCCTATGGCACCATTGAGCTTTCTCAGCCAAATGGTCCCAATTTCAAAGTGAATGGCCAGCGCGTGAAGTTGTACTTTGGTGAGGACATCTCTCATGAGATGATTCCATCCCTCACCATGTGACAACCCTGGTTTTGAGGTTCGTCACTTAGATTTATTTTGTGCTAGTTACGTGTCTTTACGTGTTTATGTGCTTATTGGTGTGTATAGATTGTGGTTTGGTTATCGTTTCCGGTACTGGGTACCTTGTGAGTGAAACGATGTGTGATGCTTTCATGTTCATGAGTTCACTTGGTAGTGACTATGAAGTGATATGGTGTTATTTAGTGGTTTTACGTATACGTATATGTATTATAGAAAATCGTATTTTTTTTACGATTTACGGTTTAGCATTTGGAGGTCTCGGATGAGGTAATCAGTCATATGGATATTTTTCGGGATGGTTTTAAGTCATTTAGGACTTAGTTATGAAGTTTATTTCAAAATTTGAGATTTTTTTAAAAGTGTATATTTTACGTCTTTTACGGTAAAACGCGTAAATTTGACTAGTTTTACTATTTTGAGGTTTTGGAAGCTTTAGGAGCTGAAATAAATTAAGGTAAATTAAGGTATTGTTAATAACATAGTATTAAATAATAAAAATAAAAAAAACGAAATTAGGGGTGTTTGGGTCGGTTTAGACGCACCAAAGAAAAGAAAAGGGGAAAAAAGGGAAAAAGGGAACCGGGCTTTTGTATGGGCCAAGGACTTGTTAGGAAAGTATATAAAGCCTTATTTTTTATCAGAACACTCCATAAAATCCCTGGAGATCAAGTATGGGTCGACATCTATGGAGGAATTTAGGGTTCTTCATTAATTTTTCTTCTTTCAAAAATCCTAAGGTAAAATCTTCAAATCCCTTTTCAATTTAATTGTTTTTAATTCTTTCACATTCATCTTATGATGGATTTAGGTTAGGGTTTATATTAAAACAGTAAATTAATGTTATATTAATGGTGTTATAATGATTACATAGATTAGGGCTTGTAATTAGAGGGATTAGGGTTAATTTATGAGGTTGATTTTGTTAAACCCGTTTTTAAAAATTGGGCAGAATTTTGAGTCAATTGTCTTGATCATATCGGGAGTTATAGGAACATTCAAGATGCGATCCAAGTATCCCTGAAAAGGAAATTGAAGTGGATTTCCAATGCAAGAAACGAGAACTAAATTGGAGGTAGGGAAATGGGTCAAAAACAGGTTACAACAGTCGGAGGTCAAAACAGTTTTGTAATCAACCTGTTTTCTTTTAAGGTTTTGGGTTGTTTGGGGTACTTAGGGTTGCATTGGGATCTTCTCACGAACATGAGAGATGGTTTATATATTGTAGTAAGTATCTGTACTTGGGCTAAGATTGTGGTTTAGGGTAAGACCCTCTAATGGTAACAAACTTTTCAGACGTTTAAAATCAGTGAATTCTGGATTGGTAGCAATATATATACATATATCGGGGCCTTAACAGTAGCTTTAAGGTTAGGGAAAATGGGAGGTTTTAGCTAACATATATAAATGTATGAATATTCCTTTTACATAAACCATGGGTATGTTTAAGTGGACGTTTGACTTAAAGTTTTGAGACCTAAAAACTAGGACTGTTTTGTGTAAAATATGAACGGGATAGTTATTAAACTTAACCAAGTTAAGGACTTGTTAAGGAAGGGTAATGGGGTGATTAGAGCTTATCAATGAGGTATTTATATGGGAATAGGCTAGATGTCCATCATAGGTTGATGAGCCATCTTAATGATTGGTTCATGTATTGATTGCGTGTTTTTGGTTTGTTAGCTTGTTGCTAGTGCGAGGACTTGTGAAGAATCAATCAGGTGAGTTTCATAGTCCCATGTTTACTATTGATATTGACTTCCAGATGGGATGGAAGAGACACTTTGTTGAGTTATTTTATAAATTGATGTTGTGAATGTTTTTAAGGTTTGTGATGGACTTGTGTATACATTATGTGATTAACTGCTATGTGATTCTTGATTGTGTATGATTTGGATCGGGGGACACGTGCCGTCTCAGTTATTGTGGTTTGACAAGGTAGGGGCCTTGGGATAGGTACATAGCGTGATCGTCTATAGAACCAATGAATAATGACAAGGTAGTGGCCTTGGGATAGGTACATAGTGTGATCATCTATGGTACCATGGTGTTTGGTAAGGCTGAGGGCCTTGGATTTTAGTTTGGAATGTTTGATCTTGAATGTTAGTTGTTAATACATAATTGTAACACATTGTCCATATGTGATTGTGTTGATGGTTGTTACTCACAGAGTTTTGGTATGATTTGGCGTTTGAGTCTAAACCTATGACTCTCACCAACTTTATGTTGACGTGTTTTAGTGTCTCTTTCAGGTGAGTATGTGGTTAAGCTTGAGGATAGGAGTGGCTAGATTTGGATGCATTAGGATTGCATAAAGAAGGAGATCCCCGTTCCTTCTTAGTTTACCTTTATGCTTTTTTTTGATAAGTGATACATGTTGGCACCTATATGTTTGTTTGGTTTATGTTTATTGTTTGTCTTGGGTAAGTGGTAGGACTGTTACCTACTTACCTAGACTCCTGCATTATTGAGGTATTGTCATGACATTTGTGTCGCCATTTTTGATATTATATTTGCATTTAGTTATCTCTATAGACACACTATTGTTGTGATGATATCCATACATCGTGCCCCATATTCCGCCAAGGTGGGGTGTGACAGAATGGTATTAGAGACAATGGTTATAGAGAATTAGGTTGCCTAGTCGTGTAGCCTAGTCTATAGCTTAAGGGTCCCTGCATATAGGCGTCATAGGAGTATGTGTGCATTTTATAATAATTGATGTGTTTGGATGTTATTTATTGCGATGTTTTTACTAGTTTGAATTGAACCATAGTATGTTCAAACTTAGTCACATGATATTTTCTTTTCGGGTTTGTGACTAGTGCGGGTTGAACCATAATCGCCCACGCTAGTCACTGTTGTATTTTGCTTAAATTGTACATTATAGTACATAATTTGGTACAAGGTAGTTTCTATCTTTTGTCGAGTTATTTTACATACCTGAGGTATGTTATTTTTCTTTTGATGTTTAAGTCATGTTCCCTAAGAATCGTGTGGTGGTTCAAGTTACTAGGAGTACATGGGTAGGAAGGATTTTAAGCTGTTTCCACTCTAATGGGCGACATGACTTATAACGGATTATGTTTTCGTTTTGGATTTAGTCTATGTTGTTTTAGCTAGACTATGGATTTCAGTATTCCAAGAGTTTTACTATGTTATTTTAATAGATGGGGTTTTGGACCTATTTGGTTATGTGGTTATGAGCTTATGTGAGTAGATGGATTTATGTGTTATATGTTGTATTGATTCTTATAAGTGTCATCATAGGAGGGAGTTCATTTGGGAAAGGGTAATTGTATAAGTATGGTGGCCAACATAGTTATACAAGTACCACAACTTTAATGGGTTCTCAAGTATGATTGCATGAAAGAGAGTTAGTACATGCTTGTATATGATGAGATGTGGATTTTGGGTATATTTATAATATATGGGTTTATGTAACGGCTGCCTACGATATGGCTATTTTTATTAGTGTGTTATATGTTTTGGGTTATAGTCGTGTTGTGTGATTATGGGGTCACACGATATGGTTTGGTTTTGGAGGTGGGCTTTATGCCTTGTTGTGGCATGGTGAGATGGTGAGAAGGTGATTACTCGTATGAAAAAACGAGCGTATAAAGCGATTGATTTACTTACGTGCATGATAACGAGTATGTTTGGGAGATTCGATAGGTATACATATGCGGATGTATATATACTAATAGATATTATGTTATGATTTACGGTCGTTCAGTAGTTATTATAACTTGAAAGTACTTAGTACACTCTTGTATTTAAACAATTTATTAGAGATCGAGTTTGGTGGAGTTCCAACGAAGTTTTGAATCTTTTGAAGTGTGTCTTGTAGCGTACTCTTTGAGTTTCGTATTTCACGTGTACGTTTTAAAATGGTGTTTTTGGTTTCAAGCCTATTAAAATAACTTGGGATTTCTTTTGAGATAATGAAATCTTTTGTGTTGGGTCTTTGATTTCTTTTGGTCGGTATATATTGAGTTAGGTGGTTGGTTGTATTCGGTAAAATAAGGGTAAGATGTTGGAGTCGTGTTTGAAACAAGATGTAACATAGGATTTCTTTTAATCAACACTTATTTATTTCAAATTTTAAAAGACTTTCTTTAAAATAAAGCGAAGTAAAATTTCTTTCTACTTACATAGTTTATATAATTAGGTTTAACCGATTCACGTCATTTATAATTATTAATACAAGGTTAAATTGAGTTTATGAAGATTTCACATACAATTTTTTCTTTCATTAATATAAAACTGTTTTGGTCATAACTTGTTCGTTTTTAAAGCTTTTTGGATGATTCAAAAGCCTAAAATTATGTACTCGGAACGTACCTTTCAAATATTCAGAATGTATAGTCATGGGAGGTCAGTATCTTGGCCGAAATTATTGTACAAGTGTCGGGTTAAAGGTTGAGTTTGAATAGTAGTTTATTTTTATGATTTGGGATGCACGGGATACCTAGTTTTTGAGTTGAGTTTTGAGTTCGTCAAGAGGGTTGTTTGTAGATTGTTTGAGTCACATAGATGTGGGAGGTAATAATAAATTAATAGAAAGGAGATATATATTCTTTTGGAAAAGTCGATCTTTTGCACGGTTTAAATAATATGTCGCGGGGCGTAATATGTTTTGGTTGCCATTGGGTGTTTATTGGATTATTTTTCGTTGTCATGGGTCATTTTGAATTGATATATGTTATGGGTTTGAGTTTTCTTTTGAGTCTCGTGGTTTTTGACTTGTTTTAATTGGTGCACGTGAAATGTCGTTAGTTATCCGTGGGTTTGATTCGCTGATCGTATCTAATGGATTCAGATGTAGTTTTGGTTTCGTATTGTTCGGGAGCGTTGAGGTAGTCATATGAAAGACTTGGTCGCGCCTACACGCTTAAGTAGGTGGCCATGAGAGAACGGTCAGAATACCCTTAGCGGGGAGGAAAGAAGTTCGTAGACGAACTAATGTGGTTATGAGGTCTCTTAGGAGTACCAAGGAGATAAATAGAGATTTGTGGGATACTAGCACAAGTAACGCGCCATAGAGAGTGTTGGAATGGGATACAATACCTCAAAGGTATTTATGATTGTTCGTAGGGCATGTAAGTTTTCCGAAAATTTCCTGAAATTTAGTAGGTTTAAATATTACTTTGAGGTAGAACCATAAATAGAGCAAGTAGGGGAGGTGAGAGGAGTTGAAGTTAGTGCCTTCCTAAGGAAATTGATGATGGGATGATTTCAAGAACAAGAGTTTATGGAAATTGCAACGGATGCAAGGTAAAAGTTGAGTTTCTTAGTAGTAGATTGGATGTGGAAAGAGGTTGAGTGGTCTGATGAGAGGAAGTATTGGTCTGTTAAAATGCGTGTAGAATTTCACAAGTAGAACGAGGTAGGAAATTTATTCGTATTGCTTCTAGGAGAGGGTGCAAGGAGGACGTAGTTGAAACTGCTAAGGATGTTGTATGAACGCTTTGGGTTTACGGTTATGCATTTGGCTTCGCCAAAGCACTAGCGGATTTCATGGAGTCAATGAAGCGAGTGTGCATGAACGTATGTAAATGAGTTGTCATCGGGAGTATCGACGACATCTTGATCTACTCAAAGTCTAAGAAGGAGAGTGAGGCGAAGTATATGTTGGTTTTGGAGTGGAATTATACGTGAGATTTTCAAGTGTGAGTTTTAGTATTAAGTCTACCATGATGAGTAGTTAGTGATGATGGCGTATCATGGAACCAGCAAGGGACGAAGTGAAGAAGGACGAGGAAGCATTTTGGAGGCTGAAGAGGTGGATTGGATAATGAGCCGATCTTGGCATTATCGGAAGGACTGGATGAATTCGCGAAGCATGACGATACGTGGAGCAAGGATTTGGATGTGTACGAGAACGACAAGAAAGGCGGTTTTTTATACGTTGCAGGAACTGAAGATTTGGAAGAACTGGATAGACTTAGTTAGTGGAGATGGACTGTTATATCTGTCTAGAATGCTAGAGGCATTTGGTGTACGAGACGTGGAGAATGATCTATACGGATCGTGAACGTCTCCAACACATATTCAATCATCTTGATTGAACATTTGGCAAAGGTGATGGGTGGAGTTCATTGATGAAAGAAAATTGCAAGGCCAAGTACCATCTTGGAAAGGCAAGCATGGTTGATGAGACATGGAATAAGAAGAATGAAGTGAAGCTAAGACGAACTTGAACTATATGGATGACGTATTAGGGTGGTTTGGATGAAGGATGTAGGTTGCACGAGTTGAGTTGTCTAAAGCAGAGAACGCGTCAACATGTATGTTGCGTGGCTTGGACAATCATATGGAGAAAAGGGACATAGACTATACTTCCTACATAGATAGGAGCAGCTTAGAAAGGGCGATGTAAGGACGAAGTTGGTGGAAGGGATACATAATGTGGTGGAGGATTAAGTACGATGGCAGTTGGGTGATAGTCGATAGACTGACTAATTCATCACATATTTCATGTGACAATCCGTCAATTTACGATTGATATTTTATTCTCAAATATTACTTGAAAATATTATTTTAATGATACAATATGAACTCACTTATCTTTGGGAAGAAATTTGGATTTACGTCTTGA
This sequence comes from Glebionis coronaria, assembly GCA_025667525.1. Classification (NCBI taxonomy): domain Eukaryota; kingdom Viridiplantae; phylum Streptophyta; class Magnoliopsida; order Asterales; family Asteraceae; genus Glebionis; species Glebionis coronaria. The sequence goes on along the minus strand of CM046876.1, from coordinate 79,678,967 downwards.
AGTAGCATCGACTACGTCTAAACCGGAGGATTCAACGTTACGTGCTTACGTTTACATACACCGTCTTTGGTGATAGTCCGACATTTCAGAAAATAAATTTATCTGAGAATATTATTTTGAAGTTTTAAATTTGTGTTAGTTCATAAACTCACAAATTTACGAGAAGAGATTAGGACTTACGATTTTATTTTAACGTCCTTTATGACTAAACCGGAAACCCTAGGATTACGTATTTACGTTTTCGAATTCCGTTTTTGATGAGACAATTTTTATTGGATTCGTTTTGTGACATTGATTCATAATTTATAAAAACGTTTTTCGTAAAACGACCTGAGGGCACGCAAATCGAGGAAACTAGAATCGAGGAGTACCCGTAAATAAATGGGATGAGACAAGTGGGACACTTGTCCCACCCCACTCCCAAAACCGGCCAAGATAACTAGCAACACCATAAGGTGTCATTTATCTAGCTTAAACCTTACACATGTCACCAAAGCTTACCAAGTAAGCTAAGCTTACCTCAAAACTAACAAACTAAACCATTTGCATCCATTATTCACATGCAAAACAACACACACATCTCTCTCTAGCCATTTTTGGCCGTCCCTCATCTCCATCAAACACCACCTTTCATACAAACTTTAACCATAAACATATGTTATAATTAACATATGTTAATCTCCATTCAAAAAGATGAAGATTGGTGCAACTTATAACATCCATGGAGGAGTTTTCATGGTGTCATGGGGCTGATTTTCCACAAGGAGTTCATGGAGCATGGTGGTCTTGAAGATGGTCATGGTTGTCTACAAGTTTCTCCATCAAAAACCATGTCAAAATCATAACCTACATCAAGTTGGTTGTATAAAGATTGTCCTCCTCAACTTCTTGTTATTTTGATTATGTAAACATGTATTTTATTTCCTATTGTATATATTTATGATGATTATATGATGATAAAAATGTTATATGGGGATTTGTTGTTGATAATCATGGATAAAAAGGTGAAAAACCATAAGAAACAAGGTTAAAATCTTGGTTAAATTTGATGGCTGTATAAAATAGTAAAGAAGTAAGTCATAAACTGATAAAATGATGAAGTGGAATAGATTTACAGTAAGCTATGGGTCTTGTACACATGTGAGAGTTGGCCATGCAATGGAACCAAAATAATGAGTGAGATATGATCAAAACAAGTTTAGGGTATATATCTGAAGTTACTGTTTTGGACGATTTTCAGAAAATACTTAAAGGATGATTCAACAGTAGCTATAGTAGAGTTAAATGTAGCAAATATCATGTAGTTTATGTGATAAAAATTTGAGCTTTTATCTCCATACAGAACTCAAGATATGGCAGTTTTGGTGAAGATGAAGTTAAAAATCAGATTTTTGGAAATTAAAGAATAATACTATTATATAAGCACTCACATTTTAATATATAAAATGTAATAAATAAAAACCCACTAACTTATAAAACTTATTTATATAAATATATATATATATAAGGTTAATCAAATGGATAAATTATATAAATGGTGGTGAAATAATATTTATAAGTAATAAAAACTATAAACATGATTTTTACGACTTTTTCGGCTATTGCCGTAAAATTAACGTTTTTGTTAAATTAAACTTAGATGGTTGGACCCGTCTAATGAAAACTTTATAAAACCTATATACTGATATATAGACATGTATAACAAGTAAAAACCGACAAAACCCGAACTATAGGGCATACGGACATTAACAAGTTAAATAAACATATTGGATTAATAAATGGACTAAGTAGGATAAAAACTTGTAAAAAGAATCTATTGGGCTTAACCCATTTAGGCCCAACTTGGAACGTATACACACTGATAATATAGGTACAAAATGGATTAAAATAAGTTAAATAACTTATAATAATCTTATTGGGCTTAAGACACGTAAACGGGTAAAACTAGTAAACTAGTATAAAAGTTATCGACATATAACACTAAAAGGAGTAAACGAGAATATGTAAACCCACTTGATCATCATATATATATAATCATCATATGTATACATAGATGTTATTTTTATAAAGTCATTGGACAAACGTCTAAGACCGAGTATTATTTGTCTAGGTTTCCGTGATTGAAGCACGTACCGTACATCCAAATCGCCGATAACCGCCTTCCCGCATCAACGTGAGTTCATAGCCTCGCACTCTTTTAAATGTTTTTATAAATGTTTTATAAACCCGCGAGGGAGATAACATGTTAGTTTTTATAAAATAGGACACCATTTGTCCCGATTGTCTGTTTATTGATTTTGGACCCGAATGATTGAATGACCCGATTGTATGACCCGATAAATGATTAAAGGACCCGATAAATGAAAATAAATGGATTATTAAAGTTAGGCTATGTCACTAAAAGTCCCATTAGCATGAATTGTGAACTACCTGGAGTTGGTAGACGCTTATGCATTTAATAGTACTATTTGGGGACGATCACCCCAGTTCGCGCCTTGACGGTTGATCCCCGTCGTGCCACATTGATTGGTAAGCGAATTTATGTATGAGAAGATTTCAATAGCGTGACCTTTGTGACGTCACGCTACTTTAGATGGGCAAAATTGGTATCGGGTTAGCTACCCGTTGTTGGTTTAGTAAGGTAACAATGTCATGCGGCTTATAATAATCCAAAACTAATGAAATACTATTAGACGCTTCGAATTACGATGTATTGCCTGACTAGCATTACAGGGTCATACTATTGATATTATGTTTGTGTTTTGGTTTTCATAACCATACTCATATAACGGTTTTTATTTTCATACAACGTCGTAAGACGTATTGTATGACGTTTTTACGACATTGGCTCGTATAATGATTTTTAAGGCTTTTTATAACCTTATTCATATAATGGTTTTATTTAATCTATACAACGTTGCAGAAACGTATGGTATGGTGTTTTTAACGATAATGATTCGTATAACGATTTTTTAAGGCTAATGCCTATATTATGATTTTCGATAAGGATTTGTATAAAACGACTTTGGCTATTTTATGGCCTATTAAAATGATTTGTACAAAATGATTTTCAGTAATATTTTATACTGATATTATATTGATGGATTTTACTAAACTCTATGAATTCACTCGGCGCTATCGCTGACCTTTTCTTTTAACATGTTTTATCTCAGGTACTTGAAGGTAATTCTCGGGAAGACGACAAGAATTCATGGCCCGCACTTAAACATTATTTTCCATTCAAATACTTTGTAAAACTTTGTACGAAATATAATGACTTGGGACCGATGTAACTTTGATAATTATGAATGGAAATGATTTATGAATAAACGACGCGATTTTTATGCGTTGTCTATGATGTGAGTAATGTGCTATCCCGTAACACCAACTAGTCTTCCGTTGTACTGAGTTGTATAAATTTGGGGGTGTTACAGTTTGGTACCAGAGCTCTCGTTATAGAGAACGAAAGATTTTTAAAACCAAGGTTTTGAATAAAACATTTCAAAATCTTTTAACTATAAACATTTGTCACAAAATGTCTAAAAATCTTTTGACTATAACGGTGCCGAAGAATTCCCGAGTTACCGACAAGACCAAGATTGAGAAGTGTTATTTTAATATATATATAACTTGGATTATATATATGATGTAATTTTATTACATGATTGTTTGATGATTATTTCGATTTTTATACGAGGTATTTATACGACGTAGATTGTCACAATGTACCCTAAATCCCCTAGTAAATTAATCGAAGCTATTCTCGTAGGAATTCTAGCTATCTTAGATCTAAACCAAGTTGCGGATATTTATGATCCCAACAAATGGTTGATATTCGTAGAAATGTAGATATTAGTTGATTATGATATTGAAAAAAAAAGAATTAGCGAGATTAAATCTGATATCGATGTCATGACGATCTTTCCTTATAGAGTGGAGTTTGACAAAACGTTATCACCTGGAAAGATGTCATCTGATTCGTTGTCATCCAATTCTTAAACTGAAATCGAAAGGGTGAATGTTGCACTTGAGGCTGTCATTGGAACCAGTACCCAAAAGCCTCATGCCACTAATACCTTTCCGAGAAGTCTAATTAAATGTGTGAGTCATCTCATGCTAGTGACTCATTTGATAATTGTTGATGTAAGAGCTATAGGATTGGAAATTAAGTGTTGTTCATATTGAACTTTTATTGCCCTATTAAGGCCTAAGAATAAGATTGAAAGTATTGGAATATGAGGTAGGATATTGAATTAAGTATCAAATTGGTTGAAACTTGAATAAAGTAAAATTTAACCCGTATGAAATATGAGATTGATAAGAGGAAGTCGTTAAGTTCTGTGATTGAATTATAGGATTTTAATTGATTGTAGGATTCGTGTTAAGGGTTGTTCCTATGCCATTGTCCACTAACGAGGATGCCCAGTGTCCAAGAAATAAATTGAAGAAATCTTCTTCTAAATTGGGACCGATGGATCTTCCGGGACAGGTGGGACACCTAATGACTCTTGTAGATTAGTATTCATTGTGGTATCTTTTAAAAATAATCCCTAACTTAACTGAGACATCAGTTGGTAGGATAAGTTCTGAGAATTGTATGACATAGTGACACGTAATGTGTTACGGTACAATTTGACTTGTTTGTGATTAATGAAAAAGACTACCTTTGATTGCTAAATTCTACATGTATCGATGTTATCTATCTTTTATTGCTTCATCCTAACGTTCGCATTAGTGATGCAACCATTGAACAAGTACTCATCTCGAATTGAGTTACGTTGTGGATTATTCTCTTTGTATTCCTGAGTGCCATCGAAGTCATGAACCTCATGATTATTTGGCTAAGCTCATTTCCTATCATATCGTAGTTAACTCTTGGTGAACAAGCTTTCATCACTCTTTTGCAGATCACACATTGTTTTTATAAAGTTAAAACGGTATCCTTTGAGAAAATTTAATTTTCATCACAATAAGGATTATTCAAAGTAAGATTTATAAGTGATTGATATCAAAATGAAGTTGTTTATGAAACACCTTGGAAAACTTAATTGTTTTCATAACAAGGAAAATCTTTGTAAATTTATTTTGATTCTTATTTAAGAATTAAGCATGAAAATGTTTTTATTATAAACATGATAATAAAATTTTGACGAACTGAGTATTGCATCGTTAATCTTGAAATTGTATATAGTTGCGCGCCTACATACAATTTGGAATGGACTATGCAAGACTGATTAGTAGTCACCATAAAACTAATGGATAAACGCTACATTTTCTTTGAAGATTGTGAAAGAATAGATTATATGAGATCTGCAAGAAGTGAAAAATAAGGACACAATGTTTGGGACACCTACATATGTGCCCGTAGCATCTATTCTACTGAGTTGAATTTACTCATCTGTGGAAATTGTCTTATTTGACAATTGACAATTCTTTCTTGTCCAATTCTCCCGTATTGAGATTCTTAGGAAAAGTATCTGATTATCGAGTGTTGATACCCGACTGGATGTATAGACGTTCCTATCATTTCTTTTGATTTGGTTTCATTTGAATGATCTGGGTAACGATCCGAGGAGCTTTCGAATGCGTACTCAAATTATGAAAACATGGGATATATTCATATTCGTTAAATGTTTTCGTCTGTATCTGATTTGAAATTCTCTCGTAGAAATTATGCGTTGACCTTACTCTTTTAATAGTAGTTGTGTCTCCATATACCCTTGAATTTGTGAAGGATTATGAGTTATTATTAGTCTTTTGAGAAGTTCACATCTTATCAACGGCAATGAAACTGAAAAAATTGATAATGCCGGTAGAATGGATTGATTAATTATGACAGGACGACATTGTCTGAATTGATGGGAACTCGAATCGAATTCCCCTAAATGATAAGATGTTGATTATCAAAAGTGATCTAAATAATTCTTGACGGATGCCCATATCCTGCATTTAGACTTGAAATTATACCGTAAATGGTTATGAATTAGTCATAGATATTATAATCTAGAAGAACCTAATATGAATGTATTAAAAGGTGTTTATGTTATCTGAAACTTTAGGAAGTATTTGTTGATGAATTACCTAGACTTTCGCCATTAAGGCAAGTTGAATTTGGTATTGATTATATTTCCGGTGCTGCACTTGTGGCTTGTGCACTGTACGTCAGCACCATCTAAATTAAAGGAATTACCGTACGACTGAGAAAGTTGTCGGAGAAAGATTTTAATTATGCCAAGCCTGTCATCCTGAGGAGCTATGGTGTTATCTTTCCTTATATTAGATTACTGTGACTGAGTAAATTGACAATCGAAAACGATATCCATAACTCGAAATGGAAGATTTGTTCGATCATTTACAAGGTTCTAGCAATTTGATCCATAGCATGGTTATCATCAACTTCGCATCTGCGAAAGAGATTATCTATTCCAATCACTACATCCGGTGCTTGTAATGAACGTTATGAGTTTCACGTGATGTCGTTTGGATTGACAATGCACATGTAGTATTCATAAAATTGGTGAATCACGTGTGTAGGCTGTAATTTGATAAATTCATGCTTGCGATCATTAAGGACTATTTGTTTGTTAATACGAATAATAATGAGTTAATAATTAGTTATAAATTGCCTTGAATTGGCTAAACAATGAAGACCTATACCTTAAATATTTAACATGTGATTAAGGACTTAATCCTTTATATGATTTAACCGTGTAATTAATAGACAATGGAAACTATATTGACTTTTCAAAGATTAGAACCATTAACGCTTAGGGATTAAAAACTTAATCCTTTACATAAAATGACCGTTGGATTAATAATGGTAAGATGTATGCATATAGACTCTTCAAAAATTAAGAGCCCTTTTAAGACTTTGGATTTTATTAAAAAGAAATGGAAATATGTTTTGACAAATGCTTTAACAAAGGATTTTAAAGGGATTATTCCCTTATACACAAACCATTTAACTAAACTTCTGTTTAGGGGTAAATGTTTGTGTATACCTTAAGACAACCTAAGAAGGATTGAGGAAACCCTTTAAACCTTAACTTGGAATTTGAAACGAAACTTTTTACTTTTTTTAAACTAAAGAAATTTTGACCAAAGTATAAACAAAGATTTTTCAAACATTTACGAATCTTATTAATTATTTTCGATAAATCAACCAAAAATCTTGTTAATTAAATTCAAATTTAATTTGAACATTTTATATAATTGGTTGAACTAAGAAATTTAAAACGTTTACGCTTCATCAAAAATTGACTAATAATTATTTAATTAATTATGATAATTATCGACGCTTTAGACGATGGATTGAGAAAAACTGATAAAAATGATAGTTGAGACCAAACTGAAACATAGAAAGAATTTTGAATAAATACGGTTAGGATATTTATTTCATCAGGAAGGTGAACGTAATTACTGACGCATAATATAGAAAGAATATATGAGTGAATTGTGGACATGATAATTATATCATCATGAGAAGTGAATATAGATACTGACGTATTATATAAAAAGGATAAAGAACCAAATAGGATATATTTCCTAATAATGAACGTGCAAAATAAATTGCCGAACAATATAAAAATAAACGATGTTTGTAAAAAGGATCATATAAATAATAAAGAGGGGTTCGCGGCTAATGTGAACCATTAAAATAGAGAAGCCGATGGCATTAAATGTTTTAAAGGGCCGTTTATGGTTGCCTAAATATGGAGATTATGAGATATAGTTATGTTGGAATTTGTAAGTATAAGTATTCTATTTATGTCATTTATGACTAAAAGTATCTTTGTCTGAAGAAGCTATACTAATGGCAATTATGAAGGCAGACACCGCCTCATACATTAGTAAACGTTTAGCTATTACAAAGGTCATCATCTGAATTTGATTCGATTTGGGTCATCGTCGACAGACTGACCAAATCTGCTAATATCATTCTCGTTAATGATAGAATCTTGATGAAGAAATAGACTCTTTTTATTTAAAAGAGTTATGTAAACATAGTGTGCCTGTATCGATCATCTATATATCAAGATCCTCGCTTCGCATCGAATTTCTAGAGATTTGCTCAGAAATCATTGAGAACGAACCTTGATGAGAGTACTATGTACCACCCCAAATCGAAGGGACGAGGTAAAGTAACGATACAAAATACTATAAGCGTTGTTCTATGTTTGAATGATTGACCTTTGGATATAGACCGTATAATCGTTTTCCTTTGAAGAGATTATCATTGATAATTATCATATTAGGATCGAGATCTAATCTTGTTAGGATCTAAATCTTAGAGCATCTGTGAGCAGGAGTTGAGATAAAGACACCCGACATACACCCACTGTGAGTTGGATATGTCTTTTAGGTTTAAGGTTTCCTATGATGGCGAACCTAACCTTACAAAATACCCGACCCGCGAGATCTGAAATGATTGTTGAAATTAGGATTTGATTATTGACTGCCGGTAGTGGGCAAGAGGTTATATGAATGTGAAATGTAGATCTTGAAGTGCCAAATGGGTAGCGAAGTTATGCCACGATTTTTAACCTTGGAAAAATGAATTCATGATCTGACAAATCATGGGATAAAAGTCCCCGTTGTATGGGACCATAGAGATGATGTAAAAAGATTGGTTTGAAGGGCATATAAGCTGGATCTACCCTAGGACTTCAAAGACTGCGTGAATTATGTTTCGTAAATCAAACTTGATGGAATATCTATCAAGTGAAATTCTGATTGTTCTTAGTAAAGCTTAGATCGGCGAAAAGTTGCATTCATCAGAAACCCGTGAACATCATGGATAGAGAAAGTAAGTCAACATTTAGCCTGATCTTATTCCCGTAGTTATGTTTGATGAAACTCGCGTATTATAATGAATTTCACTTGTGAGAAAAGACCAGAGGTGGAGGAAATACCCACATGGCTTTAACTCTATAAGAAGCGAGTAGTAAGATGATCTTTGAGGACAAAGATCCTGTTTAGGGGTAAATGCTGTGACAATCCGTCAATTTACGATTGATATTTTATTCTCAAATATTACTTGAAAATATTATTTTAATGATACAATATGAACTCACTTATTTTTGGGAAGAAATTTGGATTTACGTCTTGAAGTAGCATCGACTACGTCTAAACCGGAGGATTCAACGTTACGTGCTTACGTTTACATACACCGTCTTTGGTGACAGTCCGACATTTCAGAAAATAAATTTATCTGAGAATATTATTTTGAAGTTTTAAATTTGTGTTAGTTCATAAACTCACAAATTTACGAGAAGAGATTAGGACTTACGATTTTATTTTAACGTCCTTTATGACTAAACCGGAAACCCTAGGATTACGTATTTACGTTTTCGAATTCCGTTTTTGATGAGACAATTTTTATTGGATTCGTTTTGTGACATTGATTCATAATTTATAAAAACGTTTTTCGTAAAACGACCCGAGGGCACGCAAATCGAGGAAACTAGAATCGAGGAGTACCCGTAAATAAATGGGATGAGACAAGTGGGACACTTGTCCCACCCCACTCCCAAAACCGGCCAAGATAACTAGCAACACCATAAGGTGTCATTTATCTAGCTTAAACCTTACACATGTCACCAAAGCTTACCAAGTAAGCTAAGCTTACCTCAAAACTAACAAACTAAACCATTTGCATCCATTATTCACATGCAAAACAACACACACATCTCTCTCTAGCCATTTTTGGCCGTCCCTCATCTCCATCAAACACCACCTTTCATACAAACTTTAACCATAAACATATGTTATAATTAACATATGTTAATCTCCATTCAAAAAGATGAAGATTGGTGCAACTTATAACATCCATGGAGGAGTTTTCATGGTGTCATGGGGCTGATTTTCTACAAGGAGTTCATGGAGCATGGTGGTCTTGAAGATGGTCATGGTTGTCTAAAAGTTTCTCCATCAAAAACCATGTCAAAATCATAACCTACATCAAGTTGGTGGTATAAAGATTGTCCTCCTCAACTTCTTGTTATTTTGATTATGTAAACATGTATTTTATTTCCTATTGTATATATTTATGATGATTATATGATGATAAAAATGTTATGTGGGGATTTGTTGTTGATAATCATGGATAAAAAGGTGAAAAACCATAAGAAACAAGGTTAAAATCTTGGTTAAATTTGATGGCTGTATAAAACAGTAAAGAAGTAAGTCATAAACTGATAAAATGATGAAGTGGAATAGATTTACAGTAAGCTATGGGTCTTGTACACATGTGAGAGTTGGCCATGCAATGGAATCAAAATAATGAGTGAGATATGATCAAAACAAGTTTAGGGTATATATCTGAAGTTACTGTTTTGGACGATTTTCAGAAAATACTTAAAGGATGATTCAACAGTAGCTATAGAAGAGTTAAATGTAGCAAATATCATGTAGTTTATGTGATAAAAATTTGAGCTTTTATCTCCATATAGAACTCAAGATATGGCAGTTTTGGTGAAGATGAAGTTAAAAATCAGATTTTTGGAAATTAAAGAATAATACTATTATATAAGCACTCACATTTTAATATATAAAATGTAAAATAAAAACCCACTAACTTATAAAACTTATTTATATAAATATATATATAAGGTTAATCAAATGGATAAATTATATAAATGGTGGTGAAATAATGTTTATAAGTAATAAAAACTATAAACATGATTTTTACGACTTTTTCGGCTATTGCCGTAAAATTAACGTTTTTGTTAAATTAAACTTAGATGGTTGGACCCGTCTAATGAAAACTTTATAAAACCTATATACTGATATATAGACATGTATAACAAGTAAAAACCGACAAAACCCGAACTATAGGGCATACGGACATTAACAAGTTAAATAAACATATTGGACTAATAAATGGACTAAGTAGGATAAAAACTTGTAAAAAGAATCTATTGGGCTTAACCCATTTAGGCCCAACTTGGAAAGTATACACACTGATAATATAGGTACAAAATGGATTAAAATAAGTTAAATAACTTATAATAATGTTATTGGGCTTAAGACACGTAAACGTTTAAAACTAGTAAACTAGTATAAAAGTTATCGACATATAACACTAAAAGGAGTAAACGAGAATATGTAAACCCACTTGATCATCATATATATATAATCATCATATGTATACATAGATGTTATTTTTATAAAGTCATTGGACAAACGTCTAAGACCGAGTATTATTTGTCTAGGTTTCCGTGATTGAAGCACGTACCGTACATCCGAATCGCCGATAACCGCCTTCCCGCATCAACGTGAGTTCATAGCGTCGCACTCTTTTAAATGTTTTTATAAATGTTTTATAAACCCGCGAGGGAGATAACATGTTAGTTTTTATAAAATAGGACACCATTTGTCCCGATTGTCTGTTTATTGATTTTGGACCCGAGTGATTAAATGACCCGATTGTATGACCCGATAAATGATTAAAGGACCCGATAAATGAGAATAAATGGATTATTAAAGTTAGGTTATGTCACTAAAAGTCCCATTAGCATGAATTGTGAACTACCGGGAGTTGGTAGACGCTTATGCATTTAATAGTACTATTTGGGGACGATCACCCCAGTTCGCGCCTTGACGGTTGATCCCCGTCGTGCCACATTGATTGGTAAGCGAATTTATGTATGAGAAGATTTCAATAGCGTGACCTTTGTGACGTCACGCTACTTTAGATGGGTAAAATTGGTATCGGGTTAGCTACCCGTTGTTGGTTTAGTAAGGTAACAATGTCATGCGGCTTATAATAATCCAAAACTAATGAAATACTATTAGACGCTTCGAATTACGATGTATTGCCTGACTAGCAATACAGGGTCATACTATTGATATTATGTTTGTGTTTTGGTTTTCATAACCATACTCATATAACGGTTTTTATTTTCATACAACGTCGTAAGACGTATTGTATGACGTTTTTACGACATTGGCTCGTATAATGATTTTTAAGGCTTTTTATAACCTTATTCATATAATGGTTTTATTTAATCTATACAACGTTGCAGAAACGTATGGTATGGTGTTTTTAACGATAATGATTCGTATAACGATTTTTTAAGGCTAATGCCTATATTATGATTTTCGATAAGGATTTGTATAAAACGACTTTGGCTATTTTATGGCCTATTAAAATGATTTGTACAAAATGATTTTCAGTAATATTTTATACTGATATTATATTGATGGATTTTACTAAACTCTATGAATTCACTCGGCGTTATCGCTGACCTTTTCTTTTAACATGTTTTATCTCAGGTACTTGAAGGTAATTCTCGGGAAGACGACAAGAATTCATGGCCCGCACTTAAACATTATTTTCCATTCAAATACTTTGTAAAACTTTGTACGAAATATAATGACTTGGGACCGATGTAACTTTGATAATTATGAATGGAAATGATTTATGAATAAACGACGCGATTTTTATGCGTTGTCTATGATGTGAGTAATGTGCTATCCCGTAACACCAACTAGTCTTCCGCTGTACTGAGTTGTATAAATTTGGGGGTGTTACATTTCAAGAGGAAGGAGAAGTCACATAGTTGAGAAGTTGGAAGGATTGCATACGGATGTGATGGAATAGAGGGTTCTGCGTAAAAGTTAGCCTAGTATGTATGGAATGCCTTATGAAGGATTATGGCAAGGGAAGAAACGATGGGAAGCATCACATCGTGATGTATGGTAGGAGTTGAGGAAGAAAGAAGGAAGTGTGTATAGAAGCGAAGCATGAATGAAATAGGTCGAGATAGGAACCGAAGGTAAAACTTTGGTAGAGCCTAATGAGTAGAATAAAGCACAACGTAGGCTAGTGCTGTCGTAGTGTGGAAAGGAAAATGGCACTGACCTATACTGATTGTTTGGGAGGCTTAGTATCGATAATCGAATGGATGAGGAGTTATAGGTGTGATGTGCCATAGGGACGAAGGGCTTGGTCTAACCGAGATAACCGTCTTTTTGATGACGTGTATAGATCATAAGTTGATTTGGATTGGAAGAACTAATGGCTATGTAGAAAAGGAGGAAACCACTAGAGTTAGTGACAGAGTTATGTATGAAGTTTCACCCATAGTAACGGGTGGTATGTTTTGGTAAAATGGAAGAGTTGATGTAGAGTTTTGTAGGTCCATTTATGATCTTTGGAAAGATCGGACCAGTAGCTTATGAGCATAGAATTACCTGGGGGAAATGAGTGGTATATATGATATATTGCATGTATTAAGATTGGTAAATGTTGTTTGAGAATGCATATTTGCATGTACGGTTATTCGGAACTTGTATTAATAAGAGTCTTTGTTTTATCAAAGAGTCATTTGTGAGATTTATTGACTGTGAGGTCAAGAGTTTGGCAATGAGTTTAATTATTTTTGGTTTGTATATGTGGTATTTTGAAACTTGAACTAAAGTTCACGTGGAAATGAGAGGAGTTCGTTTAGAACAAGTATCCTCATGTGATTTGTTGTTTGTGTGTTTGATCCTAAGGAGTAAATCTCGGGACGAGATTTCTATTAGGAGGGAGTGATGTGACAACCGTGGTTTCGAGGTTCGTCACTTAGATTTATTTTGTGCTAGTTACGTGTCTTTACGTGTTTATGTGCTTATTGGTGTGTATAGATTATGGTTTGGTTATCGTTTCCGGTACGGGGTACCTTGTGAGTGAAACGATGTGTGATGCTTTCATGTTCATGAGTTCAATTGGTAGCGACTATGAAGTGAGATGGTGTTATTTAGTGGTTTTACGTATACGTATATGTATTATAGAAAATCGTATTTTTTTACGATTTACGGTTTAGCATTTGGAGGTCTCGGATGAGGTAATTAGTCATATGGATATTTTTCGGGATGGTTTTAAGTCATTTAGGACTTAGTTATAAAGTTTTTTTCAAAATTTGAGATTTTTTTTAAAAGTGTATATTTTACGTCTTTTACGGTAAACCGCGTAAATTTGACTAGTTTTACGGTTTTGAGGTTTTGGAAGCTTTAGGAGCTGAAATAAATTAAGATAAATTAAGGTATTGTTAATAACATAATATTAAATAAAAAAAATAAAAAAAAAACGAAATTAGGGGTGTTTGGGTCGGTTTAGACGCACCAAAGAAAAGAAAAGGGGAAAAAAGGGAAAATGGGAACCGGGCTTTTGTATATGGGCCAAGGACTTGTTAAGAAAGTATATAAAGCCTTATTTTTATCAAAACACTCCATAAAATCCCTGGAGATCAAGTATGGGTCGACATATATGGAGGAATTTAGGGTTCTTCATTAATTTTTCTTCTTTCAAAAATCCTAAGGTAAAATCTTCAAATCCCTTTTCAATTTAATTGTTTTTAATTCTTTCTCATTCATATTATGATGGATTTAGGTTAGGGTTTATATTAAAACAGTAAATTAATTTTATATTAATGGTGTTATAATGATTACATAGATTAGGGCTTGTAATTAGAGGGATTAGGGTTTATTGATGAAGTTGATTTTGTTAAACCCATTTTTAAAAATTGGGCAGAATTTTGAGTCAATTGTTTTGATCATATCGGGAGTTATAGGAACATTAAAGATGCGATCCAAGTATCCCTGAAAAGGTAATTGAAGTGGCTTTCCAATGCAAGAAACGAGAACTAAATTGGAGGTAGGGAAGTGGGTCAAAAACAGGTTACAACAGTCGGAGGTCAAAACAGTTTTGTAATCAGCCTGTTTTCTTTTTAAGTTTTGGGTTGTTTGGGGTACTTAGGGTTGCATTGGGATCTTCTCACGAACATGAGAGATGGTTTATATATTTTAGTAAGTATCTGCACTTGGGCTAAGATTATGGTTTAGGGTAAGACCCTCTAATGGTAACAAACTTTTCATACGTTTAAAATCAGTGAATTCTGGATTGGTAGCAATATATATATACATATATCGGGGCCTTAACAGTAGCTTTAAGGTTAGTTTAAGTGGGAGGTTTTAGCTAACATATGTAAAAGTATGAATATTCCTTTTACATAAACCATGGGTATGTTTAAGTGGACGTTTGACTTAATGTTTTGACCTAAAAACTGGGACTATTTTGTGTAAAATATGAACGGGATAGTTATTAAACTTAACCAAGTTAAGGACTTGTTAAGGAAGGGTAATGGGGTGATTAGAGCTTATCAATGAGGTATTTATATGGGAATAGGCTAGATGTCCATCATATATTGATGAGCCATCTTAGTGATTGGTTCATGTATTGATTGCGTGTTTTTGGTTTGTTAGCTTGTTGCTAGTGCGAGGACTTGTGAAGAATCAATCAGGTGAGTTTCATAGTCCCATGTTTACTATTGATATTGACTTCCAGATGGGATGGAAGAGACACTTTGTTGAGTTATTTTATAAATTTATGTTGTGAATGTTTTTTAAGGTTTGTGATGGACTTGTGTGTACATTATGTGATTAACTGCTATGTGATTCTTTATTGTGTATGATTTGGATCGGGGGACACGTGTCGTCTCAGTTATTGTGGTTTGACAAGGTAGGGGCCTTGGGATAGGTACATAGCGTGATCGTCTATGGGACCAATGGATAATGACAAGGTAGTGGCCTTGGGATAGGTACATAGTGTGATCATCTATGGTACCATGGTGTTTGGTAAGGCTGAGGGCCTTGGATTTTGGTTTGGAATGTTTGATCTTGAATGTTAGTTGTTAATACATAATTGTAACACATTGTCCATATGTGATTGTGTTGATGGTTGTTACTCACAGCATTTTGGTATGATTTGGCGTTTGAGTCTAAACCTATGACTCTCACCAACTTTATGTTGACGTGTTTTAGTGTCTCTTTCAGGTGAGTATGTGGTTAAGCTTGAGGATAAGAGTGGCTAGATTTGGATGCATTAGGATTGCATATAGAAGGAGATCCCCGTTCCTTCTTAGTTTACCTTTATGTTTTTTTGTTTGATAAGTGATACATGTTGGCACCTATATGTTTGTTTGGTTTATGTTTATTGTTTGTCTTGGGTAAGTGGTAGTACTGTTACCTACTTACCTAGACTCCTGCATTATTGAGGTATTTTCATGACATTTGTGTTGCCATTTTTGACATTAAATTTGCATTAGTTATCTCTATAGACACGCTATTGTTGTGATGATATCCATACGTCGTGCCCTATATTCCGCCAAGGTGGGGTGTGACACACCACGTTTCCCTTGAATTAGTTCTGGGTCAAGTCAGGCTCGTGACTCGGTTAACAAAAACAAGCGCTTCACGGGAGGCAACCCGTTGATCTATCCTTTACCGTTTTCATAATAAGTGTAGGGGGGAGCCCCGTATGTGTTTTTTGTCTTGTTTCTTTTGATGTGCAGGGATTAAAAGCTTCAAAGATCCATTCTCGATGACTTTTGACGAACCATGATCCCGTGTTCCCGTCTTCCCGGTTCTATCCTAAACTGTCGTGATTCAATATTTCATATCTTATATGTTCACACTGAAATCACTATAGTTGTCCTTTCCTTAGCAAGATTTAACCAAAGTGCACAATGTCCTAAGTGTAGGGGAGTTTACTCCCACATGCTTAAACATTAAGGACAATGTTTATATCAAGTGTAGGGGGGACTTCTATCGAAGTAAGTGGGCTTTTCCATGAATTTGTCCTCATTTTAACCGGAAAATTTGATTTTTCGACATTTTTCAAAAATTTTAATCTATTTTGGCCTAGTAGTTTAGTAGTATTTTCCTTTGTTATCGTTATTGACTTTCTTTGCTAGAATAAAATTTTCAATAAAGTGGTTTTAAATTTTTCAATGTTGTGAATCTGTTGACTCAACCCGAGTTTACTTATCCAAGTTTACTCTAGCTAGTATCCTTAACGTGTTTAAGTCAAGTTTTGCTAAGCGTTTATATAGGGAACTTTAAAACGCGAAAGTCTTAACTCTCACGGGTTAAGAACAAGAACTTTTCGCAAGTTCCTATAATTGATCCTATAGAGTCGTTTATCAAGGGAACTTTAAAATGCGAATTCTAAACTTGAAAAAGTCTAAGAGTTTGCAAGATCCTATAGATGACTCGAAAACCCAAAACTTTGATTTAATTGGCTAAGCATCCACGAGTCTCATTCCTTGAGATTTTAAATTGTGGAGAACGAGAGATGATAGAGTCAATTATAAGTTTGGTATTCTTTCATGAATTTATGTGAGTTGATTATAAGCTTTTTCTCCCATCGCTTGCTAATAAATTTATCTGCAATAAATAAGGTTGTACGATTTGAAATGTTACTTAGCTTCTAGCACAAGATCGTTTAAAAGTTGTTCGGTATTAGTTAGAGTTCATAGCCAAGGCATAACTTATTGAAGCGGGATGCGAAAATTGGCGAGTCCAAAAAGGTCCTAACAAGACATGAGGGCTACATTTTGTTGCTAAAGATCCAAAAGTGATGTGAAGAATCATTTATCAAAAATCAATATGAAGGATCGAGACACACGACGAAAAGAAAATATTCCCCTAAAGATCATGGAGAAGTCTATCCAAAAAGGCCCTAACAAGGTATGAGGATAAATAGATCCAAGTCCTAAAAGGAGACGGATCGTTGTATATAAAAGTCCAAAATAAAGATTGGAGAAAAATGAAGAAGTCGTAATCCAAATATGAAGAATCTCTCAAAAACTTCAAGTGAAGAAATTCCTATTATAAAGAGAAGACCATAACTTCAAGAACGTCTCTCAAGATTTGAAGTATGAAGTCGCTGCCAAATATCGGTCCGAGAAAGGTCTCAAATCGTGAAGCGAGTTATGCCAAGATATGAACTTTAAGAGGTCCCGAGAATCAGTTTTAAAAGATTTTGTCCTTTAGCTAACTATTGATTAAATCGTCCCACTTTATTTTCAGCCTAAATAACTATCGAAAAAAGTCAAGCAATGCATCCTCGTGATCATTCAAGACAAA
Source organism: Glebionis coronaria (assembly GCA_025667525.1). Classification (NCBI taxonomy): domain Eukaryota; kingdom Viridiplantae; phylum Streptophyta; class Magnoliopsida; order Asterales; family Asteraceae; genus Glebionis; species Glebionis coronaria. The sequence goes on along the minus strand of CM046876.1, from coordinate 79,661,054 downwards.
ATTAAAATATAAGAGATACACCTAGGAATAAGGGAGTCTAAGTAAATAATTGGGCCACATGAGTTCGTGTTAGTTTGCTAACTTATAATAACAATGATCTCGTTTTTAAGCTTGGTATGGGGAACATGAAACTTGAGGATGATAAACATTCATGACAGCCAAAACCTCAATGTAAGTCTTTGATTTCTTTACTTGTTTTGTACATATCTCTATCTTTTTAATTTCCTTAAAGTTTAATATTTAATAAAGGCCAAGGTGAGTTATTTATGGTGAAAAATGTAAACCATGCTTTGAAATTAATGCATTGCATGAGGGCATTGCAATGGTCAAGTGTAGGAGATTTAATAAGTGTGAAAACACTTATCCTTTTACCACTTATTTCCAATAATAACAAGACCAAAACGTATATTTTATGTCGTAAAAGTCGGAATTATGCGTGGTTTGTGTGTTTATTGTGTTTTAGGACCAAAAGATGAAAAAGGAAGAAAAAATGGGTTATCACGGGCTTTTATCGAAGAAAACGAGAAAAGACGAAGTCAAAAGATCAAGAGTGTAAAACGAACAGAAGTCCAAGGCCTATTCTGAAGATTCATCGAAGAAAAAGTCTAAAGACGGAAGTTTAATGAAGTCGAAGAACTCAAGTCTAATAGAAGAAGAAAATTACAAGACAAGTTCAATTTACATCGACAAATCCCGAGACGACGTCGAGAAAGACAAAGAATTTAAATCGAGTCGAGAAGAAAGAAAGAAAGAAGGAAGCACATGCATCTCCCCATCTCCTATAAATACCCTCCTAATGACACATTAGGAGGGTGTTAGCTAGTTTATTTCCTTTTTTTTAGTTTTTATTTTAGAGAGAGAAAGTGTTTAACTTTCTCTCACTAAGTTTTCATCTTTTCTTTAAAGTTTAAGCTTTATTTCATCCTTGTATTTGGAATTCATTAATCAAAAGTTCAAGTTTAAGCTTTTAATTTTTAATCTTCTTCTACCTTTCTTGATTTTGATTCATCTTTGATCCGAAATGTTCTTGTTTCGTGTTTGATTTTGATGTTTTTTTGACTAAAAAGTGTATCTTTTTAATCCTAAATAAGTTTTCATACGATTAAGCTTAAAGCTTGTGATGCTTTTTGGCTTATATAGTATCTAGCTTATTTTCTTTTAAGTTTTCTTAAAAGTTTAGTCGTTTTAAAGTTTGATTTATAATGTTTGCTTAATTCGTGTTTTAAAAGTTGTCAAATTTGTGCTTAGTTAGTCTTGGCTAAGAGTTGGTAAATGCTTATTGGATTAAGTGCTTATTCGTTTCAGCTTAATTACCTTTTGTGTTCCATCGCGATCTTATGAGGGTTTTACTTGTCACGATCTCCTGGATACGATCGCATTGATTGCGATCCAGACTTCTTTGATTGACTACGATCCATACCACGATCACTTGTTTCGATCCGTGTCACTATCTCTTGGGTATGATCGCATTTACTGCAATCCTTGTGGTTACGATCAAAGACCACGATCCACTTGTTGCGATCGTGGTTGCGATCAGTGAGTGCGATCCAAGTCACGATCCAGCAGTGCGATCCCTCACTTCTTGAGTGCGATCCACCACTGTGATCAGGGACCACGATCCATCTTGCGATCTGAGTACGATCGTGTTGCGATCTGACTCATGTTTTTGTTTTATTCATCTTAGTTTTCAAATTTAACTTTTCCCGCATTTTTACTTAGTATTATTTTAAACGAGTTTTGTCTTAGCTTACTTTTCATTTACGTTTTAATTTCCAAAAATTGCACGCTTCCCGAAATCTCTGTTTTTACCAACTGTTTTCTATTAATTTTTAGTTTAACTTTTTAAAGCTTTTATTTTACTCAACGACATTTTCATATTTGCTTATAGTTTAAAATAGATAACCAAACCATTTTATTTTCCATCAAGAACGACTGAGTCGCACTAATTACTAGTAATCAATTCAAAAAGACTGGAATAACGAACTTTCATAACTAAGTAAAAATCTAGTTATTAATGAATCTAGCTTAGAATTCACTACACCAAGTGTTTCGAGCGGAAATGTTTCGGTGATTTCCTTTGGCTCGTAAACACTTTTGTGAGGATCTTCCAAACGAGAAAGATGATCGGCCGCTAGATTCTCGTCTCCTTTTTTGTCAAGGATTTTGACATCAAATTCTTGTAGGAGGAGAGTCCAACGAAGTAATCTCGGCTTTGCATCTTGTTTAGCCATAAGATACTTGATAACCGAATGATCCGTATACACTATGCATTTAGTCAAGACGAGATAAGGTCGAAATTTCTCAAATGCATACACCACGGTAAGGAATTCCTTCTCAGTTGTAGTGTATTTTAGTTGAGCCTCGGTCATCGTCTTGCTTGCATAGTGGATAGGTAAGAAGTGCTTATCATGACGTTGCCCCAATACGGCCCCAATAGCGTAGTCACTAGCATCACACATGAGCTCAAAGGCGAGGTTCCAATTGGGAGCAAAAAGAATGTGAGCTTAGGTAAGTTTCCTCTTAAGGATTTCATAGGCTCGTACACAATCTTCGTTAAAGACAAAAGGTGCATCTTTTTCGAGGAGATGTGTAATAGGTCGAGATATCTTTGAAAAATTCTTGATGAATCGACGGTAAAAGCCCGCGTGGCCTAGGAAACTCCTAACTCCCTTAACGGTTTTGGGATGAGGTAATTTGGCGATGACGTCTACCTTAACTTTATCTACCTCAATCCCCGCTTTCGAAACCTTGTGCCCTAAGACGATTCCACTTTTAACCATAAAATGACATTTTTCCTAATTAAGCACAAGGTTGGTTTCCTCACAACGTTTTAACATTCTCTCAAGATTCGACAAACACGAAGTGAATGAACAACCAAACACGGAAAAGTCATCCATGAAGACTTCCATCGTCTTCTCGATCATATCATGAAAAATAGCCATCATGCACCTTTGAAAGGTTCCAGGTGCATTGCAAAGTCCGAATGGCATTTTACGATAGGCAAACGTTCCATATGGACACGTAAACGTAGTTTTTTCTTGATCACGAGGATCGATGGGGATTTGGAAGTAACCGGAAAAACCATCTAAAAAGCAATGGAAATCGTTTCTCGCAAGACGCTCCAACATTTGATCCATGAAGGACAAGGGAAAGTGGTCTTTACGAGTGGCGTCATTCAACTTACGATAGTCGATATACACCCTCCAACCGGTCACGAGTCTAGTTGGAATTAACTCGTTGGCATCGTTTGGCACAACGGTCATTCCTCCCTTCTTAGGGACACAATGAATAGGACTCACCCAAGGGCTATCAGAAATAGGGTAAATCATTCCCGCGTCAAGGAGTTTTAGGACTTCCTTTTTGATGACGTCGTGAATTTTGGGGTTCACCCTCCTTTGACATTGGATTGCGGGTTTGTAGTCCTCCTCCATTAAGGTTTTGTGGGTACAAAATTTGGGATCAATCCCCTTAATGTCGGATAATTTCCACGCTATTGCCCCTTTGTGATCCTTTAGAACATTAACAAGTGCGGTTTTTTCATCATTAGAAAGATCTTTCGCAATAATAACCGGCAACTTGTCGTCCTCCTCCAAAAATACATATTCAAGATGAGGAGGTAAATCTTTCAACTCGAGGATAGGTGGTTCCTCAATTGAAGATTTGGGCTCGATACTCATAACCTCCTCGGGTGGATGAAATGGGAAATCGTTAAGAAAATCCTTGATAATCGAGAAGTCCTCATCATTGTCGAGGTCTTCGTCACAAGTACGTGGAACATCGAATTCTTCCAACGTAAAATCACCACCTTCAAATGGAGTGAAGGTTGGTGTCGAATTATCAAGAATGTGATCTAGCATAGTGGGATAGCCACTATTTTCATCATCACCAACACCTCTTCTTGTGAAAATTCCTCGCAAAAAACGTCGATCATATCCACGAGGTTTATGGTAGCAACAGAATAAACATGAGAAATTGGAGAATTTTGAGTTGTGTTTATAACAAGTTCCTCGTCGTTGAAACGTAAGGTGATCTTTCTAGCATGCACAACAATTAAAGCCATAGACGTATCTAAAAACGAACGACCTAAAATGAGAGGAACTTTAGGATCCGTGGGAATATCGACAACGATAAAGTCTACCGGATAATAGAACTTTCCCACTTTCACAAAAACGTCTTCGGCCAATCCACATGAGGGAATCGTGGAATGATTGGCCAACTCGATAGACATTAGTGAAGGAGTAAGATTAGGAAGATTGAGCGACTTGAAGATTGCAAGAGGCATCAAGTTAATACTAGCACCAAGATCGTCCAAGGCTTAGCATTCTTCCATATCTTGGATTGTACAAGGAATCAAGAATTTACCGGGATCACCGACTTTTTGAGGTATGCGGTTAAGATAAACCGAGGAACAACTAGACAATTGTTGCAATTTCTCCTTGTTGTTCAACATACTCTTGAAGTTAGCGGCAAATCGAGGCATCATGACCAAAGCATTTGACAAAACTTACATTAAAATGAACGTCACGAAACATTTTCATAAAAAGCTCAAATTGGTAATTATCACGCTTTTGACGTTTCTCCTTTCTAAGTCTCGATGGATAGGGCCAAGGTGGTGTGGGTTGAGGCATAGGCATAGCCTTTGGAATCTCGGGTTCCAAATGTGGTAATGGGTCAACCGTAGGTGTGGCATGAGCGGTACTTCGTGGGATTGGGACATGCTCCTTTTCGACCATAACCTCGGGTTCTTCCTCAATTGCACCCTCCATAGGAGCAATTGGTTGAGGAGTCGGTTCCGTAAGTGTCTTACCACTTCGTGTGGTAATCACTTTCATCTCTCCCTTAGGGTTCGATATGGTATTGCTAGGAAGACTACTTGAAGACGGTTTGCACATTATAGCCTCAAACATGGATGAAATTTTATCCTTAAACATAGATTGCCTCTTCTCGGCCTTAATCATCTCTTGTTTTATTTCATGTTGCCCTTCTTCCATTTTTTGTTGGTTTTGTTGTAACCTAGTTACATTTCCCTCCATTTTGTTTGTATGGATCTTAAGATCATTTGCTAACTCGTTTTTCAACTCCTTTTTCAAGTCATTCTTAAACTCGGATCTTAGGCTAATGATCTATCTTTGAATATTATAAAACCTAGCATCGTTTCCATTTGCATATTCAACAAATTCATTTGGAAGATCTTTCAAAGTTTGCAAACCTTTGTTGTTGTTTTGAAAATCATTGTTTTGATTTTTGTTTGAAACTTGATTGTTATTAGCCCCTTGATTCCCATAGTTGTTTCCTTTGTAATTGTTTTTGAAACCAACTTGATTGTTTCGATAGTTTTTGTTAGCATTTTGATTGGGAGCAAAACCCGGTGGAGTCATATGATTAGAGCGGGAAACTTGACCGTTTTGGTTGTAAGTTCCCGTGGCCGCGTAGGCACTCGAAGTGTTACCACCGTTGGGAATGCACTCGGAGAAATCATGACCTCCACCACAATACATACATGAAACCTCAATCGCTTTAGCCGTAGCGGGAGCACTTTGTTCACCAACTTTGAATTCAATTAAAAGTCCTTTAAGCTTATCAAAGATTTTGTTTTCCAAGTTCGCCTCAATTTGGCAAGCATCGATGGTATTGGACAATGAACGTGAAGTCGAAGACGAAGCCTTACGAACACTCGATGTGTTACGAGGACTATACACCTTAGATCTATTCTCAATTATCAACAATGCTTCCTCAACCGTCTTACACAAAAAATTACCACCCGCGATGGCATTTAGATAATCCCTTTCATGATCATTTATACCATTGTAAAACGTGTCAATTTGATGCAAGTTGGAAAAACCGTGATGAGGACACTCTTTTAAGATTTCCTTAAACCTATTCCAAGCCGTTGAAAAATTCTCATTAAATTCTTGTGAAAATTTTGAAATCTCGTTTTTCAAATGCGTAGTCTTAGAGGGCGGGAAAAATTGGTTCACAAATTTTGAAACGAGATCCTTCCACGTCAATATAGAATTGGGTGGCTCTTTCTCTAACCAAATTTTAGCGGGCCCTGCTAAAGAATACGGAAAAAGCATCATCTTAATCGAATCATTAGCAAAAGTGGCGGTAAGACGATTGAATTGGCGGATATATGATTGTGTGGGTTGTCCTTTTCATCACCACGGAATTTGTTGTTTTGGCTCATCGACAACAAACCCGTTTTCACTTCAAAATTCTCCGCAAGGATAACGGGAATCACAATAGCCTCTCCATAACCCTCGGTGGGTGCTTGAAGTAACTCCATCATAGTTCGATTCGCCATGGTTGGTTCTTCTTCTACGATAGGTTCGTCAATAGGAGACTCCTCACTAGAAAGATTAGGAGTAGGTGTAGACTCCTTTCGGTTTTTTCGTTTACGAGTACGTCTTGCTTGATTACGAGTAAGCATAAACGTCACGTACAACGTGGGGATGAGCAAAGAAGATTCTTTTTGGTGTTTTTATTTTTTCCAAATTTTTTGTGGTTTTTGATTGTTTTTACTTTTTTTGGATTTTGTGATTGTATTAGGTAGACAAAAATCTACAAATCTCCTCGTTAATTAAATCTATTGATTAAAGAAGCCTCAACGAATGAAAATGATCACGTGAAGTGAACGCCTTCGATGACTTTAGAACGTTGGTGGAACACTAAAACGTTCAAGAGGGTTTAATCAAATGAAACCAAGAAAATATATATGATACTTAGATAATACTTTGGTTGGCAAACCCTCGATTAGCCCTTTTTTTTAAACACGCACAAGCAAGCGGGTAAACGAGGCGGCGCGAAGCACTTAAGAGCCTTTTTCCTTAGGGTATATTTTATAATACCCGCCTTATACCCACCTTATAGTTTGTGTTTGTCAAAATTAAGCTTCTCGAAAGTATTTATCTATTTTGCCTTTTATTTCTTGTTTGAGATTCGAATACAACGATTGAGTAATGACCTCCCAATCAAGGTTGTGTTTTCACACTTTTGGAGTACTTGTGAATTTATTGTTCTACGTATACAATATAGTAATAGTATTCACACAAAAAACAAAAACCGATAATTCGTATTAGTTGAGTGCTACTAATACAAATAGATATTATGGTTAGTATAAAAACAACAATTGTTCAAATCAAAACACAACACACCTCTCCGGCAGCAGCGCCAAAATGATGGTTGTAGTTAATACGTCTTATAGGAAAAAAAACGTAATTAGGGTAAGTACGACGATTTAGGAAAACCATGCACAAATGACCCAAAGTGGGGATCGTTCTCAAGGAGGCTAGTGTGTTGTGTAAGAAATGATTAGTGATGTGATTATGATTTATAAGAAAAGAAAAATAGAAAAGAGATTAGAAGAGAATGACGGTTACGATTATGAATTAAACTACGACGATAAGTCGTACACGTAAAACCGTAAAAAGTCACCAAATTTAAAAATTGCCCTAAAAAGTCCTAGAAAATTGCAATAAATCCTAAAAGATCTAATTAGAGTTTACAAAAAAATCAAAAATCACTCAAACCTTTTATTTAATTAAATAATAATTTTTTTAATGCTAATTAAAGCCCAAAAAATCAATTTAATTAATAAAAAGCCAAAAATGAGATTTTTTAACTTGTAAACCTCTAAAATGACTTAACTAAATTTAAAACTATTTTTGAAAATTTTAAAAATAATTAAAACTATTTAAAAACAATTAAAAACTATTAAAACTATTAAAACTTAAAATAATTCTAAAAATTAATCTAATGACAATAAAATTAATCTAAAAATTTTAAAATTCCTAACTAAATGTATTTGAACTAAGACAAATGAAAAACTTGTAAAAATCTAAATTTTATTATTTAATAATAAAATATTAATAAAAATCCAAAATTTAAAAAAAACTCTAAAAAGTGTTTATTTTAACCTAAATAAAACAGAAATGCACTTGAAATTACTAAAATACCCCTATTGGGCATTAAAATGGGCTAAATGACAAAACAATCCCTTAATGGGCTTAGAATTTGGTCCAATAAGAAAAAGTCAACCAAATAAGCCCAAAACTTCCAGTATGACTTAAAATTTGATTTTAAGAACAAAACTCTGAAGGCCTAAAAGCTGAAAATGTGTTTAAGCTAGCTTATTTCAAAGCAGCTTATTCTTAATGGGCTTTTTGGCCCATTAAGCTATAAGCTGATGCCATAAGCTAAAATTTGACACACAATCTTCTTTTGAGTTACCAAAGAGATCTGTAAAAAGAAAGTTTGAAAAATCACAAGAAATAAGCATGAAATAAGCCAAGACTCTCTTCATAAAACGACAAAATATTCGTTTTTGAGTTCTAGACCACCTCAAGTGCTGATTCAAGTTTCAAAAGGTTTTAAATGACTTAATTAAGCAAAATAATCGAAAAGTTTTCCAATAAGAACAATAAATAAGCCAGAATAAGCAATTAAGCACTTAAGTAAAAGTCAACTTGATGAGTTTTCTAGTCAAACTTAAAAGTCAAACCCTAATAAGCTCCAGATCAAATCAATGGGTCAAATAAGGAAGATCTATCACAAAATTAAGTTGTTGCAAGTCTGGATAAGCCAAAATGGCTTATGAATAAGCTGTTTGATATTTAACACTAGCAGGGGCTAGTTTTGGAGGTTCATCAGTGGGAAAAGTTTCCACTGCTTGACCAAATTGACTTTTTGTCTTTTGTGACTTTTTTGTGGATTCAGGTTAAGCAAAGTCACCCAAGTGATCAGTTAATCACAAGGAGTCAATAACAACAACAAAAACACAAAATCAATCAGCCAATCAGTGCAGTTAATTCAAAAGATCACCAGACTTGTACCAGATATGAACAATAAGCAGTTTCCACTCAATAAGCACTTTTAGCAAGATTCAGCCAGCCAAACTTCACCAAATGCATACACAAGCTATAAATAATTCAAATGAACATAAATAAACAAGTTTCATGCAATGATTCAAAGTCTAGATCTAGATTCAAGCAAGTGAAAGTTACTGATGAACAAGAACATGTAGTTTTGATACTTTGCTGATATACTTGAGCACAAATCCAATTTCAAACACTCAAATCTTCTTAACAGTTAACACAAACTTTGATTTAACACTTGTTAGCCCTAAACATGCATACACTCTAGGTGTTTCCAAAATCTTAGGTCAAAATAAGCAAAATCAAGTGAGTTATAGCATAATCTTAGATTTGATGTTTTAAAGCTGAAAACTTGCAGATATTAGCACACAACCAAGTATTAAGCATATACAAACACTATACAACACCTTCCAATAACTCAATAACAACTTGTGATCTTAAACAGGTTAACCCAAACACCCCTTATCTTTTTCAAATCCAAATTTAACAAAGCATAAGTGCGATTTAGTGTTACCCAAGCCCAATCAAACACAATAACAAGTATATTATGTTGTATCAAGCAAGATTAAGCAACAAAAACAACAAGAACGATAGTAGAAACCAAAATCACAAAATTCAAGTATTTTGACAGATTTTTGGGTTCAAGAACTCAAATCTCATGAATGTACATCCACACTCACGAATTTTTGAGCTGATTTGCCTAGCAAAACAAGGCACAAGCTTCCACAACAAAGCTGCTAAGATTCAACAAGGTTAGAACAAAAATATGAAAAATAGAAAGTAGAAAAAGGCTTGATGGATGCAACCTTTGTACCCACTCTTTGATTATCCCCAAACCACAACCCTCACAACACCTTGATAACTCTTTATCAGGGTGCTATGATCAACTTATAGCCCAAAAATTCCAAAGGTGTACCAAAGAACTTAGCAAAATATCAAGATTTTGGAAAATTATGCTATTTCTTGCACAATCTTTAAAAATAGGTTTTAGGATTCAAGATTCTTAAACATTAAACCCTAAACAAGCATAGATTAAGATGGCACTTGGAATTCATCACACAATTTCAAACACTTTTCATTAATAATGAAGGAGGATTTACAGAAATGTTGACCAAAGGAAAACAAAAAGCAACTGAAAATGTAAAGCCTAAATGCCTTTATATAGGCTACAATGAGACTAAGGAAGCTGAAAAATAACATAAACCCTAGTTGTGAAGTCCCCAATTTTCCCTTGCAGATTTTTAAAAACTTGGAATCATGTGAAGAACTTTGGTTGTTTGTGGACATTTGAGCTGTTGAAAATTGATCAAGGGCTCACAATGAAGCTTAGATATGAAGCTAGATGCAATTCGTTGGATGGCTGGCATGTTTTGGCATTTTCTCCTAAAACCGTGTACAAGGGTTTAACATGTGACAATGGTGATGATGTGGCATGGGTTTTGGGAGTTGGGTTATTTTATGATTAGCTTAATCATAATTCTGGATAATTTGGGGGTCTAATTACAAGCCATTATGAAAAACCCAATTTGATGAAGAATATGAACAATGGAGGTTTTAATCCAGATTTGTGTTTGAATGATGTGTTTAGCGCGTAATAATAAACTAATTTGGATTAGTTTAAAGTTAGTTGTGAGTGGGTTGTTAGGTGGCAAGAAGATGGGTTGTGATTGGCTGAAATAGGTTAGTGGGACACATGGCAGTATTTGGTTGGCCTATGTATCTTTTGTGTCTAGGCAAAACTCACCCCTAGCCTTCTATTCTCTTTTCATTTGCAATTAAAATGCCCAAAACCGGATTCATTTTATAGCAAAGTTTCTATTTTCACACTTTTGCCCCAAATACTTTTCCAAAGTATTTTCAGGGGTATTTCTTGCCATTTGATGATTCTTGAAGGGCTGTTTTGGTATTTTCTTCAAAGATTATGGTCTTGACTTGTATGATTTACTTTTTGGAGTACTAATATTGACAAGTCTTCATTTTTGAGGGACCATTCTTGCCAATTCTTCAAAGTGGAGGGCCCTTTTTGTAATCTTGACAAACTTTAATGACCAATCTTGTAATTATGAATAAACAAGGGTTTAAAGTGTCAATTCTTCAATATTGGACGACCCTTCTTGTACAATCTTCAAATCTTCAAGGGTTATTCTTGGAAAATCAACACTAGGGCTTGGTTCATTGTGCGGCTTCGTTTCCCGTGTTTGTTTTTGCTTGTTTCTTGTGATCTTTTGTCATTTTCTCAATATCCGTACCTAAAATACACAAGTAACAAAGACAAGCATATATTTTGGCATTTTTGATGATATTTAATGCATTTTAAGCCCGTTTTGGACGATGAGACTATGTATAAAAATAGTCTCATCAGTTTTGTCGGCACGTGGTGTTAGACATTTTGGGATCAAAGGGAAGCTCAGTCCTCGATTCATCGGACCGTTTGATGTCATTGAACGAGTCGGTGAAGTATCTTACCGTTTAGCCTTACCTCCGCAGCTTTCTCATGTTCACGATGTTTTCCATGTGTCCTTACTCAGAGGGTACAAGTATCATCCCCTTCACATGGTTAAGTATCCACTGGAACAGATTCGTGAAGATCTCACTTTTATAGAAAAACCGAAACGAGTTCTTGACAGGAAAGACCGAGTCATGAGAAGGAAGACGATTCCATTCGTCAAAATCCTTTGGAGGGATCATACCAAGCAGGAAGCCACTTGGGAAACAGAGGAGTCCATCCGGGCTTCTTACCCTCATTTCATGTTTTGAATTCGGGTATGTTCTTTTTTTCCAGTTTACATTATCTATAATTCGGGGACGAATTATTCTTTTTAGGGGGGAAGAGTTGTAAAACCCGCATGCTTTTACCATGAATAGTACCCTTATGATCGAACGTATATGATTAGAACTTTCCTTTTATAGCACGTTTACGTTTCACGAATAAGATTTACAAGTATTACATACGTGTTATAACACGATAAGTATTTAATACGTATTAAGACACGATAATCATTTCAATAATAATTATAATCACGAACATACGAACATGAAATCATGAACGTAAATAATCACGAGCTTAAAATTATGTATTTACATATATTTATTACGATTACGAATAAATATATTACGACACGAACGATAACTAAATAAAATACGTAAACACGACACGAGAAAACATATTATATTTAGACACGGAAAACAATGGGTTACCCCTTGTGGGCCCCTCTTACCCGCGGCGTCAACACAAGACAAGGGCCAAGCCCACATTGAACTTTACTAAAACAAGAAAAAGGAAAAGGATATTTTCATAATCACAGTAAATTAGAAAATATCAAAAACCTAATCCTTTCCTCTCTCTCTTTTTGGCCGCCGGGTAGAACACACCAAAAGGGGTGTGTTGGTTGATTTTTGGAGATCAAATCTTGCAAGGGTGTTCAGGTTTCATTATTCATTGTTTCACGTATTCGGTAAATTATTAAACCCCTTTTCTTTTATGTTTTTATTAAATAAAAACACATGAAATCATAAGGTTATAATAAACAAGTTAACATGACATGTAATTAATCATAGGGGTAATTAAATCATGGTTTTTAGGGGTGTTTGTTTTAGCCGACGCAAGGAACCGAGACCAAAAGGTCTCGACTTGCTTTTGTTCGCACCAACAACCGAGACCAAGAGGTCTCGCTGTGGGCTGTGATGTTCGGTCGCAAGAACAATGGACCCCGACCTTGGTCGGGGTGTGGTTTGGTGTTTGTTTGGTTCTCGGCAGAAACAAGAACACCACCGGCATAAGCCGGTGGCTATATATGGAAAGCAGCCACGACAGCAGGGGAACCACCGGCTAACTGCCGGTGGGAACTTTGCCCAGCCGGCGGCTGCAGCCAAGAAAACAGGGGGAACCACCGGCTCAGCTGGTGGCTGTTTTTGCGAAAACGGTGGCAACCGGCCAAGCCAGTTTTGCCACTGTTAAGGATGCGTTTGGTTGGCCGGTTCACGGGTCCGATTTACGGGTTCACGGGCACGGTTCATGACTTAATAAATTTTACAAGTTTAGTTATTTTACAAGATTATTTATTTACAAGCTTAATTAAATTAATTTAACATGTTACATAATTAATTTAATTATAACATGACGTAGGTTATTATTACTATTAATAGTACATGAATTTTAACCTAAGTATTTATTATTTAAGTTAGACTATATAATTAATTAATTATTAAACATGCCTTATAATTAATTAATTTACATGACTTAGGTTATATTAATAATATATATTAATACATTTTTTAACCTAAGTATTATTACATTTTATTTAATTAAATCATGTTATATTTAATTAAATACTTTAACTAATAGTTTATTTAATTTACGTGAAATAATTAATAAACTATACTATTTAATCACATGACTTAGAATTATAATCAGTAAACACTTAAGCTTATATTATTAGCTTAATAATCCCGCTTATTTCTATTTATGGACACTTTTTATTTTTAGAAACTTATTTAATTAAGGAAGCTAATCTATCTATGGAAACTTTCTATTTTTAGAAACTTATCTATTTTAAGCAGTAAATCTATTTTTGGAAACTTTCTATTTTTGAAAACTTTCTATTTTTGGAAACTTTCTATTTTAGGAAACCTGCTAGTTTTAGAAAGTTGCTTATTATTACACAACAAGTATAATAATACAAGTAATACTTAATCAGAATAGACAGAATACATGATAAACACAGCATAATGTAAGAATCAGTAAAACAAGACATGAACATATAAAACAAGCTAAGATATGACATAAAATCAGCTATGTACTCAGTAATCAGATACTTATACACATATATTATTTATGTAGCATTAGTGGTATCAAAGTAGGACTCTCTTTCGTTCGTCTTCTTCGTTCACTGGACACAAGGTATGGATTCTCCGTCCTTTCAGTATGGACATTCTTCCTTATTAGGATTCCCCGTATGCAGCCAACTGTTTTCCCCAGTATATGTTTTATATATTTTGATTGCTTATGTTTACTTAGATACCTAAAGCCATATACATGCATGACCAGTTTCACCTAGTTATGGAGGTACCATAACCATAACACTAGAGGCACCAGTGTTATGACTTCACCACGGCGGAGTGATAGCTCGTGGCGTCCCTTCAGCTTTTGGCCATATTATTATTATTATCATGTGGGGCATATGGGTGCATCCTAGGTTACATGTTTCAGTAGATTATTCAGGTGAATGTGGTGTGTGCCTTACATCCTTCACAAGGAGCTGATCCCTCCTACCCAAAACTTATGTATATATATATATATATATATATATATATATATATATATATATATATATATATATATATATATATATATATATATATATATATATATATATATATATATATATATATATATATATATATATATATATATATATATATATATATATATATATATATATATATATATATATATATATATATATATATATATATATATATATATATATGTATATATATATATATATATATATATATATATATATATATATATATATATATATATAAATTAGAGGCAACCCCTCTAATTTGCATGACGAGGTCACCCCTCCAAGTATTCATGCACGTTGATATTTCATGACATGTATTGGCTAATGGTAAACATGTTAAACAGTTTTTATAAGATAAACATAAGGCTTTTCAAACTATAAAACCAGTTTTACTAAGATATACCAGGTTATTCAGGACTTAGTCTTTCCGCTTCTTTATGCTTATATGCTTATAATATTCATGCTATACTTGTATATCCATGCACTGAGCGTTATGCTCAGTCGTTTTCCCTTTCATGTTCCAAAAACGGAAGGTACTCTAGGACGCTCGTATACTTTAAGCTTACGTGCATATGGACTGGAAGCTTCCTAGCCTTCATTACTTTATGCATTTCATTATACTTTGATACACATTTCCATGGACATTGTTTACTCCTTTTCATTTACAGTACTTATGTTTGTGTGTGATGAGTTCTACTTTTGGGGTACCGATGTTGTTTCCGGTATTTCCTTTATGGTCATGTGATGTTTTATACATTTATCCTTGTATGCTTTGATGACACGCCATAATCACGCGTGACATTCCATTTTCCAAAATGGGGTGTTACAATGTGGGCCCCATAAGGGAAACCCGTTGATTTTTCCCGTGTTTTATTATTTACGTGTGAACGTGTCATGTTTATGTGATTTAATTATTGTTCGTTCATGTCGTAATTTATATTTATTTATGATTGTAATAACTATACGTAAATACATAATATTAGTTTCGTGATTATTTACGTTCATGATTTTCATGTTCGTGACTATAATTATTGTTGATAATAATTATCGTGTCTTAATACGTAATAAATACTTATCGTGTAACAACACGTACGTAATACTTGTAATTTCCTATCGTGAAACATAAACGTGTTAAATAAGGAAAGTTCTAATCAAGTACGTACCGTCATAAGGGTACTATTCATGGTAAAATCATACGGGTTTTACAAGAGGAGCGTGCAATGTCATATGTCTTGTTCACTTATGTGAACATGTATATGGGGTTTTGTCGCCTCATCTGAGGCACTGAAGCTCACAAGTATTACCATCAGCTTCAGCATATCTGAGCAACAGCATTTAAAACCCATCAATCATGTGATTCAAAAGAGTTAATGGCATTAAATTTCATGTGAATAAAACAAACATTCTTTCAAAAAGGTGTCATTTATTAATTAAGGAATTTTAAAAAACGTCTCCATCCACAGTCAACAACTCCCTGACACATGGGGCGTTTCACTGTTCAAAGCAAAAGAAAGTCATACCTTTTTGCAGAACATTAACGAGAAAGTTTGTGCCATATGTTCAAAAAAACCCTAAAAGATTTATAACTTTTTCAAATGGTTTTAAAAACTTTTTACAAATCAGTTAAAGTTTTTATATAATCCCTAACAATTGGATTTCATTCCTCACTTACAAATCTTTTCATCCAAAAACACACACAAACTCTCTTTCTTTCAAAACACACACAGAAACATGAATGGCTGAATCATCTTCCACCCCCAAGATTACCAAAATAACTCTTAAACCATCCACTCATGTTAACTATCACATAGATGATATCTTCTTCAAACCCAACAACATCACCTTGCTTAAACCTGAATCCATTAAGTTTGTTCCTGGGGAACAAGTTTTGACTTATCTATCCAAAAGTGTTTTAAGGTATGCTTTATTTGAGGATCCTGGTATGATGTTTCAAAATGTGCTAAAAGAATTTTGGTTTACAGCAGAGGCTTCTAACAACAGGAAGTCCATTGAGTCTGATTCTACCACTATTGGGATTCATGGTAGATTTGGGTTAAAATCATTTAGAAAAGTTTTGGGGTTAGATTATTTGGAAAACCCTAATGAGTATGAAGCAATATTTGATGATTTTATGGTCGTTAAAAATTTCTTTAAAGAGATTAGGTATATTGAAGAAATTATTGAAAAAGGGGGTTTAAAAAGAAGTGCTTTGCCACCAAGATGGAAATTGTTGATGACCATTCTCATCGAATGTTTGGGGGGGGGGAAACTGGAGGCCTTGACCAGATGAATCAAAAGGATGCTATTATTTTATAATGTCTGGCCAAGGGTGTCAAAGCTGATTTTGGGAGGCTTAATTTTGAAAATATCCATGGGAAGCTGGAGAAAAAGACTAGAGAGAAAAACATTGTGTACACCAGATTTCTATCTCTCCTCTTTGCTGACCATCTTGGAAATGACTTTTTTAAAAATAAATGGAGAGAACCTAATTTTTAAGACCTTTGATCTCACTCGCTGGAACATTCCAGTCAGCACCATTGATCCTCCTCTTACACAACCCATGCTGGACATCTGCTCAGCAGATGGTCCAGTAGTGTACAAAGCTCCCAAAGACACTTTGTAACACCCCCATGATGGTCAAATGCAGCGGAATAGTACTTGGGTGGATCGATAGCACACAATATATAGAGCAATGATCATAATAGTCATTTAAAACATATTACATGAATTAATTTTACACACTTAGTATCTTGTCTGTAAAACGACATTTATTATAAAACTAAATTAAATATCCTAGCCCGATGGTAAACATGATGCTTCCTATAATGCTGGAATCCAATGCATGAACCTGCTTTATTTTCCTGAGAAAACATATAGAGTAAAATGTGGGGGTCAACGCGAAGTTGGTGAATTCATAGGTTTAGTTAAATAAATAAATTACTAATATGCCAAACACCACGATCATAGTAGGACAATCACAGCCCAATACTATAGTAGTTCCTACTGCCCTGTAATAGAAGCTAGACAAATGATGCTCAGTACGCCCATTTGGGTCTATCCTGATGATGTTCCCTCAATCCAACAATGAAATAAACCTGTTGCTCGGCCTAAGCATTTCGTGATAGCAAGTCACGCAGGCCGGGTGTTGTCAATACCCGAATAGATCTATTCATACATTTCGCGCTACAGTATTAACTATTACAGTCCACGGGTATGGGGCAAACAATAGGCAATAAATTGTTGTTGTTATCAGTGCGTGTTTGCATGTTTAAATATATATAGTTTTTGTATGTTTTCTCCCCCAGTTATAAAATAGTAAAGATGGGGCCATGAACTCACCTTAGTGGTAATGACGTGGGGATGATGTCACTGAATAAACTGGCACAGTATGATCACGAACTGTAGAAATTACCTAAGTAATTTTAAATGCCTTAGTAAATGCAAAATAACAATGCATGATGAATTTACGGTTGAAAATGCATGATCACAAATTAATAAGCTATCACGATCGTTTAAGTGTTTACACTTACAGTGAGTCGTAAATATATATATTTTTAGTTTCTAAAAATATATATAAATTGTCTAGTAAAAAGGGTAATAAATTAAATAAATAGATTTCTATTTCATTTAATTTATTGTAAGAAAATGAAATACTAATAAATTTTCTTAAGGCTTCAAAAATATAATTAACGGGACCTGTTAGTTTATAAGGTTTCGCGAATAAACTTAGTAATTTATCTAATTATCCAAATGACCAAGTTAATTCATCAATAAAATAATTTATTAATATTTTTAATTAACTTAAATTCACACTTGAGTCCTTGTTAGTATAACAATTTACAAAAATAACCTTTAAGGTTTCGTTCGTTAAGTATATCGCATCGTTACTCCTTGTCCGTTTTATTTATTTTCAAAAACGCCCCTAGGGCTTATAAAAACTTTGGGGAAATGACAAAACACCCCTATGTCTTGGAAATAATTAAATAGAAGGTTAGGGTTTGTTTTAAGTTTTCAAAATGACACTTTTGGTCCTTGAAGTCTCGAAATATCCAAATATAAAGTTAGGGCTTTTAATAAGTTTCTAAAATGACACTTTTGGTCCTTAAGGTCTCGAAATATTAAAATATAAGGTTAGGGTTTGTAATAAGTTTCCAAAAGTGGCAATAATAACCCTTGAAGTCTCGAAATATTTAAAAGGGAAAACTAGGGCTTATATTAAGTTTCAATAATGGCACAATTAGTCCTTGTGGTTTTGTTTAGCTCACGGCTTCAACATACACGTACCCTATACTTTCAAAATTTACAGTTTTGGTCCTCCTACTTCTTAAAAGTCACGTAGTATATATAAAAGTTTTATTAAGTTACATATTTGACCCTAACTTTCACCCATTGGCTAAAAATGCACAAAGAGTCTCCAACTATAGGTTTTGGGCTTGGTTGGCCCAATAGGGTCTCGGCTTGGTTTATACGGGCCTAGTGGGCTTATTTAATTTACTTAATAAATTTTACTAAGTACTAGTAATTATGATTTATCTTTTAGGCTTATAGCTTAAGTTTTACTAAGCTTATAAATAAGTTTAGTGCTTATTTCTATTCGAATTATTTATGGCTTATTGGTGAGCTTATATGTCTCGGCTTATTTAGTGTTCTTAAGGCTTATATGAGCTAACTTACACAAGTTTCTAAGTCTCGGCTTATATAAGATTTTAAGGCTTAAATGACTTGGCTTATATAAGATTTTAGGTCTCGGCTTATATAATTTTTTGGGCTTTTATGGTTAGGTTAACTATCTAGGGCTTACACTAAGTTCTTTAAGCATGTACTTACTAATCCTTAGTGTTTTGAAGCAAGGGTGTCCATGAACACCATATAAGCCGTGGGCTTATATGTTATTAATGACTTGTCTAAGAGTGTTATACGTATGCATGTACTCCTAGCTTCATTTTCATAGGTTTTACATGCATGACAAGTAAAATAAATAACGAAAAGTTTTAAGGAGGTCTCATACTTACTTGTTCTTAGAAAGACCTGGTAATGAATATGGATTAGGGCTTCTAGGCATCGGCTTTTCTTACACGTGACCTAAGGAGATCTTGGACTTGTCTTGAATGCTAAAAGTATCTTGTATACTTGCACTAAATGCTTCAGAAGACCATGAACATGTAGAAGTAAATGCTTGATCTTTGTCTATGTGTTTTGGGGAGGGGATATCCAAATGTTGGAAGTGTAAGTGATATGTGAAGTTTAAGTGTTTATCTAAATATCTAAATGTGAGATTGAGGGGTGTGGTTCAGGGTATGTACACGCTGAGAGAGAGTGTATGGCTAGTTATAGTGTATTTGATGTGTACTAGGTAAGTACAAGGTTTAATGAGCAATAATATGTACACTTGACCCCTAAAGCCTTCTTGCCGTCGCATATATGCATGACTAGGGGACAGAAAGTGTTTGCATAGTATTTGAAATAAATGGAAATGTTGTACAAAGCAAAATAGGTGTGCGGTTTGGTTCTATCACACGTCTAGGGTAAAGGATGTGTGCTAGGTGTCTTATTTTCCTTATACTTGCATAACTAAGTTAGTACATTCCTTTAATGCTAAATTGTACATGGTGTCTTGGTTTTGGGCATGTAACCGGCGGTTTTGGCTTAGTCAAGGGAAAAGAGAGTGCTCAAATAGTATATGGTTTAATGTGGTGTGTTGTACAAAGTCTAGAAAGTCAAATGTATAATTGGTAATGGTTTTAAGTATGAAATTTTGTGTATGTTGTGTACATTCGGCTAGTGAGTGAGCCTAAGGTAGTTTTATGTTTAAATCTTATGTCTAAGTATAGTTACTAGGTGTGTAGGTATAGTATTGTGTGAGTAGGTTGATTTTGGTTTAAGTTTGGGATCCTTGGTGAAAGTATGGTCATAATTAAATGAGAAAATAATTTACTTTCTTAAAAAGCAAAACAACTTTGTTCAAATAAGTTAGAGTGGTTATAGGTAATGTTTAATAATAAAAACAGTTGATGTCGTATCGTATGTCATTCATGATGTGAGGAAAATATATAAATATATATTTTTAAGCTTAAAATAATTCTTAAGTAAATGTTATTAATTTTGATCATGAATCGTATTTTTATAAATCAATATGATGAATGCTTATGATTATAAGTTCAGGTGACTTAAATGTCCAAAAGAAGTGATTATTTACTGTCCCGCATGTCCATATAATGTAGTCATACAAACGTGGTTGTGTCCTTATGATTAAATACTCATAATCATAATGTAATGCTATGTGATCAAATGTTTCCATATTTTTATGATTAAAATAATGTATGCTCATGTATGATGCATATGATTGCTCAAAAGTTTTCATGCAAAGGTGGTAATATATATGCAGATATCATGAGGTGACGTGTACAATGATGACATAGTCAAAACCTGAAATTTACAGGTTTTACAGCATTAACCCGTTATTTTAGCTTTCTCCTCAAAGCTTAAGATGACGTTACTGCTCAGGTGAACAGATGTGGGTACTTAGCTCTAAATGAGTCTTCGCGTTCCCAAGTGAACTCAGGACCTTTCCTGGAGTTTCATCGTATCTTAACTAACGGGATTTGGCTTCGCTTTAGCTTCTTGACTACTCTCTCCATGACTTCTACCGGTTCTTCTATGAATTGAAGTTTTTCATCAAAGTGGACTCCCTCCAATGGCATGGATAGCGGCTCATCTGCGTAGCATTTCTTCAGTTTTGAGACATGGAATGTAGAGTGTACCCGACACAACTGCTGGGGAAACTCTAAACGATAAGCGACTTCACCGATTCTGGCAATCACCTTGAAAGGTCCTACGTAACGTGGATATAGTTCCCACGTTTTTAAAATAGCATAACGCCCTTCTAAGGTGATACCTTTAGCATAACATGGTCACCTACTGAAAATTCCATAGGTTTCCATTTCCTATCTGCATAGCTCTTCTGTCTATCCTGGGCAGCCTGAATTCGTCGTTTGATGAGAGTGATTTCTCAGTCGTCTCTTGGATTAGTTTGGGTCCAGTCAGCTGAAATTCCCCCACCTCTGCCCAGCATACGGGTGATCTACACTTGCGGCCATAGAGGGCCTCAAATGGTGTTGCTTTAATACTGGCATGGTAACTGTTGTTGTAGGAGAATTCAACTAATGGTATATGTTCGACCCATCCTTTCCCAAAGTCGATCACGCATGCCCTTACCATGTCTTCTAGGGTTTGGATTGTTCGTTCACTCTGACCATCAGTTTGCGGATGAAATGCGGTGCTCATGTCCAAGTTTGTTCCTAAACTTCGTTGGAAAGCCTTCCAAAAGTTTGACGTAAATCTACCATCTCGATCGCAAATGATTGATACTGGTATACCATGTCTAGTCACGATTTCCTTCAGGTACAGATTGGCTAACTTGTTCAGATAGTCATTTTCTCTGATGGGCAGGAAATGAGCCGATTTTGTGAGTCGATCAACGATTACCCAAATTGTATCGTAACCGTGAGATGAAGTAGGAAGTTTGGTAATGAATTCCATGGTGATGTTGTCCCATTTCCATTTTGGTATTTCAGGTTAGACTAACAAATCGGATGGCCTCTGATGTTCTGTCTTCACTCTGGCACAAGTTAGACATTTCTTCACGTATGTGGCAATTTCTGCTTTCATGTTCGGCCACCAATATAATTTCTTCACGTCCTGATACATCTTTTTAGATCTGGGATGTATGGAGTACTTGGACTTATGAGATTCGTGCATGATCACGTTTCTCAAGTCTCCGTAACATGGTAACCAACTTCTTCCGTGCAAACATAACGTTCCGCCTGCTCTAGCTTACAACTTCTCCTTGCTTAGGTCAGTCCTAAGCATTCCTCCTACGTCTTCCTTTCCGATGTTTTCAGGCTTCTGTGCTTGGAGTTGAGCCTCTAATATCTGCTTCGGTAGACCTAAGCTAATGGTCATAACTAGGGCTCGAACTCTCATGGGAGGATTAGTTCCTTTTTGACTTAGTGCATCTGCAACTACGTTAGCTTTACATGGGTGGTATTTGATGTCGCAGTCGTAGTCACTGAGCAACTCTATCCAACAACGTTGCCTCATGTTCAGCTCCTTCTGGTCTAGGATATGTTGCAAACTCTTGTGATCGGTATGCACTATGCACTTTGTTCCATACAGGTAGTGTCTCCAAATTTTCAAAGCAAAGACTACAGATCCAAGCTCTAGATCATGAGTAGAGTAACTCTGCTCGTGCTTCTTCAATTGTCTTGAAGAATAGGCAATAACTTTCTGTCTATGCATTAATACAGCTCCTAAGCCTTTGTGTGAGGCATCACAGTAGACAACGAAGTCTTTGTTGCCTTCTGGTAGGGCTAAAATGGGTGAACTGCACAATTTAAGCTTAATGGTTTGGAATGCAGCCTCTTCTTTTTCTCCCCAATCGAATTTTATGCCTTTCCGAGTAAGCTTCGTCATAGATTTAGCTATCTTAGAAAATCCTTCTATAAATCTCTGGTAGTAACCGGCAAGACCTAAGAATTGGCGAATCTCCTTTGGTAAAGTGGGTGATGCCCAATCCTTTACGGATTCGAATTTCGCGGGGTCCACTTGAATTCCTTTGTTATCGATCACATGACCGAGGAAATGCACTTTAGGAATCCAAAAATCTCACTATGAGAATTTTCCGTATAGCTTCCCTTCCTTACGTAATTTTAGCACTTGAGCAAGATGTTCTCCGTACTCTTGCTTATTCTTGGAATAGATGAGTATGTTGTCGATAAACACGATCACGAACTTATCCAGATAGGGTCTACACACTCGATTCATGAGGTCCATGAATATGCTGGACCGTTGGTCAGTCCAAATGGCATGACTTGAAATTCATAATGACCGTAACGAGTTCTGAAAGCTTTTTTCGGTATGTCCTCTTCTCTGACCATCAACTATTGATACCCGGATCGTAGGTCGATCTTGGAGTATACACTTGATCCTTGTAACTGATCAAATAGGTCGTCGATTCGTGGTAGTGGGTAACGATCTTTCACAGTTAACTTATTCAGTTCTCTATAATCGATACACATTCGGAAAGATCCATCTTTCTTTTTGACAAACAGCATTGGAACTCCCCAAGGTGAGGAACTGGGTCTGATAAAACCTTTGTTTGACATTTCTTGAAGTTGTTCAGCGAGTTCTTTCCTCTCGGTTGGTACTAATCGGTATGGTGCTTTAGCTACAGGTGCAGCTCCTGGTATCAAGTCGACTTGAAATTCCACTTGACGAGTCGGAGGTAAACCAGGTAAGTCGTCTGGGAAAATTTCGGGATAATCACGGACAATTCGTACGTCCTTAATTTGTTTCTTCTCTGGTTCCTCTTCTTTGTCGATTTTTTATATATGTGCTAAAAAGATAGGGCATCCTTTTAGTATATACTTCTGGACTTTAGTGCATGAGATAACACTCAGTCTAGTGTGAGTTCTATCTGAATTTCCTTCTCCTCAGACAATTAGATTTTCTTTTCCCCATGGTATACGGACTAGCTTTTCGTCGCACATAATGGTTGCGTGATATTTGGCTAGCCATTCCGTACCAATGATGATGTCGAAACTACCCAAAATTACAGGTATTAAATGAATATCGAATGGATGATTTAGAAGTTTTAAGGTACAACCTCTTAAAATAGTGTTAGTTTCATTGATTTTACCGTCTACTTACTCGACTCTGTAACAGTCATCTAACGGTGTAGGTGTGATGTCTAGTAAACTACTAAACTCTATGGATATGAAACTCCTATCGGCTCCCGTATCAAATAAAATAGTTGCATAGCGATTATTTAGAAGGAACGTACCGGTAACCACATTGGAGTCGGTGTTGGTCTTGGTGTCTCCTATAACATAGACTCTAGAAGGTGCTCCTCCTCTGTACTCGTTCCTAACGGCTCTCTTTGGGCAATCAGGCTTGATGTACCCGACTTCCCCGCAACCATAGCAACGGACTTCCCTATGAGCTATGCTACCGCTGCCAATGTGCCGGCGGTTTCCCTGCTGTCCATTTCCGCGGAAGTTCTGACTGTTTCCATTGTGAGGCCTGTAGTTGGTACTGGAGTTGTTCCTGTTGGCTGGAGCGTGGGTGTTGCCCTATCCGGGTCTTCGGCATTCAACAGTAGAGAAATGATGGAAATTGCACTTGGAGCACTTTGGCTTGTTGCCTGCATATGGTGGTGTTGCTGAGGAAACAACACTACAGATCTGGCCCAAGTTTTGTCTCTTTGGTGGCTGGGCCTGGTGATGACTACGGTAGTTCTCCTCAACTTTTCTCTTGTACTAAGACTGCCTAAGCACATGATCACGTCCCCTATGGCACCCTCGACCGTAGTGGGTCGGAATGCGAGTACACTATCATGAACAGAATCAGGAAGTCCACTGACGTACGTTTCTATCTTGTCCTTCACGTCAGGGAACATTCGAGTACACATCAAAGTCAGCTCCTGAAATCTCTGATTGTGAGGTGTGAAGTCATGATTTGAGCATTTGAGGTTCCACAAGTTAATCTCTAGTTTCTTGATTTCACCGCGAGGACAGTAGTTCGTGGTATGTCTTTCCTTAAATACATACCAGGTCATCCCATTGGCTTCATCATGCCCAAGGGTAGCAACTAGAGAGTTCCACCAGGTGAGAGCATGTTCCAAGAGAGTGCAGGTGGCAAATTTCACCTTGTTTTCTCCGGTACAATCAGTAATGCGGAACACTGTCTTGGTCTTTTCGAACCATTGCATGAGTTCTACTACCCCTTCCTTTCCCTTGAAGTAGATGGACTTGCATTTCAGGAAGTCGGGATAGGTACACCCTTTGGCAGTTCGATCTCTGGCATTTGAGTTTTGGCTGTCGCCCTGGTTTCCGCTGGGGTGTGTTTCCCTGGCGGCTAGGGCATCAGCGATGCCTTGACCGATAAGCACTCTAAGTTGTGCTTCTGAAATAGTTGCCGAGGGAGTAGCGTCAGGATTCTGTCGAGTGACTCTTTGTGCCATTGTTCTATCATACACAAATATGAGATTTATTAGTTGGTCAGTAGGATTATTATATTAAGCTGCATGAAAATGGGTATGCATAGAATTCACAACAAATTGGATAACCTGTCAAGATTTGATAAAAATATAAGTTCAAACAAACAAGTAAGTGATAATATGTCAATACTGGTGAACATCAATATGATACAAATAAAACCAATCTAAGATAGAGATACAACAATCCTGTCTGAGATAGTGATACACATGTTTGTAGTACAACAAAAGATAACCTACCTACTAAGGTTAGGGGCTATGATACGGATACAACTGAAATGAAAATATAAGTACAAAATACCTAAATCATGCAAGTTGAGATGCAACTCAATGCTTGTCATGATGTACAAAGGAATCTAGCCTACACAAGTATGGTTATCTGCAGGTGCGGGTGGTGTGGGTGCATGATCATCCTGCATGCGAATCATTGCTCTCCTGGTCTCTCGGGAGAATCTCATGGTCTCGAGAAACTGGTGTTGGCGTGTAGTATCGGCACTCCGTAGATGATTTGTCTCTGCAATGACTCCCTAATGGCGAAGATCTGCCATGTCTATGAAAGTCCGGAAGGTCTCCTCCTGCGTGAAGATGGCAGCCTGGGTCTCGTACGAGTGACCCTCTAGTGAAGCTAGCCGGTAACGGAGGTAAGCAACCTCATCCAACAACCACTGTATGGTCCCTTGGGTCATACCTAAAGAACTCTGAGTGGTGTGTGACTCACCAGCCACAGTCTAGTAGAGATAACTAAATCTCTCTTGAAGTACGGCGCGACCCTGCTGGTCTGCCTGTAGTAGGGCATGAATAAGTGCAGTATCCTACGCCTGTCGGGCCACAAATGCGCTTACCTGTGCCTGTAAGGCGCCAAGACTGGCCTGTCCAGCTCCTGATCCCTCTCCTATCTCGAAGGTCGAGTCAGGAATAGAATCACGCCTCCTCTTGTGAGGTGGCAAAGCACTAGTGGGGTAAGAGCGATGTGCAGAAGGTGGTGGCAAAGGTGGTAAGGAAGGTACAACCTGATCCATCTCCCTAGGAGGAGATGTAGGTACTACTAGTAGTGGTGAAGTAGGGGATACAGTAGGTGGTGATGGGGTAGGTGAATCCGAAAGTATAATGAGTCCGTCTGGCTGGTCATCTATGGACTCGGTGTCAGATGAAGGTCCAGCAAGTACCGATGTCGGAGATAATGGTGTGATGGTAGGAGCCATGAGCTCCTCGAAGGTAGTCACAATGGTAGGTGTCGTCATGATATCTGAAAATAGCATTTCAAAGTTGAGTAAGTTTTTAACTTATACAATTCAAAAAGTTTAAAATGCATATGCGATGCGGTTTATGTCTTTTAACTATGCTCGTTAAAAGTATGAGTAGATACTTAGGTGATTTATTAACTCAAAGGTTATTAATCTGTGTGAGGTTAGTTCACACAATATGCACGCTCTATATGCTATATGCCTAACTAGTGAAGGTTCCCCAAAATCTACTTTCTTTTTATTTCATTGATTTTAAAATTTCAGTTATATTCCAGTTTAAAATTTTTATTATATTTAAAAAAAATTATTATCGATATGGTTCTTATAACTATGCACTCTAATACCATTTTTGTAACACCCCCATGATGGTCAAATGCAGCGGAATAGTACTTGGGGTGTTACTTGGGTGGATAGATAGCACACAGTATATAGAGCAATGATCATAATAGTCATTTAAAACATATTACATGAATTAATTGTACACACTTAGTATTTTGTCTGTAAAACCACATTTATTATAAAACTGAATTAAATATCCCAGCCCGATGGTAAACATGATGCTTCCTATAATGCTGGAATCCAATGCATGAACCTACTTAATTTTCTTGAGAAAACATATAGAGTAAAATGTGGGGGTCAACACGAAGTTGGTGAATTCATAGGTTTAGTTAAATAAATAAATTACTAATATACCAAACACCACGATCATAGTATGACAATCACAACACAATACTATAGTAGTTCCTACTGCCCTATAATAGAAGCTAGACAAATGATGCTCAGTGCGACCATTTGGGTCTATCCTAATGATGTTCCCTCAGTTCGACAATGAAATAAACCTGTTGCTTGGCCTAAGCGTTTCGTGATAGCAAGTCACGCAGGCCGGGTGTTGTCAATACCCGAATTATCTATTCATACATTTCGCGCTACACTATTAACTATTACAGTCCACGGGTATGGGGCAAACAATAGGTAATAAATTGTTGTTGTTATCAGTGCGTGTTTGCATATTTAAATATATATAGTTTTTGTATGTTTTCTCCCCCAGTTATAAAATAGTAAAGATGGGGCCATGAACTCACCTTAGTGGTAATGACGTGGGGATGATGTCACTGAATAAAATGGCACAGTATGATCACGAACTGTAGAAATTACCTAAGTAACTTTAAGTGCCTTAGTAAATGCAAAATAACAATGCATGATGAATGTACGTTTGAAAATGCATGATTACGAATTAATAAGCTATTACGATTGTTTAAGTGTTTACACTTACAGTGAGTTGTAAATATATATATTTTTAGTTTCTAAAAATATATCTAAATTGTCTAGTAAAAAGGGTAATAAATTAAATAAACAGATTTCTATTTCATTTAATTTATTGTAATAAAATGAAATACTAATAAATTTTCATAAGGCTTCAAAAATATAATTAACGGGACTTGTCAGTTTATAAGGTTTCACGAATAAACTTAGTAATTAATCTAATTATCCAAATGACCAAGTTAATTCATCAATAAAATAATTTATTAATATTTTTAATTAACTTAAATTCACACTTGAGTCCTTGTTAGTATAACAATTTACAAAAATAACCTTTAAGGTTTCGTTCCTTAAGTATATCGCGTCGTTAGTCCTTGTCCGTTCTATTTATTTTCAAAAACGCCCCTAGGGCTTATGAAACTTTGAGGAAATGACAAAACATCCCCCCCTATGTCTCGGAAATAATTAAATAGAAGGTTAGGGTTTGTTTTAAGTTTTCAAAATGGCAATTGGTCCTTGAAGTCTTGAAATATCCAAATATAAAGTTAGGGCTTGTAATAAGTTTCCAAAATGACACTTTGGTCCTTGAGCTCTCGAAATATATAAATATAAGGTTAGGGTTTGTAATAAGTTTCCAAAAGTGGCAATAATAACTCTTAAAGTCTTGAAATATTTAAAAGGGAAAACTAGGGCTTATATTAAGTTTCAATAATGGCACAATTAGTCCTTGTGGTTTTGTTTAGCTCACCGCTTCAACATACACGCACCCTATGCTTTCAAAATTTACAGTTTTGGTCCTCCTACCTCTTAAAAGTTACGAAGTATATATAAAAGTTTTATTAAGTTACATATTTGACCCTAACTTTCACCCATTGGCTAAAAATGCACGAAAAGTCTCCAACTATAGGTTTTGGGCTTGGTTGGCCCAATAGGGTCTCGGCTTGGTTTATACGGGCCTAGTGGGCTTATTTAATTTACTTAGTAAATTTTACTAAGTACTAGTAATTATGATTTATCTTTTGGGCTTATAGCTTAAGTTTTACTATGCTTATAAATA
Organism: Glebionis coronaria; assembly: GCA_025667525.1. Taxonomy (NCBI): domain Eukaryota; kingdom Viridiplantae; phylum Streptophyta; class Magnoliopsida; order Asterales; family Asteraceae; genus Glebionis; species Glebionis coronaria. The sequence continues at coordinate 79,632,258 of CM046876.1, read as the reverse complement.
AGTTTAGGGCTTATTTCCATTCGACTTATTTATGGCTTATTGGCGAGCTTATATGTCTCGTCTTATTTAGTGTTCTTAGGGATTATATGAGCTAACTTACACAAGTTTCTAAGTCTCGGCTTATATAAGATTTTAAGGCTTAAATGACTTGGCTTATATAAGATTTTAGGTCTCAGCTTATATAAGTTTTTGGGCTTTTATTGCTAGGTTAACTATTTAGGGCTTACACTAAGTTCTTTAAGCATGTACTTACTAATCCTTAGTATTTTGAAGCAAGGGTGTCCATGAACACCATATAAGCCGTGGGCTTATATGTTGTTAATGACTTTTCTAAGAGTATTATACGTATGCATGTACTCCTTGCTTCATTTTCATAGCTTTTACATGCATGAAAAGTAAAATAAGTAAGGAAAAGGTTTAGGGAGGCCTCATACTTATTTTTTCTTAGAAAGACGTGGTAATGACTATGGATTAGGGCTTCTAGGCATCGGCTTTTCTTACACGTGACCTAAGGAGATCTTGTACTTGTCTTGAATGCTAAAAGTATCTTGTATACTTGCACTAAATGCTTGAGAAGACCATGAACATGTAGAAGTAAATGCTTGATCTTTGTCTAGGCGTTTTGTGGAGGGGATATCCGAATGTTGGAAATGTAAGTGATATGTGAAGTTCAAGTGTTTAGCTAAATATCTAAATGTGAGATTGAGGGGTGTGGTTCTGGGTATGTACACGCCAAGAGAGAGTGTATGGCTAGATATAGTGAATTTGATGTGTACTAGGTAAGTACAAGGTTTAATGAGCAACAATATGTACAGTTGACCCCTAAGGCTTTCTTGCTGTCGCATATATGCATGAGTAGGGGACACAAAGTATTTGCATAGTATTTGAAATAAATGGAAATGTTGTACAAAGCAAAATGGGTATGTGGTTTGGTTCTATCACACGTCTAGGGTAAAGGATGTGTGCTAGGTGTCTTATTTTCCTTATACTTGCATAACTAAGTTAGTATATTCCTTTAATGCTAAATTGTACATGGTGTCTTGGTTTTGGGCATGTCACCGACAGTTTTGGCTTAGTCAAGGGAAAAGAGAGTGCTCAAATAGTGTATGGTTTAATGAGGTGTGTTGTACAAAGTCTAGAAAGTCAAATGTATAATTGGTAATGGTTTTTTGTATGAAATGTTGTGTATGTTGTGTACATTCGACTAACGAGTGAGCCTAAGGTAGTTTTATGTTTAAATCTTATGTCTAAGTATAGTTACTAGGTGTGTATGTATAGTATTGTGTGAGTAGGTTTAAGTCTAGGTTGATTTTGGTTTATGTTTGGGATCCTTGGTGAAAGTATGGTCATAATTAAATGATAAAATAATTTACTTTATTAAAAAGCAAAACAACTTTGTTCAAATAAGTTAGAGTGGTTATAGGTAATGTTTAATAATAAAAACAGTTGATGTCGTATCGTAGTATCATTCATGATGTGAGGAAAATATATATTTTAAAGCTTAAAATAATTCTTAAGTAAATGTTATTAATTGTGATCATGAGTTTAGATTTTTATAAATCAATATGATGAATGCTTATGATTATAAGTTCAGGTGACTTAAATGTCCAAAAGAAGTGCTTGTTTACTGTCCCGCATGTCCATATAATATAGTCATACAAATGTGGTTGTGTCCTTATGATTTAATACTCATAATCATAATGTAATGCTATGTGATCAGATGTTTCCATATTCTGATGATTAAAATAATGTATGCTCATGTATGATGCATATGATTGCTCAAAAGTTTTCATGCAAAGGTTGTAATATATATACATATATCATGAGGTGACGTGTACAATGATGACATAGTCAAAACCCAAAATTTACAGGTTTTACACACTTCTCCAACTGGAGAAGGGAATCTACAAGGCAAAAAGCCTGGAGCTTCATCTGGACCTCGTCAGAAGCAAACGTCTATTAATACCAAGAAGGTTAGACGAGAGTCCAGAAAGAGGAAAACCCTCACACAATCTTCCTCAAAGAAGATTGATGATGATTCCCAAGGCCATGCTTTGAAGAAGACCAAGTCCTTGGCCAAGGACAAGAACCCCAGCCAGCCATCACCTTCAGTCTCTTCTGGAGGTGATATGCATAAAGAGGCCTAGCAAGCAACCCATCTCTCAACTTCTTTAGGAGAGAAGGGTGAAGATGGAGCTCACCCTCAGCTCAGTAGTGTGGAGTCAGCATTGGTAAGTACCTTTATTCTGAATACAATTCATACTTCATTACCAATTTCTATCACTTGTCATTCTGAGTCTGCATCAGGGAATGATGTGTCAGAAAATCCAACAGTTGATGCTGACCCTGGCCTATCTGTTTCTAATGATGTAGCTCCCCCACAACAGGGTTCTACTAAAGGAACCAAAAACATTATCATTGATCTAAACTTATCAGGGACTCTTTCTCAGGATCCATCATGTCAAACCAACCCTGGTGGTGAAGGGCTTGAAACTGATCCACACACTCATGATGATGCTCCAAAGATTCCTAAGGAAGTGCATCTCACCACTAGAGCCAAGGTGGGACACTTGCCTACGTTTGTTGTCAGCATGTCTGGAGATGATTTGGAGAAAGAGCTTGGTTTAATGAAAGAATTCCAGTCAATCTAGATGACAGCGATGAAGAGATTGCTGATGCAACACCAAAGCCACCTTCCCCCAGAACTAAGCAGGTAAAAGAATTAACCAATCAAGTGTTGATTCTTCAATCACAGGTGGCCAGACTGAAGGAAGAAAAAGTGCTTGCTGACCATGAAATCTCAACACTCAAAGCAATACCACCTCCTCCTTCTGTTGAACAAATCAAGGATGTCATCATTGTTGCTTTGAAGCCCTTAATCCAAGATGTGGCTACCACCACTTCCTTAAAGCATGAGATGTCCTCTCTTATTGACTCCATCAACGGTGCTTCCATGGAGTTTCCACCAGAATTCACACCAGTTTCTGATCAAGTTAATACCTTGTGTGATTCGGTGTCAAAGATCAAAGATAGAGTGGCGTTGCTGGAGAAACAAAAGCTGACCATTTCTGAAGAGGTTCAGCAGAAGCTACATGCCCCTGAAACTGTTCCAGCCATGCTGTCCAAGGTAACTACCACTTTTGAGCATCTTTGTGGCCTCTTCCCTGCTGGTGGGTCATCAGAAGCTGCTGGGCAGCCTTCTGCTGAGGGAGAGAAAAACACAATCCAGCAGCTCTTTCAGAAACATGCCCAAAAGAAGGCTTAGAAACAATCCATTGTCTATGAGTCACCAGTCACTGAAAAGAGCCTAGCAAAGGGTAAGGGGGAGTCATCAGCCAAAGATGATGATATGCAAGGGTTGACCACAAGTGGGGAAACAACTGATAATGGTTCACCTCCCTTTATACCCAAAAACAAAGGAGACCTTACTATGAATGATCGTTTGATCAGCGCTGGAGTGGCCACTCAAGAAGAACTTAACAATCTATACAAGCTTCAGCAAGAGGAAAAAATAAGATATCTAAAGCTAAGCTTGTATGAACAAATTGGAAAAGTTGAAGTAGAAAGTGTCTTCAAGAAGAAAGTGTTATATGAAAAGTTTTGTATAACAAGGCTTAACAGAAGAAATATCTCACCAATCACCAATGTTGACATGTTGACCAGCAAAGGCGACATCAATCTCAAATTCTATAGGGGTGATGGAACTGATGAGATACTAGAAAACTTTGAAGGAAAAGAACTTTCATACACTGAATGATGGAAATGAGTGTAATGATCGAGAAAAGAGAATCCAAGAGATGGGATGAAGTTAGCACCAGAATCGAGCACTATATGAGAAATCATGAAAGACTAGGTGAAATTTTGAACATCAACACTCAAGTTTCTCTGGATGATCAAGATTCAATACTAGAGCTGAACAAAAGAGAAAATCTGATACAACCTGAAGTTGGTGACATCTTTATCACTACAAAGAAATACAAAGGCCTTGTTCAGTTTCAAAATCATCTCCCTGGTCATGTACTGGACGAACCAGAACTAGGAATGATTATGTTCAATCAGCAAGAACGTCAAGACTTTGTGGGCATAAGTGATCTTGATGAAATTAACAATGAACTTCTCTTGAATGTTCAAAGGATCTTTTACTCTCTTCATGGTGGTCCAGGACTTACTGACGCCGCTAAAACCTTCAGCTTGTGCTTGCTTGCTATATTGGACCACAAAACTTAGATCCTTTAACTCAGACTTCCATCATTGAAGAACTTAGGCCTAAGGTTAATTGAATAATCATGTGTATTGATCTTGTTGTAATTTGTAATAATTATTGAATAAATGATTATCTGATGTTTATAAGTTATTAATTATTCAGTGCAAGTAAGAAGAAGTTGTTATGCTCACTTACTACTGACATTAGACTTAGGCTATTTGTATATCTAAATAAGGGGAGATTGTTGGGTCAGTATTTACTGACCTTGAAGCAACTCTAGGATTTGAATATAAAATCCCCCTAAGTGTTTCATGCTCAGCAGTAAGGCCAGTCTGTTGAAGGATGACTAGAGGAACAAAGTTCCTACTAAAGACTTTATAGCTGAAGAATGTTCAGCACTCCCCTTCCAGTGAACATAGAAGACAAAGGAGTCTTCGCTTCAAATACTAGGCGGTCTAGTTGCAGAAGAACAAGGACTGAAGAAGCAGATTTGGGATTTTTCGGATGGGAATCTTGGGGTATATAATGTTGAGATTACCTGGGAGTTACAAAGATTTTATAAAAGATAACTTCACCCTTAAGAATTGGGTAAGCAAAGAACACTTGAGGACAATTATGTGTATCTTTTTTTTGAACGGCAGTTTGGTGCAGAGGAGTATCTTGCGTGCCACCGAGGCACCAAGTCTCTTGACCCGAGTTCGAATCATCTCACGAAGAGAATATCAACCCCCATGCTAGCCATCCAGTTTCCCATTGAGGAGCTTCAAAGCATTGCGATAGGATTCAAACCCGACTACTAATTCTAGGAAAATCCCCTACATGAGGAACAACAGGAGTCGAATCCCTGACCTCCCTCACATGGAGACGATAACCAAATGCATCCATTCAACTGAGCTAGACTTCATTTGCACAATTATGTCTATCTTGCTTAAGCAAGTGTGTATGATTGGACAGTGCTTGTGATGCTCAGTCATTTAGGGTTAAAGTTGTTTTTCTTAGGATTAAAGTCTTTGTTAGGTCTTTTATTAATTTTATTCTTTTTTTACCCCCTAACAAAGAAATTTTATCCGCAGAAAAGCATATTTTTAGCTCCAGACAAAGCAATTTTATCCGCTGACAAATATAGCTGTTGCCGCTGACAAAATTTTGACCGTTGAAAACTACTAGGGTCCTACCTAGTTGTTACTTTTACGATAATATTAGCCGTAATTTTTGGGGAGTGGTTATTTTCTTTAATTGGTATGAGATAAGTCTTATTTTTCAAATATTTTCATTATTACTTTTGAGACTTTTTCTCACTTACCTCTATTTTCAACCAATCACATCCCACTTATTCTACTATATATTTGGCTCACCATATTGTGTACACGGCAACTTGCATTTTTTGTTTCAAATACATCTTTTACATATTAACCTTTACCTTCATTAAAAGCTTTTCACTTTCATCAATGGCATCAAAGTTTAAAACCACTGATGTTGTCTTGGAATTCAAATATCAACATAATATACTTGCATATTTGATCATTGTATAGAACACAGCCTCAATACACACAGATGATAGAGTATATGTTGGCTTCTCCTTTAAGGTATGCTTTTACTCATGCTCCTGTCTTCCTTGTCACACACATCAAACAGTTTTGGAACACTACTAGTTCCACAACAGTTGATGGAGTGACTAGAATTGAAAGAATCATCCATGGGAAACAATGGGTGGTCACTGAGGCTTTGGTTCGCCAAGCCTTGTATCTTAATGATGTTGTTCGTATTATCATCCTTCCACAGAGTTTCTACATGAAGGCCTTCAAGGCTTGAGGTACAGACTCCCCCCAACAGGGAAAATAAACAAATATTCTAAGGGTCAGTTTCCCCCAGCCTGGAAGTTTTTGATACATGTCCTTCTCCAATGCCTTAGTCCCAAATGCTCTTCATTAAATGAAATAAACCGTTCAATCGGTAGTGCTCTTGTTTGTTTGGCAAATTGGCAACTTTATAATTTTTCTAAAATGATTTTTGAAGGCATGTTGCATAACAATGGTAGCAAGATGACTCTTTCTTACCCAAGATTTTTACAAATGATGTTTGATCTCCAAGGAGACTGTGGGAGGGAGCATGAAAAATTTTATGAGATCCCTACCCAAAAGAAAAAGCTTTTTATCACTCTGAACACAAAACCATATGCACCCTTCCTTTGACACCCCCTATGCTTGCTGTAATTGAAGCAGCCTTACACCCAAATCCCCAACCAGACCCAATACCAGAACCAAAACCTGATCAACCACCACCTTCACCAAAACCACATCTTGAACCCATTCTTGAAGCCGTTTTTATTTCTATGTCAGCCGCTGACATTTCTATGTCAGCCGCTGACACTTCCCTTTTAGCCCCCGACACAACCCAAATAGACCCAAACACCTCTTTAGACTCCCCACATCAACATTTTCACCTAGCCAAGAGACAAAGGACTGCTGGGGTGTTCTCTGTTGGTGGTCCTAGCCATGAAGCAGAGAGAACCACCACCACAAGTGTGGTTGGTGACATGGGGGTGGCTGGACCTATTGGCCTTATTACAGGTCAAGACAGGTCCATTGTAGCTAATTCCACCACCATGCTCCATGATTCCTCATTAGGGATTAAGTTTCCTAGTGTGTATGAGGGCAGCATGAAACCCTTTGACTAACATGAAATCAACAATACTCTATAAAAGCAAAATGCAGAGTTTGTACAGAAATTGAAAGCCCAAGATCTTGAAATCAAAACTTTGAGGGAGAGGATTGTATAGTTGGAGGCAAGGAGAAGGTTTGTAGTAGAGTCCTCTGGTGAAGCAAGGGAGTATTCTTACAAAGGGGAGGTGTATAATATTGGTAATCTTGATCCTAAAGTGAGGTTGATGTTTCTAGAGAGAGAAAGTAGTGAGAGAAAGTTGAAGGAAAATGTGAAATGTATTAAAGAAAATGAAACAACCAACACCCATTTCCATAAAGGAAAGGGGTTTATATACCCAAGTCCATAAATGGACTTGGGCCTCCGGCCCATGAACGTGCTCATGGGTCGGACTTTCTTAAACTATTACAATAACTATACTACGAGCCCGTAACTATATTGTTGGAGTGACCGAGACTTTCTAACTATAAAAACGTATTTCCAACAATCTCCCCCTAAGGGAGGTCACTCCAATAAGTCCTAAATCTAGCATGTTAGATCTTCGTTCTTGTGCTCATAGTCCACTTTCTCTTTTCTTCTTTTTCTTTTCTTCATTGTTGTGAATATGTGTTGATAATAATTAGGCTTTGGCTTAGAGCATGTTCTTTTGACCTTTCACGTGCGATCTTCGCCTTCTTGTGATGCTTGCCTCTTCGTGACTTCATGTCTCACACACCTATACTTTGTTGAATTCTTGAAAGTTTCAGAGTTGATACAGCTAAAGACTTTTAAGTTTAACTTTCTTGAATTTTGCTGAAATATTTGGTATAGAAAGTATAAGTATGTGAGGACAACTTCATCTGGTACACCGTAACGCCACCGTATTCGAATGCAACAACATAATAAGACAAGAATGAAATGGCTTTGACATTTCATTCTGATTCGGTCGCATTTTACCTCCACCATTAGACGATATTAAATATCGTACTTGTGACAAGTAGACTTAATTAAAAATCTCCTTGACACGATTTCGCGGGTAACCCCGTTCTCTTTATTCGACCATCCAAAGCTGACTGCAAACATAAAGAGTGAATCATTTGGATGAAGTTATCCTCATGATTGAAGCCGTCAATTCATGAAATTAGAACAAGTGAAATTCAATTAAGAGCTTCACCATTGTTGCTTTCCAATTGTCACGAGCTTGATTCTGATAGAATCTTGCTTGTCACCTATCGCAGTGCTGTTTAATGTTGAAACTGGAAGGATTTCCACTCATCACTGTGAACACTGAAGAGTGTCACTCTGAGTGTTCTAGCAAGATCACTCGGATTTTGCATAGAGGCCCTGGAACAAGTTTGAGTTCAATTAAGAGTCAAACCATCGTTTCTTTCTAGTTATCACAAGATTGGTTCTTAAAGAACCGCACGTGTCACCTACAATGTGCTTGCTTGATTAGCTCAAGCAGGATATCCATCTTCATTGTAATACTTTCGTATCACTCAGATGTTTTGGAAATATTTGAAAAAGTATCCTAATGAGACTTTTGATAATCTAATGGTTCTAGACTCAATAGTGCATTTTGATTTGCTGAGCGGAGGATGGAGAGGATTACCACCTTTTCAATATCAATTTATTCGGAGTGAATAAACCAATAAGTTAATGTGTTTAACTCCGTGACATTAAAACAAATATCTTTTGAGAGATATTTGAGTTAGTTGGGAGGGGTTGTGCATCGCATCGTTGGGTCCATGATGCTTTATCGTCTTCAAGATGTGTTGACCTGGTTTCTGTCAAAGTTGTAAGGAGGGCTTCTTTCTTTACACCCTTTATCTTTACAATTCTTTTTCATTCTTCAACCCCTTCAATGTTTACTAATACATTATTACTATCACCTTGTTATGATTGTTCTAGTGCTAGCATGAGTACTTAGTCGGCATTCTGCTACGTTCACAATTCATTCCCCATATTTCCTAAGGACTACTATTTCTAACTATGGAATGGTCCTTGGGAAGATTCCTCTGGTTCTGGAAGAATCATTGGACTTATACCTAATCCTACCACCCTTTTGTCATCACAACCGTCGTGAATTAAGTATGTTTTGGGTAAGTACTTGTCACCATGAAAATTCCTTGAAATCGCTGAGGTACTTGTGAAATAAATATCAAATGTTTTGTACCTTTAGAGTTTTTTGACATCAAATTGCTCCCCCTTAACATGTGCATTACACATATTAAGTTGGATTTTCTATTAAGTCTTTTTCACCTTTAGCCATGTATATTTACAAGTTTCCTTAATCCCATTTTATCTCCTTATCCAAAATGTTAACCGTTAATATTTTGGATACTAAAGGATTAACCGGTCCTTGGGTAAAAAATGAAATCATTTGTTGGCCATAGAACATATTAATGCTCCCCCTCAATTTAATGAGGGTTACTTGTAGTGAATAAGTATGATATGTTTTGAGAGATTTAGAATCTCGTGAGAAATTCTTGAAAAATATCATACTGTTACACTATAACATGCCACAAAAGCCTATTAAGCACATATTTACATATTCACAATAAAAGTATATGAAGTTGACCTGAAAGAATACAATCAGCACATCACATGGATCGTTCTAGCATTCTGTGGTGAACTTCATACGGTCTTCCACCTACAAATCGTTCCAAACTTCTTACTAACCGTCGTTCCCGTAATTTCTCCTCGATCTTCTTAATCACGAATGTGGCACTCTTCCTAAACTGGGAACTCCATGTATACTTCACTTCTGGAAGAGATTGGTTGGCATTAAGAACGAGCATCTTGTCACGAACATATTTAAGAGTTCCGTCACAGAATTTGTGCAGTTCTAAAAGTCACATGAATTGCACGACTTCTATTTCATTCAGATAGAATATCCCAAGTTCCGGTTCTAAAGTACCCATATATGGATGTTTCTTCTTATGGAAACGACTGATAGGTGTGGTGTGAGGACGTTGCAAGTTCATCTTTCTTTGATAACTCTCCACACACAGTTGTAGATCTTCAATCTGATACTTGATAACGACTTTACGAGTGAATTGACGAACGGCTGAGCTTAACGCGATGACGAGTTCAGATTTTAAGTGACTTAATTTTCCTTGAGTCATCACAAGTAGAAGATCTTCTATATCTTCAAGATGAAGATACTGGAGTTCTCCTTCACTTATGGTGTATTCTTTATCGTCTTTACGTTTGAATCTGATTTCCCTTAAGTAAGGATACCCGAATATCTGATCAATGGTACCTCCCTGAATGCTTTTAACTTGATGATCTGAAAGTATAAGAGTACCTGGTTTAGGACGATTGAAGTAGTTGTAAACTAACTTCTTTCTTTCACCCCAATGAGAGATGCAAAGTTCCGCGTATGGATCGTATAAGGTAAGTACTACTTGACGATAGAGCTTAGGGACTTTGTCCTCAATCTAAGGTATCTCATCCAAACGTACTGCCTTGCCCATGGTTAAAGATATGGCATAAATTTCACGTTGTTTCTTAAATAGTCGAAATCATGGTTGATGAAGTAATCCATTGAAAGATACTTGGATTCAGCGATGACAGTGGCTGTTAATGGACACATTGGTGGACTTTGAATACCTGAAGTCGTTGAGTTCATTGCCTTCACGAGTGCATTTGTATGATATTCACACTCATTTATGCTGATATTCGTACTGGCAAAAAAGTTTGAGTCTTTAAGTACCCTTTTGAGAAGATTCGGATTCATGGTAGGTTCTCCGTATTTGTGCACCAGAAATCTCGAGAAGTCGATTGGATTATTAAGGAGTTGTGTAAAATCTTACTTGTCTTTAGCAAAAAATGGACATGTGGTTGTTGCCTGTGTAAGCCAAGGTTGCACCGGTATATTCTCGTCTATATTGACAGTATTAGAAAATTCCGGATCTGGTAGGTTTGTGGTTTCAATATCCATGTCAATGTAATGCTGATCCTTTATGGGAGGTGGAGAATGATGTTCCACTGCGGCTGGAGGTTTTTCTTTGATCATAGATTCTGTATTCGAAATAAAAGCATGAACAGGTTCAGTGGACTTACCTTTGTCTTTGGAAGTGGATAGTGTAGAGATGAAGTTGTTGTGGAGATTCTTTCGACGGTTCTCCCTGACTGAATGGTCATCAGATGGCTCTATCGAACCATCATCACTGCTTTCTTTGTTGTCATCATCACCATCCTTTACATCATCATCTTGATCACTATCATCATCATCATCATCATCATCATCATCATCATCACTGTTCTTTTTTTCCTGATCATTGACCTTTTCCTTATTTACAACATCACTTTCTTCCTCGTCATCTTCACCCTTATCATCTCCATTACCATTACCATCATCATCCTCATCATCCTCATCATCATCATTACTATCTCCATTCCCATTACCATTACCATTACCGTTACCATCATCATCATCACCATTACCATCTCCATTCCCATTACCACCACCATTCCCATTATCATCCTCATCATCATCATCCCCTCTACCCCTTTACCATAACCATTACCATCATCATCTTCATCATCATCATCCCCATTACCATGACCATTACCATCTCCATTATCATCCTCATCTTCATCCTCATCCTCATATTCCTATCGATTCCTTTTCTTCATTGTTATAGGAACATCATCGTCGTCCTCTGTTGATGTTTGAGTAACTTCAATGATAGCTTTGTTGAGAACTTTCTGAAGCTTGCGTTGAGTCTTTGTTTTTATTGACCCAATGTTGTTTAGTCGAGTCTGCAACAACTTCATCAACTCAAGGCCTGTAAGGCCTTTAGTAAGCAATGCTGGTTGTTCCTGGTTGAGAGATGTCTTGACTTCGCCTTTGATGATTTTGTTCATTTGATCATTGATGGATTAGATGAAAGTTTCATTTTTATTGTCGAGAGCCTCTCTCTTCTTGATGAAGTCTGTTTGCTTCTTTTCAAGACTTTTTATTTTTTTCTTCGAGATCATCGATTTTGTCTCTTTCACGTTGTTCTTCCCTGTGGACGGCTCGATGACGATGAATAAATAAATCTTTGAATTCTGCAAGTTCTTTGCTTGAGCTTTCATTTGTTGTTGAAGGGTTTGAATGATATTGTCATTAACGGTTAAATGGGATGTGGTTGCTGCTGTTCTATTAATGGTTGAGTTAGGGAGGTGGATGGTACGGGTTGTTCTATTAGAGGTTGAGTTAGGGAGGTGGATGGTACGGGTTGTAGGGAGGTGGATGGTACGGTTTGTTCTATTAAAGGTTGAGTTAGGTAGGTGGATGGTATGGGTTGTAGGGGGTGGATGGTACAAGTTGTTCGATTGTTGGTTGAATTATGGGAGTGGTTGTCACGATTGTGCTAAATACTGCGGGTGTGGGAAGTGTTTGTTGAGGCACGAGAGTTATTGTCAGATGAGGATCCTCTTGCAAAATGAGTGAAGGTGTTGTGGGTATAGGTTTGCTGACATTGACATCCTTGTAAAATTCGTCATGGTCGGTATTCATGTTATCTTCTCCCCTACCCTCGCGATTCGACTCCATGTCTTCAAAATCAAATTCTTCAAACTGTTCATCGTCTTGATTTTGTTGGCCTTCAAGTTCTTTGTTATTTTGGATTTCCTCTTCCTCGGGTTCAGTGTGAAGTTCTTCATCGGTTTCATCGGGGTTTCCAAATTCTTCACGATCCAATTCTTCAACTGTTTTGGAACGAGAACCTCCAGTTTTAGCAAGAGCATCCATTTTACTCTTCTGAAGGATAATCTTGAGTTGTTTAGCTTTGGAAAGAGTTGCTGGTGTTTGTTCTTCTTCATCCTCATCAAAAGGTTGCTCCTTTCACTTGCCCTTAGCCTTTGCCTTTGTAGAAGATGTCTTTTGATGTTTAAAAGTTGTTTTCTTCCTCTTAGCTTTTCCTTGCTTGGTTTGAGAATATTCTGTTGACCGGTTAGCCTGGATTTCAATATCTCTAAGCATGTCCTTATATGCCTGACTATCCTTGATGCCCTAATTAATCATAGTATCCAGAACTGGAGCTGGACGCAATGAATACTTAGTGTTTGGACCGTCAGTTTTCATGTGTTCCAAAATGTAATCCTTTGCGGTGGTATTATAGAAGAATCCTCCATAATCGCCAATAGAGTCTATAGTCTTCATGAAGTAACGGATGATTAACTTTGTAAAGCGTGGAAATGGAAGGTGCTTTTCTTCTTAGTATTGAGGAACTGAAAACAGAATTCTTCACAAAGTAACGAAGCATAGTCCAGTCTTTCCCCAATGTAAAATATGCAAGCTTGAGGGAGTCTTAGAGTGTCTGCTCTGCTGAATTTTGTAGTAAAACACTGGATAATGATTGTAAAAATGGCCTTCCATGGTTTCCCTACTTGTGATGTGTGAAACTGAGATAAATTGTGGAGGTCTCCATCATAATTAAGAGAACGAATTAGCTTGATAAGATCTGGTTTCTTGGGATTTGCTACAAACTCTTCCCCTTGAGCAAGGCGAGGGAATTTAAAAATCTTCCGGAAATGATGTGAATTGTCATTGGTTGTCCGTTGATCTTAAATTCGATCTTGGATTATGATGGTTGTTTAGCCTTTGAAAGTGTAGCTTTTACCTAGAATTCATGCATGTAAACCTCTGGGACGGATGTTGTAGCCCGTAATGCAGTCCTAATTGGAGAGATGTCCAAGATGTCCATTGCTATTTTGAAAGCCTGGAAGCTCGGATAAAAATCATCCTTGAGTCTTAAGTTATCTCAGCAAGTGGCAATCTTTCATTCTATGGAACTAATGCGAGACCGAGAGCGAGTTGTTGCTCTTCAGTGATAGACATTTTCCTACTTAAGAGAATCACAGATGCAAACGATACACATAAATATATATATATATATATATATATATATATATATATATATATATATATATATATATATATATATATATATATATATATATATATATATATATATATATATATATATATATATATATATATATATATATATATATATATATATATATATATATATATATATATATATATATATATATATATATATATATATATATATATATATATATATATATATATATATATATATATATATATATATATATATATATACATATATCATTACTCATATATACTCTTATCATGGCAAAACATATCATGTCACAACATTTGCATGTTTTAACTTATCCGGGTTTTTAAACATAAGTCATATTTAAACATTCAGCACAAAAAGATTTTGGGATAAAACATGAACAGAGATTTCGTAATAAACTAAGTATAAAGATCTCACAAAAAATCTATGTTGAAACAATCTCGCAATACACTTAAGTAAAGAACTCGTAATATTCTAACAGAGAAAGATCTCGGAATAATTAAACTAAGAGATCTCGCAATAATTTGATCTAACATCCCGTAATGTTGTGTGAAGCAACATCTCGCAATAACTTAACTCAACCACATCTCGCAATAATAAGACAAAACCACATCTCGCAATATAATGATCCCGCAATATCAATATTATGGAAAACCAGATCTCGCAATAATTATTGCGAGATTTATTCTCCATAATAATGTTTCCGCAATGGAAACATCTCGCAATAATATTGCGAGTCATGATCTCGCAAAGTCCTCTTTTCTCAAAAGATTCCGCAATATCTTTGCGAGACTTGATCTCGCAATATCTTTGCAATACATGATCTCGCAATATATTGTGAGACATTATCTCACAAAAACCAAAACTAAGGATTCCACAATATCTTTGCGAGACATGATCTCGCAATATCTTTGTGAGACATGATCTCGCAATAACCAAAACTAAGGATTCCGCAATATTGGCGGAAATTATGAGAAAAACTGTTTTGAGGTTGGATCTCGATACTAAGTGTGTTTTGGGAAAATCTAACCAATACCCCATCTCTATCAATATTAAACGGATAATAACCCTTATCAATTTCAAGATACGCGACAAAATTTCTAGAAACCCTAATTCGAGAGGATTTGAATTCTAGTATTATTTGGGCAATAAGAACACGATTAAGTATGATGGATGAGTTTATATTCACAAAAATAAACATCAAGTCAATACCTTATTGCTTAAAATCGGCTAGGACGAATGTTTGGAAGCTCTAATCAATGGTGGCTAGAAGAGGGGTGTTTGTTTTTATTTTGTGTGAACAGGACGAGGGAGATGGGGGGATTAAGTTTGACTAAGTCAAACTATTAGCCACTTTAACCATTTAGTCTCTACACTTTGGCTTAATTGCAATTTGTTTTAATTAGTAGCCTCCTAACGCTCGTTAATTTTACTTAACTTTCGTTATCTTTTAAAAGCCACTAACTTATATACAAACCAATTGCGCAAAACTTAAGCATACAAACTAAAGCACAAAATATCACATAATAGTTAAAGCATACACCACATAAGATATTGGATCATTAACCGTTTGAATTTTTTTCTGAAAAAATCTTTTGAAGACCAATTTGATTTCCAAGATGATTTGATATTTTCTCCCCCTTAATCAATGACCTATTTTCTATTTAAAGAGTTGTAGTCGTTGTTTAAAGAGTCAAATACCCATAAAGACATTTTCCGTTTAATGTTTTTGAATAAACGATTCTGGTGGCAATAAGATTTCTCTTATTTTAACAAATAAATGCACTAATGTGTACACTAATTTGTGTTAGACCAAGTTATAAAGTAAACTTGATCCCTTGTATGGTTTTAAAGTAAACCATATGCGAGAAAATTAATTCCCGTTGTGAGCCAACGTTTTCAGAAGAATACGTGACTTTAATGCGAAAATTGGGTTGCAGTCTGAAATAACTACAAGCCATGTAGGCATGTTTTAAAATATTTACAACTTTTATACGAACTCTATTTATGGCGACATTTCAATTTTAATCGACATCCTTTAAGGCCGTAAAATATTATCGTACTACAAGAAATACCTTTTTTGAATAATGAAAAATATTTTTGGATTTTCTTGATTTTATAATTTTTATGTTTTTTATAGGTTTTACATTTTTGTATTTTTCTTTTTGAGATTTAAATATATACAATATATACATGATCACGAAAATAAGGGATAATCAAGAATAGTTTACCACCACTATTCTGAAGTTTCTTCTGCCAACTCCTTAAGAGTCGCTGGTGAGAATGATTTCATGCCCATCTTGTCGATCAAAAACTCGATTTGTCCTTGATCTAAAGCCTTGGTGAAAATATCTGCCAGTTGGTACTCTGTGTTGACAAAATATAGCTCGATTACTCCATTTTCCACATGCCCTCTAATGAAATGGCAACGTATGTCAATATGCTTTGACCGAGAGTGTTGAACGTAGTTGCAGCAAAGGGCAATAGCACTTTTGTTGTCACAGTATGATACAAGGCTTTTGCCCGTATAAAAATTAAAGTTCTTTGTCGTGTGTCTAATCGAATTGATCTAAGTTCTCTATGTGACTCAGTTTTATTTTGGTGGAACAAAAATGTGTCGTTGTAGTATTAAATAAAAGTGCGAAACTTTAAGGTAAAAGTGCAATTAAAGTAAATCTAAAACTAATTAAAGTAAGTGCAAGTATTTAAAACGTGACGAGAAATTAAAAAGGGACTGATACACGGATTTTTCAATGGGTTCTAGATTCTCTCGATATCCTCTCGAATTGATCTCGGCTCTAAGTGGAATGATTTGTTCTTGGTTAATAAAAAGGTGATGGTTTGTTTATCTATTTCAAACTAATAACAAGTAATTAAGTGTCGAAGAGTAAACTTAAAGCTTTAAATGATTAAAGTAAAAAAACGAGTTTAAAAATAAATGTTTGAAAACTTAAAGATTATACTAGAAAAATAAATGGGCATTCAATAAAAACTAACACTTGGAAAACTTTGTGAAAAATAAGAACTTAGTTGAAAAGTACTAAAAGAAAGTAAGATCGGAGTATATCAAAACAACTAAATCGGAATAAGGGAAAAATGTACCAATCGGAATAACACAAAATAATGCTAATCGGAATATTCAAAAAATAGGTGATCGGAATATTGAACAAGTGAGCCAAATCAGAATGTTTCAAAACGTGCATAATCGGAATACTAGGGATAAGGATCCAGATCGGAATAACATGAAATGATGCAATCGGAATGTCAGGAGATGAATACTGATCGGAATGTCTAAAAACATGCAGATCGGAATACCCAAAAGCTTAGTCTAATCAGAATATGGAGAAACTACTCACCGTCGGAATGCACTAAACCCTTTTCCGATCTAGGGATCGGAATAAAGGGGTGTCCCTGGTCGGAATAACAGGTCGGAAAAGGGCTTTGCCCTTTCCGAAATCAATGTTGATCCGAGAGACAAGCTAGCAATAAGCTATGAAAAAGCTTATCACTAAAATAAAACGAATCTAATAAAGATCGGATCAAATAAGCTCGAATAACATCTTAACTAAACTTCAAATAAGCAAACTCACAAATCAAATGCTAAAAGGATTAACTTTTTATAAAAACTTTAAAAAGTAAATAAGCAAAACAACAAATAAGCCAATAAGCACAAGGATCTCAAAGCTTATTTGTTTAGAAACTTAGGAAACATAAAAAAATTAACTTTTTAAGCACAAAATCATGGATGAACAACACGGAACATACGAGATTTGTACCAAAATCAATCAAAATCAAAGAAAGGAAGGATGAGATTAAAGATTAAAAGCTAAAAACTTGAACTTGATTAATGAAAATTAATACAAAGTTTTGATCTTGAAATAGAAAAAGATGAAATCCAGTGAGAGAAAGTTTAGAACTTTCTCTCTCTAAAACTAGAGAGAATGAAAAGCTAAAAACTACCTAAAAGACTAAGTCCTTCTTTTTTATGAAGTAAGGTCCTATAAATAGGCAAGTCTTGTGGGCTTTGTGAATGGGCTTGGTTTTGGGCTTCTTTTCTTCTTCCTTCTTTAGTCTTCTCGTCTCTTTAAATAAACGTTTCCGACTTTGGATTTTGAGAAGTGTCGGTGAATAATTCCAACTCGTCTTATAATCTTTTATTTAATAGACTCGAGTTCTTCGACATATATATATGAATCTTCCATCTTGGGCTCTATTCTTCGATAAATCTTCAAATAGGCACAATGACTTCAAATCTTTTGCATCTCTTGGACAATAGACTTCGTCTTGAGTCTTTTTCCTTGATAAAACCCGTGCAATCCCATGTTTTCTTCAATATTCATCCGGTTGACTCTGGAAACACAATAAACACAAAAACCACGCATAATTCCAAACAAATGATATTAAATACGTGCTTTGGTCTTGTTTTAGCCAGAAATAAGTGGTAAAAGGATGGGTGTTTTCACACCTATCAAATCCCCTACACTTAACCATTGCCATGCCCTCATGCACTGCTTAGTGACAAAGCACATTTACACTTTTCTCATAATCAATCAACCTTGGCCTTATTAATATACTACTAAACAAAAATTTAAATACTAAGAGAAATCAAAACTTTAAAGTAAACAAAAGGATGGAAATAACTTGCAAAGAGATCAAGGACTTACATTAGGGCTTTGGTGTTGTGAAGATTTATCATCCTCAAGTTTCACGTTCCCCAAACTAAGCTTAAAAACGAGATCATTGTTATTATAAGTTAGCATATCAAACACTTACACACATAGCTTAATTAAATGCTTAAACTCCCTTATTCCTAGGTGTATCTCTTATATTTTATTTTTGTCTTAGTATGATCATGAAGATGCATTTTTGGACTTATTTCGATAGTTTATTTAAGCCGAAAGCAAAGTAGGGCGATCTGATCAATAGTTAGCTAAAGGACAAAATCTCTTAAAACTGCTTCTCGGGATATCAAAAAGTTCATATCTTGGCATAACTTGGTTCACGATTTGAGATCTTTCTCGGGCCGATATTTGGCATGTACTTCATACTTCATATCTTGAGAGACGTTCTTGAGATAATGGTCTTCTCATCGTTAATAGAGTTTCTTCACTTTGGAGACTTTTGAGGGGTACTCCAACTTTGTTGACCACGACTTCATGATTATTTCTTCAATCTCTAATTGGGATTTTGAGATACAATGATCCGCCTCCTTTTCGGACTTGGATCTATTTATCCTCATACCTTGTTAGGGTCTTTTCGGATAGACTTCTCCATGATCTTTATGGGAGTTGATTGCTTTTCGTCGTGATTCTTGATCCTTCATATTGATTTTGGGAATAATGCTTTTCACATCACTTTGGATCTTCAGCAATAAAATTGAATCCTCATGCCTTGTTAGGGCCTTTTCGGACTCGCCAATCTTCGTGCCCCGCTTCATAAGTTATGCCTTGGCTATGAACTCTTATCATTACCGAGCAACTTTTAAACGATCTTGGGCTAGAAGCTAAGTAACTTTTCAAATCGTACGACCTTACTTATTGCAGATAAATTATTAGCAAGTGATGGGAGAATAGGCAAATAATTACACCAAGTGAGCTTGTGCAAGAATACCGACTTATAATTGACTCTATCATTTCTCGTTCTCCACAATTTAAAATCTCAAGTAATGAGACTCGTGGATACTTAGCCTAATAAACAAATTAAGGTCTACATGGTTAAGGATACTAGCTAGAATAAACTTAATTAAGTCTATTGGGGTTGAGTCAAAATAATCGCAACGGGCCTAATATGTCAAAGACTTCTAAACTAGCTACACTTAATTAATATTTTTGACTTTATTACGGGATATATACATATGAAAGCAACGATAAAAATTTAAAAATTATGACTAAATGGCCAAAGTTAATTAAAAATTTGAAAAATGTTGAAAAAGATGATTTTCCGGTTAAATAAAGGCATTTTCATGGAAAAGTCCACTTAAAAATAGAAGTCCCCCTACACTTAAGATAAACATTGTCCTCAATGTTTAAGCATGTGGGAAAAGTCTCCCCTACACTTATGACATTGTGCACGTTGGTTAACTCAAGTTAAGGAAGAGACGACTAAAGTGATCAATTTCAAATGTGAGTATAAAGAAAATTGAATCACGAAAGTTTAAGAGATAGAACCGGATTTCGGATAACACGGGAGCACGGTTCTTCAAAGGTTCCAAGAGTGCATTCATCCCTGTAATCACATCACCACACAAAGACAAACACCTACACAGGTCCCCCTACACGCATAATTCCGACATAAAAGACATAAAATACACGTTTTGGTCCGGTTATTATTGTAATTAAGTGGTAAAAAGGATGGGTGTTTACACACCTATCAAATCCCCTACACTTGACCATTGCAATGTCCTCATGCAATGCATTAGTTACAAAGCACGTTTACATTTTTCATCATAATTAATCCACGTTGGCCTTTATTAACGAGCTAGGAAATTAAAATCATACAAAATAAAGAAATCAAAAGCATACCTTGGGTTTTAGAAATGTCATGAATAATCATCATCCTCAAGTTTTCACTTTCTCCAAACCAAGCTTAAAAATGAGATCATTGTTATTATAAGTTAGTAAACTAACACGAACTCATGTGGGCCAATTACTCACTTAGACTCCCTTATTCCTAGGTGTATCTCTTATATTTTATTGTTGTCTTGAATGATCACGAGGATACATTGTTGACTTATTTAGATAGTTATTAAATCCGAAAATAAAGTGAACGATTTAATCAATAGTTAGCTAAAGGACAAAATCTTTTAAAACTGCTTCTTGGGACCTCCTAATGTTCATATCTTGGCATAACTCGCTTCGCGATTTGAGACCTTTCTCGGACCGATATTTGGCAGCGACTTCATACTTCAAACCTTGAGAGACGTTCATGAAATAATGGCCTTCTCTTCATAATAGGATTTTCTTCACTTGAAATTTTGAGAGATTCATACTTGGACCACGACTTCTTCATTTTTCTCCAATCTTTACTTTGGACTTTGATATACAACGATCCGCCTCCTTTTATGACTTGGATCTATTTATCCTCATACCTTGTTAGGGTCTTTTCGGATACACTTCTCCATGACTTTTGGGAGTTTTTGCTTTTCGTCGTGTGTCTCGATCCTTCATATTGATTTTCGATAAATGATTCTTCACATCACTTTGGATCTTTAGCAACAAAATATAGCCCTCATGCCTTGTTAGGGCCTTTTCGGACTCGCCAATCTTCGCATCCCGCTTCAATAAGTTATGCCTTGGCTATGAACTCTAATCCATACCGAACAACTTTTAAACGATCTTGGCAAGAAGCTAAGTAACTTTTCAAATCGTACAACCTTATTTATTAGCAGATAAATTATTAGCAAGCGATGGGAGAATAGGCTCATAATTAACTCACATAAAGTCACGAAAGAATACCGACTTATAATTGGCTCTATCATCTCTCGTTCTCCACAGTTTAAAATCTCAAGGAATGAGACTCGTGGATGCTTAGCCTAGTAAATCAAAGTTTTGGGTTTTCGAGTCGCCTATAGGATCTTGTAAATTCTTAGACTTTTTCAAGTTTAGAAATCGCATTTTAAAGTTCCCTTGATAAACGACTCTCTAGGATCAATTATAGGAACTTGTGAAAAGTTCTTGTTCTTAACCCGTGAGAGTTAAGACTTTCGCGTTTTATAGCTCCCTATATAAAAGCCTAGCAAAACTTGACTTAAACACGTTAAGGATACTAGCTAGAGTAACTAAGATAAGTAAACTCGGGTTGAGTCAACAGATTCACAACGTTTGAAAATTAAAACCACTTTATAAAACATTTATTCTAATAAGGAAAGAAAGTAACTATACAAAGGGAAAAACTAATAGGCCAAAATAGATCAAAAATTGTGAAAAATGTCGAAAATTTGATTTCCGGTTAAAATGAGGACAAATACTAGGAAAAGACCACTTAACTTCGATAGAAGTCCCCCTACACTTAACATAAACATTGTCCTCAATGTTTAAGCATGTGGGAGTAAACTCCCCTACACTTAGGACATTGTGCACTTTGTTTAAATCTCGCTAAGGAAGAAACAACTAAAGGGATTCCTATTTTAATATTGAGAAAATATAAAATAGTGAATTGAAAAGAGTTTACGATAGAACCGGGAAGAAGTGGACACGGAATCACGGGTCGTTAAGAATCGTCAAGAGTGGATCATTGAGCGCTCGAATCCCTGATTAAGAAGAGAGGAGAGGAAAGCAAACCAACGGGTCTCCCCTACACTTATGATAAAGAAAGCGAAAAGATAGATGCATGGGTTGCCTCCCAAGAAGCGCTTGATTTTTGTTAACCGAGTCGTGAGCCTGACTCGACCTTGATCATCAACGGAAGAAGCATGAAACATATCCACCAGGATCGAAAACATAGTTTTCATCCATCAAATAGCACAAGCTTAAGGCGAACAAGGCAAGCCAAAGAAGAGTAGGCAAGGTTCCCTTAAGCAGTGATGGAGCACGGTGGAAGCAAAGGTGAAGTGGTGCAAGCAGATTTCCAGAAGTTCCAAAGATATTTCCTTTTATTTCATCAGGTGGATACTGAGATGGCTGCAGGATATCAATACTGGGGTCGAACACCTTTTCCTTTAGGGGAAAATAGCACTCAGGCTCAGCAGAGTGTGAAGAAGATCCGCGAAGAAGCACAACCTCGTCCTCAGAAAGGGGACAAAGAGGTGTTAACTCATACGTGCTGCGGATTTTGGTGTCGACCGGTTTCTTCTCCTTAGAAAGAATGTGCTTCAAATCCAAAGTAGGATCAAGACGATAATCTTCAAAGTCATAAGGAGGAGCATCACTCTCATGAGGGAAGTAAGTGTTGAGAAATTCAGAGAAGTCTTCCTCAAATGAGTAATCGTCCAAAGTAGGATCGAGTGATGGCGGAGGATCTTCATCATGTGAAGAATCGCTCGAAAGAGTATCAGCCTCATCAAAATCATCATATGTGGGCAGCTCGGGATACTCAGAAGTAAGGTCATCATAATCATCCGAAACTGAGCTAGAATCATCATCATCATAAGCATCAAAGACCGGTGGAGAATCATAAATGGGAGAAGCGTCCAAAGTAGGGAGAAATCATCCACATCATCATTAAAAAGTGGATTATCAATGCAAGAGTCGAATAGAGGATTGTTGTAGACAACAAAGTCATCATGCACATTCATCATATTCACTGATTCTCAGCTTCCAAAGGATTTTCCTGTAAGCTTCCCCATTTTAAAAATTTATGAATCATCCTCAACTCTTAAGATTAACTCACCTTCGGCCACATCCACTAAAGCTCGTCCGGTTCTCAAAAATGGCCGACCAAGTATTAAAGGAATACGAGGGTCCATTTCATAATCAACTACGACAAAATCGACCGGGAAAGTAAATGTGCCAACTTTGATGAACACATCTTCGGCAATACCAACGGGGTAAGCGAGAGTGCGATTAGCAAGTTCGAGAGTCATCTTTGTGGGAGTAAGGTCGGGCAATGATAGCGTTTTCCAAACACTCAGTGGCATCAAATTAATACTGGCCCCGAGATCAGCAAGGGCAGTAAATTCTTCAGTTTTGTTGAACACGCAAGGCAACACAAAACGACTGGGATCTCCAAGCTTTTCCGAAAGTTCTTTAAGAATAACTGCAGAGCAGTTTTCATTTAAGCGTGTGTTGGCGAGTTCAATCAGCTTCTCCTTCTTGTTAAGCAATTCCTTAAATGCTTTAACAAATTTGGGCATGTGGACAAGTGCTTCAAGAAAGCTAATGTTGAAGTTCATTTGAGAAATCATCTTGATATAGCTAGTCACTTGAGAGTCCTCCTTGTTTAGCATTTTGTTCTTGCCCAAGCGAGAAGGATAAGGGATATTGGGTTTGGGTGGTGAAGGTGCAGGTGTAGTAGGTAAAGGTTGAGATGTTGAAGGGTCATTCGTGGGAACTTCATCAGGTCGAGGCGGAGACGGTAATGGTGCACTAATACTAGGTGTAGGAGGAGTAGGGATAAATGGTGGTGGAGGAGTTGTAGATGATGGTGGTGGGATTGTTGGTCCTACGATGGTGACTCCACTACGAGTAGTAATAGCACTCACATTGGCTCGCGGATTAGTGACGGTGTTTGAAGGTATAGAACATGAAGAAGAAGGTTGAGCGGCGGGCAAGAAACTAGCAAGCATATTATTCAAATCATTGGTTTGACTGCTGAAGGAGGATTAAATGTTATCTCAAAGCTCAGATCTTATCTCATTTCCTTGCTTTGTGATATCTCCTTTCAGATTGATAATTTGGCTCTGCAGATTCTTAATTTGCTCACCTTGGGTTCTCATGATGGCTTCAACATCGGAGTTAATGGGTGGGTTTTGTTGGGCGGGTGGGTGATAAGGGTTAGAAGCTCTTGGTGGGATTTGGTTGCTTCTATTGTAGTTGTTGGCGGGGTTTTGGTTTTGAGGAGAAAAACCGGGTGAATGGTAATTGTTGGATCGGTAACTCAGCTGATTTCTATCCCCTTGAGGTCGAGCTTGGTAATTTTCCGGTGAATAATTACCATAAGCTGCATACACATTTTCCGGATTTCCTTGTGTAGAAAGACAATCGATGTATGAGTGAGGACCGCCGCATGTTTCACAAGGATTAGCAACCGCTTTAACTTGTTGTTTTTGTTTGTTTGAAGCGAGAAGCGTGATACTTTTGCTCATTTCAGTCATCATGTGTGTGAGTTCGGTCATATCAGAGTAGTCATGTTCTCAATTAACTCTCTACACTCCTCGGGTCTCCTTTTCATGAATGTGCCACCGGCGGCTCCATTAATCGTATCACGATCTCGAAAAGTCAATTCGTTGTAGAAAGTATCAAATAAGGTTACATGGAGCATGTTGTGGTTTGGACAACGATCAATCAAGACATTATATCTCTCCCAAGCATCAAAAAGAGATTCATCAGGATCTTGCATGAAACCGCTGATTTGATTGCGAAGGCTCGTGACCATGGATGGTGGAAAGTAGCGCGACAAAAAGCGTTGAGTCATGTCATCCCAATTGTGAATAGAATTCTTCGGGAGACGATCAAACCATTTCTCGGCATGATGTAATAAAGTATGTGGAAAGAGTTGTAGGCAAAGTTCATCCATTGTGGCACCAGCCAACTTCATGCTTTGGGTGATTGTAATGAACTTGTGGAGGTGTTTGTTGGCATCATCATCAGGCAATCCACGGAATGGGTTTGTTTGCACTTGTTGAATCATGTGGTGCTTCAACGAAAACTCAGGAGCGTTGATTTGCATCGGCGCAATCGGTCCTCCTCGTCCAAACATGGTAGGTTGACAAAGTTCCTCCATGGTCCGAAGATCGGGCTGTGGAAGAACATTGTTGTTATTATTGAGGTGCGGTGGAATATTATTGTTGTTAACACCTGACATAGCTAAATCTTCTTGAGTCTCGGGCTCTTGATAATTAGAAGATCTAGTACGCATACACCTGAAAATGCAAAAGAAAACAAAACCAAACACAAAGACAATATATATACACGATAAAGATAAAATCTTTTTGGATTTTTGAAAATTTTTAGTTTTTATAGATTTTTATCAATTTTTTTATTTTTTTATTTTTATGGTTTTTTGAATTTTTTAGGCAAGAAAAATAACGCTCACAAGTCAACGGATCCCAAAAAGCAACGCGTCTCTCACAGAAAACCGTTAATCTTTACGAAAAGAGCCAGCAGCGGCGCCATTTGATACAAGGCTTTTGCCCGTATAAAAATTAAAGTTCTTTGGCGTGTGTCTAATCGAATTGATCTAGGTTCTCTATGTGACTCAGTTTTATTTTGGTGGAACAAAAATGTGTCGTTGTAGTATTAAATAAAAGTGTGAAACTCTAAGGTAAAAGTGCAATTAAAGTAAATCTAAAACTAATTAAAGTAAGTGCAAGTATTTAAAACGTGACGAGAAATTAAAAAGGGACTAAAAAGTAAATGACGCAAATTTAAATCTATCTAAGGCAATCTTAAAATGAAACTAAAACTTAAACTAAGGAAAGGATAAAATAAAGCTAAGGCAAATAAACTTAAAGTGCAATTAAATTAAAAGGCGGGAAAAATAAAGCTTGAAAGTAAAAGAATTGAAAGCAGATACCAAAAGAACCTGAAAGAAACCTTGATTCGGAAGTTCAAAACTTCCGAATGAACTGGCTTGACTCGGAACTTTTTGAGTTCCGAATGAAACAAGCTCTTGAGTCGGAACTCCTTGATTCGGAAGACTTCCGGATGAAGCCTTCTTGATCCGGAACATTCGTTCGGAAGACTTGACTCGGAACTTTTAAAGTTTCGAATGAACCCTCTCTGATCCGGAACTTTTTGAGTTCCGAATGAATTGCTTGATCCGGAACTTTTTGAGTTCCGAATGAAACCTTTCTGATCCGGAACTTTTTAAGTTCCGAATGAGATTGCTGACTCGGAAGTTTTGGTGTTGATCCGGAACTTTTTCCTTCGGAATTATTGATCCGGAACTTTTGTGTTGACCCGGAACTCTTCCGGATGAAGCCCCTTGATCCGGAACTTTGAATGTTCCGAATGAACTAACTCCTTCTCTTGGCTCGGAACTCTTCCGAATGAACAAAGACCTGGTCTGAAGCTTTCCTGGGAATCACAAGATACGGAAACCAACTCCCCCGAAGAACAAGGGATCAAAATAACACGACTCTAACCACAAATTAACCAAAATCAAACACAAGATTTAACTAAACTAATAATCAAAACATTAAGTAAACATAAACAAACAATCTAAATCAACAAACTAACAAATTTAACCACAATAATCAAAAACCCACTTGATCAATATAAGAACATGAACATAAACATAAACATAAACACAAAAATCAAAGATTAAGAAAGGTAGATAAGAGATTAACAAGATAAAATAAAGATTGACAATAATTAAATGAAAACTTACTTGAAATTAAAGGAATTTAAGGTGCAAGACAAGGTATTTAAATTGGACAAGTATTTAAATGTGCATAAATTTAAAGGTGCAAGGTAAAGAAAATGAAAGACTAATTGTCACACTTAGCCAACAAAGAAAATAATTAACTAGTCCTAACTATATATAGGTGAGGATTAGGAAGCTTCCTCCCCTCTTTCCTTTTCTCTTAATTACAAGACTAAGTCCTTCCTTCTTTAATCTTCATTAATTGCATGCTTAGTCCTTTTCTTCTTATCTTCTTTAATCTTGGACTTTTAATGACTTTTGGCTCGGGATTTCTTTTGAACTCGTCTTTTAATTCTTCAATAAAATAGACTTGAGTTCCTCGGCTTTTAGTAAACTTCCGTCTTTTGACTTTTTCTTCGATAAATCTTCAGAATTGGTCTTGGACTTCCGTTCTTTTTGCACACTTGACTTCTCGACTCCGTCTTTCATCTTTTTCTTCAATAAAAGCCCATAAATGCCGTGTTTTCTCCACTTTTCAAAATTTCGTCCTAAATCACAACAAAAACACAAACCACACATAATTCTGACATAAAAGACATAAAATACACGTTTTGGTCCGGTTATTATTGTAATTAAGTGGTAAAAAGGATGGGTGTTTACACACCTATCAAATCCCATACACTTGACCATTGCAATGTCCTCATGCAATGCATTAGTTACAAAGCACGTTTACATTTTTCATCATAATTAATCCACGTTGGCCTTTAT
This sequence comes from Glebionis coronaria, assembly GCA_025667525.1. NCBI lineage: Eukaryota > Viridiplantae > Streptophyta > Magnoliopsida > Asterales > Asteraceae > Glebionis > Glebionis coronaria. Next base: position 79,604,796 of record CM046876.1, on the reverse strand, counting down.
TAACGAGCTAGGAAATTAAAATCATACAAAATAAAGAAATCAAAAGCATACCTTGGGTTTTAGAAATGTCATGAATAATCATCATCCTCAAGTTTTCACTTTCTCCAAACCAAGCTTAAAAACGAGATCATTGTTATTATAAGTTAGTAAACTAACACGAACTCATGTGGGCCAATTACTCACTTAGACTCCCTTATTCCTAGGTGTATCTCTTATATTTTATTGTTGTCTTGAATGATCACGAGGATACATTGTTGACTTATTTAGATAGTTATTAAATCCGAAAATAAAGTGAACGATTTAATCAATAGTTAGCTAAAGGAAAAAATCTTTTAAAACTGCTTCTCGGGACCTCCTAAAGTTCATATCTTGGCATAACTCGCTTCGCGATTTGAGACCTTTCTCGAACCGATATTTGGCAGCGACTTCATACTTCAAACCTTGAGAGACGTTCATGAAATAATGGCCTTCTCTTCATAATAGGAATTTCTTCACTTGAAATTTTGAGAGATTCATACTTGGACCACGACTTCTTCATTTTTCTCCAATCTTTACTTTGGACTTTGATATACAACGATCCGCCTCCTTTTATGACTTGGATCTATTTATCCTCATACCTTGTTAGGGTCTTTTCGGATACACTTCTCCATGACTTTTGGGAGTTTTTACTTTTCGTCGTGTGTCTCGATCCTTCATATTGATTTTCGATAAATGATTCTTCACATCACTTTGGATATTTAGCAACAAAATATAGCCCTCATGCCTTGTTAGGGCCTTTTCGGACTTGCCAATCTTCGCATCCCGCTTCAATAAGTTATGCCTTGGCTATGAACTCTAATCCATACCGAGCAACTTTTAAACGATCTTGGCTAGAAGCTAAGTAACTTTTCAAATCGTACAACCTTATTTATTAGCAGATAAATTATTAGCAAGCGATGGGAGAATAGGCTCATAATTAACTCACATAAATTCACGAAAGAATACCGACTTATAATTGGCTCTATCATCTCTCGTTCTCCACAGTTTAAAATCTCAAGGAATGAGACTCGTGGATGCTTAGCCTGTTAAATCAAAGTTTTGGGTTTTCGAGTCGCCTATATGATCTTGCAAATTCTTAGACTTTTTCAAGTTTAGAAATCGCATTTTAAAGTTCCTTTGATAAACGACTCTCTAGGATCAATTATAGGAACTTGCGAAAAGTTCTTGTTCTTAACCCGTGAGAGTTAAGACTTTCGCGTTTTATAGCTCCCTATATAAAAGCCTAGCAAAACTTGACTTAAACACGTTAAGGATACTAGCTAGAGTAACTAAGATAAGTAAACTCGGGTTGAGTCAACAGATTCACAACGTTTAAAAATTAAAACCACTTTATTAAACATTTATTCTAATAAGGAAAGAAAATAGCTATACAAAGGGAAAAACTAATAGGCCAAAATAGATCAAAAATTTTGAAAAATGTCGAAAATTTGATTTTTCGGTTAAAATGAGGACAAATACAAGGAAAAGACCACTTAACTTCGATAGAAGTCCCCCCTACACTTAACATAAACATTGTCCTCAATGTTTAAGCATGTGGGAGTAAACTCCCCTACACTTAGGACATTGTGCACTTTGTTTAAATCTCGCTAAGGAAGAAACAACTAAAGGGATTCCTATTTTAATATTGAGAAAATATAAAATAGTGAATCGAAAAGAGATTAGGATATAACCGAGAAGAAGTGGACACGGAATCACCGGTCGTCAAGAATCGTCAAGAGTGGATCATTGAGCGCTCGAATCCCTGATTAAGAAGAGAGGAGAGGAAAGCAAACCAACGGGTCTCCCCTACACTTATGATAAAGAAAGCGAAAAGATAGATGCATGGGTTGCCTCCCAAGAAGCTCTTGATTTTTGTTAACCGAGTCGTGAGCCTGACTCGACCTTGATCATCAACGGAAGAAGCATGAAACATATCCACTAGGATCGAAAACATAGTTTTCATCCATCAAATAGCACAAGCTTAAGGCGAACAAGGAAAGCCAAAGAAGAGTAGGCAAGGTTCCCTTAAGCAGTGATGGAGCACGGTGGAAGCAAAGGTGAAGTGGTGCAAGCAGATTTCCAGAAGTTCCAAAGATATTTCCTTTTATTTCATCAGGTGGATACTGAGATGGCTGCAGGATATCAATACCGGGGTCGAACACCTTTTCCTTTAGGGGAAAATAGCACTCAGGCTCAGCAGAGTGTGAAGAAGATCCTCGAAGAAGCACAACCTCGTCCTGAGAAGGGGGACAAAGAGGTGTTAACTCATACGTGCTGCGGATTTTGGTGTCGACCGGTTTCTTCTCCTTAGAAAGAATGTGCTTCAAATCCAAAGTAGGATCAAGACGATAATCTTCAAAGTCATAAGGAGGAGCATCACTCTCATGAGGGAAGTAAGTGTTGAGAAATTCAGAGAAGTCTTCCTCAAATGAGTAATCGTCCAAAGTAGGATCGAGTGATGGCGGAGGATCTTCATCATGTGAAGAATCGCTCGAAAGAGTATCAGCCTCATCAAAATCATCATATGTGGGCAGCTCGGGATACTCAGAAGTAAGGTCATCATAATCATTCGAATCTGAGCTAGAATCATCATCATCATAAGCATCAAAGACCGGTGGAGAATCATAAATGGGAGAAGCGTCCAAAGTAGGGAGAGAATCATCCACATCATCATTAAAAAGTGGATTATCAATGCAAGAGTCGAATAGAGGATTGTTGTAGACAACAAAGTCATCATGCACATTAATCATATTCACTGATTCTCGGCCTCCAAAGGATTTGCCTGTAAGCTTCCCCATTTAAAAAATTTGTGAATCATCCCCGGCTCTTAAGATTAACTCACCTTCGGCCACATCCACTAAAGCTCGTCCGGTTCTCAAAAATGGCCGACCAAGTATTAAAGGAATACGAGGGTCCATTTCATAATCAACTACGACAAAATCGACCGGGAAAGTAAATGTTCCAACTTTGATGAACACATCTTCGGCAATACCAACGGGGTAAGCGAGAGTGCGATTAGCAAGTTCGAGAGTCATCTTTGTGGGAGTAAGGTCGGGCAATGATAGTGTTTTCCAAACACTCAGTGGCATCAAATTAATACTGGCCCCGAGATCAGCAAGGGCAGTAAATTCTTCAGTTTTGTTGAACAAGCAAGGCAACACAAAACGACCGGGATCTCCAAGCTTTTCCGAAAGTTCTTTAAGAATAACTGCAGAGCAGTTTTCATTTAAGCGTGTGTTGGCGAGTTCAATCAGCTTCTCCTTCTTGTTAAGCAATTCCTTAAATGCTTTAACAAATTTGGGCATGTGGACAAGTGCTTCAAGAAAGCTAATGTTGAAGTTCATTTTAGAAATCATCTTGATATAGCTAGTCACTTGAGAGTCCTCCTTGTTTAGCATTTTGTTCTTGCCCAAGCGAGAAGGATAAGGGATATTGGGTTTGGGTGGTGAAGGTGCAGGTGTAGTAGGTAAAGGTTGAGATGTTGAAGGGTCATTCGTGGGAACTTCATCACGTCGAGGCGGAGACGGTAATGGTGCACTAATACTAGGTGTAGGAGGAGTAGGGATAAATGGTGGTGGAGGAGTTGTAGATGATGGTGGTGGGATTGTTGGTCCTACGATGGTGACTCCACTACGAGTAGTAATAGCACTCACATTGGCTCGCGGATTAGCGACGGTGTTTGAAGGTAGAGAACTTGAAGAAGAAGGTTGAGCGGCGGGCAAGAAACTAGCAAGCATATTCTTCAAATCATTGAATTGACTGCTGAAGGAGGATTGAATGTTATCTCGAAGCTCGGATCTTATCTCATTTCCTTGCTTTGTGATATCTCCTTTCAGATTGATAATTTGGCTCTGCAGATTCTTAATTTGCTCAACTTGGGTTCTCATGATGGCTTCAACATCGGAGTTAATGGGTGGGTTTTGTTGGGCGGGTGGGTGATAAGGGTTAGAAGCTCTTGGTGGGATTTGGTTGCTTCTATTGTAGTTGTTGGCGGGGTTTTGGTTTTGAGGAGAAAAACCGGGTGAAAGGTAATTGTTGGATCGGTAACTCAGCAGATTTCTATCCCCTTGAGGTCGAGCTTGGTAATTTTCCGGTGAATAATTACCATAAGCTGCATACACATTTTCCGTATTTCCTTGTGTAGAAGTACAATCGGTGTATGAATGAGGACCTCCGCATGTTTCACAAGGATTAGCAACCGCTTTAACTTGTTGTTTTTGTTTGTTTGAAGAGAGAAGCGTGATACTTTTGCTCATTTCAGTCATCATGCGTGTGAGTTCGGTCATATCAGGGTTTGCTGAGGTGGAGGAAACATTGACTCTCGGGTTGTTCCTTGAAGAAGCGGAGGAATCCCAGTTTTTGTGGTGAGTAGTCATGTTCTCAATTAACTCTCTACACTCCTCGGGTCTCTTTTTCATGAATGTGCCACCGGCGGCTGCATTAATCGTATCACGATCTCGAAAAGTTAATCCGTTGTAGAAAGTATCAATTAAGGTTACAGGGAGCATGTTGTGGTCTGGACAACGATCAATCAAGACATTATATCTCTCCCAAGCATCAAAAAGAGATTCATCAGGATCTTGCATGAAACCGCTGATTTGATTGCGAAGGCTCGTGACCATGGATGGTGGAAAGTAGCGCGACAAAAAGCGTTGAGTCATGTCATCCCAATTGTGAATAGAATTCTTCGGGAGACGATCAAACCATTTTCTCGGCATGATGTAATAAAGTATGTGGAAAGATTTGTAGGCGAAGTTCATCCATTGTGGCACCAGCCAACTTCATGCTTTGGGTTATTGTAATGAACTTGTCGAGGTGTTTGTTGGCATCATCATCAGGCAATCCACGGAATGGGTTTGTTTGCACTTGCTGAATCATGTGGTGCTTCAACGAAAACTCAGGAGCGTTGATTTGCATCGGTGCAATCGGTCCTCCTCGTCCAAACATGGTAGGTTGACAAAGTTCCTCCATGGTCCGAAGATCGGGCTGTGGAAGAACATTGTTGTTATTATTGAGGTGCGGTGGAATATTATTGTTGTTAACACCTGACATAGCTAAATCTTCTTGAGTCTCGGGCTCTTGATAATTAGAAGATCTAGTACGCATACACCTGAAAATGCAAAAGAAAACAAAACCAAACATAAAGACAATATATATACACGATAAAGATAAAATCTTTTTGGATTTTTGAAAATTTTTAGTTTTTATGGATTTTTATCAATTTTTTAATTTTTTAATTTTTATGGTTTTTTGAATTTTTTAGGCAAGAAAAATAACGCTCACAAGTGAACGGATCCCAAAAAGCAACGCGTCTCTCACAGAAAACCGTTAATCTTTACGAAAAGAGCCGGCAGCGGCGCCATTTGATACAAGGATTTTACCCGTATAAAAATTAAAGTTCTTTGTCGTGTGTCTAATCGAATTGATCTAGGTTCTCTATGTGACTCAGTTTTATTTTGGTGGAACAAAAATGTGTCGTTGTAGTATTAAATAAAAGTGCGAAACTTTAAGGTAAAAGTGCTATTAAAGTAAATCTAAAACTAATTAAAGTAAGTGCAAGTATTTAAAACGTGACGAGAAATTAAAAAGGGACTAAAAAGTAAATGACGCAAATTTAAATCTATCTAAGGCAATCTTAAAATGCAACTAAAACTTAAACTAAGGCAAGGATAAAATAAAGCTAAGGCAAATAAACTTAAAGTGCAATTAAATTAAAAGGCGGGAAAATAAAGCTTGAAAATAAAAGAATTGAAAGCAGATACCAAAAGAACCTGAAAGAAACCTTGATTCGGAAGTTCAAAATTTCTGGCTTGACTCGGAACTTTTTGAGTTCCGAATGAAACAAGCTCTTGAGTCGGAACTCCTTGATTCGGAAGACTTCCGGATGAAGCCTTCTTGATCCGGAACTTTCGTTTGGACAACTTGACTCGGAACTTTTAAAGTTCCGAATGAACCCTCTCTGATCCGGAACTTTTTGAGTTCCGAATGAATTGCTTGATCCGGAACTTTTTGAGTTCCGAATGAAACCTTTCTGATCCGGAACTTTTTAAGTTCCGAATGAGATTGCTGACTCGGAAGTTTTGGTGTTGATCCGGAACTTTTTCCTTCGGAAGTATTGATCCGGAACTTTTGTGTTGACCCAGAACTCTTCCGGATGAAGCCCCTTGATCCGGAACTTTGAATGTTCCGAATGAACTAACTCCTTCTCTTGGCTCGGAACTCTTCCGAATGAACAAAGACCTGGTCTGAAGCTTTCCTGGGAATCACAAGATACATAAACAAACTCCCCCGAAGAACAAGGGATCAAAATAACACGACTCTAACCGAAAAATTAACCAAAATCAAACACAAGATTTAACTAAACTAATAATCAAAACATTAAGTAAACATAAACAAACAATCTAAATCAACAAACTAAAAAATTTAACCACAATAATCAAAAACCCACTTGATCAAAATAAGAACATGAACATAAACATAAACATAAACACAAAAATCAAAGATTAAGAAAGGTAGATAAGAGATTAACAAGATAAAATAAAGATTGACAAGAATTAAATGAAAACTTACTTGAAATTAAAGGAATTTAAGGTACAAGACAAGGTATTTAAATTGGACAAGTATTTAAATGTGCATAAAATTAAAGGTGCAAGGTAAAGAAAATGGAAGACTAATTGTCACACTTAGCCAACAAAGAAAATAATTAACTAGTCCTAACTATATATAGGGGAGGATTAGGAAGCTTCCTCCCCTCTTTCCTTTTCTCTTAATTACAAGATTAAGTCCTTCCTTCTTTAATCTTCATTAATTGCATGCTTAGTCCTTTTCTTCTTATCTTCTTTAATCTTGGACTTTTAATGACTTTTGGCTCGGGATTTCTTTTGAACTCGTCTTTTAATTCTTCAATAAAATAGACTTGAGTTCCTCGGCTTTTAGTAAACTTCCGTCTTTTGACTTTTTCTTCGATAAATCTTCAGAATTGGTCTTGGACTTCCGTTCTTTTTGCACTCTTGACTTCTCGACTCCGTCTTTCATCTTTTTCTTCAATAAAAGCCCGTAAATGCCGTGTTTTCTCCACTTTTCACAATTTCGTCCTAAATCACAACAAAAACACAAACCACACATAATTCCGACATAAAAGACATAAAATACACGTTTTGGTCCGGTTATTATTGTAATTAAGTGGTAAAAAGGATGGGTGTTTACACACCTATCACAGTACATCAGTATTTTGTTGAATCCAAGACCGTAGTCAGTCAATTGTGATCTCATCCAAAGTACTTGAGCACAACAACCAGACATGGCAATGTATTCTGCCTCCGTACTTGATATCACAACACTTTTCTTCCTTTTGGATGCCCAACTAATCAAACGATCTCCAAGTAATTGCAAGCTTCCTGACGTGCTACGTCTAGTATCTTGACACCCAGCGTGATCCGCATATGCATATGTTGTTAGTGTATACGCTGCGAAACCCTAAAACTGGCGCCTCCATTTTCTAACTTTTTCTTGCCGTTTCTTTTTTCTTTTCTTCATTTATTACTTCTCAATTGATTACGATCTTTATTTTCTTTTTGTATACGCTGTCCCATTCTCTAGTAATTAATTCAAATCTGTAAGGATTTCATTTTTGTACGAAAGTTTACCATTTTTTATTAATTTCTGGATCTGTTATAGCATTCGTTAAGGACTGAGGTTGGATTTATTGAGTTAGTGATTGGTGTGGGATGTTAAAGTAACGTGATTATCATCTTTGGTGAGGGGGTTGGATAGGGTTAGTTTTACTGGTTGTTATACTCTAGTTTTTAGGGTTTCTTTATGTTCTCGTGATGGCTGCTAGAGTACTTGTTTAAGGGTTTTAGGGTTGTTTGTTGTTTCATCATTGGTGCTGCTATCTAGGTGAGTTCTTGTCGTCCTCTATTGTTGCTTGTTTCTACGGGCAACTCTTAGACGGGGGTGAGATGAATTCTAAGATTAAAGTTGCTGATAATGAAGGTAAGAAAATTGATGGGGATGTCGAGCAACCTAAGGCCCCCAAAATCATTAAGTCCATTGTTAAAAAGCCAGGATCATCACATGTGGGCGATTCTACTACTGAACGTAGGAACGTGTTATCTAGTGATGTTTCTTTGAATGAGACTCAATCGGTGGATGTGGGTAAGAAGAATGCATTGACTACTGCTAGGGTTGTGCCAAACCCTAATATGGGATCTGATGAAACGAATCCATTTAATACAAGTGTTGTTGGTGTTTGAGTGCTTGGGGTTCTCCTAACCGTAGGGTTTCCTTTGTTTTGAATGTTGATCAGACGTGTACCAACATTGCTGGTAATAATGGAAGTGTAGTGCCTAACGTTAGCATACCCAACTTCTAATGATGCTAGGGTTACAATGCTTGCAAAGGTTGATACAAGTCCAAATGCTACAAATGTTGTCAGGGATGATGCTACGGTACGGGTTGAACAAACTAATGATAATTGCTTACAACAGGTCGTCAATAATGTTCATGCTCCAAAGGCGAATTTTCGCTTTATTCAATCGGTGACACCTGGTCCGGGAGAGAATGTGGCATTTAATATACATGTTAAGGCTGTTAATGAGGTAAATTCTCGATTTGAGCATACATTGTATGGTTATTTTCTTGGCAAACAACTTGCGTTTCCGGTGGTGGAATATTTTGCTCGACATCATTGGGGTAAATATGGGCTTAACCGGATTATGTTAAATGCGAAAGGGTTTTTCTTTATTAAGTTTAACACTAATAAGGGAATGGAGGATGTAATTGAGAATGGGTCGTGGATGATTAGGAAAATACCTATTATTCTTAAGAAATGGCATCTGGATATGAGGTTGCAAAAGGAGGAGCTTACTCGCATCCCGGTGTGGGTAAAGATACATGATATTCCTATTCAGGTTTTCTCGGAGGATGGTCTTAGTATCATAGCCTCTCATATTGGTAAACCACTTATGCTTGATTCATTTACTAGTGCCATGTGTATTGACTCTTAGGGTAGGAGTAGTTTTTCTCGGTGTTTGATAGAAGTTAAGGCGGATGATGATCTAAAGGAACAACTAGTTTTTGGAGTTCCTTTGGCTGATGGTTGTGCATATACAATAGAGACGGTTACTATTGAGTATGAATGGAGACCTCCACGTTGTGACCAGTGTAAAATATTTGGTCATGATCATGAGTCATGCCCAAAGGTGGTAAAGGTTAGTTCTATAGTTGCTTCTAATGAAGGTGATAATAATGTTGGTGATCAAACCAATGATGGGTTTAAGAGTGTGACTCGAAAGAAGAAGAGAGGGAAGAAGAAGAATGGAGGCACACATGTAGGAACGCATAATTTATATGTTCCTAAAGTGAATATTCCACTTAAAGTGGCTAAGAAGAATTCTAAGATTGCTGATATACCTTCGACGTCTACATTCGTTCATTATAATACGAATGATAGTGGTGTTGCTACATCTAATGCTTATGACATTCTGAATGAATCAGATGAAGAAGAGGTTGAGAATATTTATGATGAGACTGCTAACTTGTTCCATGATAAGAGGGACAAGGCTAAAGTTAAATCATAATCCTTCTATGTTTTGCTAGTAAAGTGTATTGTTATTTTCTAGCTTTGTAAGTGTGTATGGCCTGTCATATACACTAGTTTAGGTGGTTATCAAGCGCTTGTGCTTGAGGTCACTTATTCCACATTCCGCATGCACTTCATGCTTTTTTGGTGTAATATATATTACCGGGGTGGTATTCCCCTTCACCTAAAAAATATAAAATAAAGGAGTCTTTCGGATACCACAGACCACGATGAAGTGTTCCTTTAAGGTACCGAAAGATCCCTTTCACAACATGTAAGTGCTTTTCGGTACGCCGAGCCTGTTACAGGGCACACATGCATATAGAAAATTGTAAATCAGGCCTGCTAGCAGTGAGATAGAGAAGAGTACCGATCATTCCACTATAAAGTTTTAGATCGAAAGCAATCCCATCTCTGTCCTTATCTAACCTGGATCTCTCCACCATTGGAGTATCCACGGGGTCATAATTTTCAAAGTGATACTTTTTCAAAGAATCAAGAGCATATTTTGATTGATTAATGAAGATGCCTCTGGGATTTTGCGAAATTTCTAACCCTAAGAAAAATGAAAATTTTCCCATCATTGACATCTTAAAACGTGTGGACATGATTTTCTCAAAATGATCGGACAATACTTGAGTAGTGACAGAAAATATGATATCATCAACATAAATTTGTACCAGTATCATGTCGTCATCTTCCTTGAGAATGAACAATGTCGGGTCCACTTTGCCTTTGGAGAAGCCTTCCGAGATGAGATATGATGATAGGAGATCGTACCACATGCGTAGAGCTTGTTTCAACCCATAAAGATCCTTCTTGAGCTTGTACACATGATTAGGATACTCCGAGTTCACAATCCATTCGGTTGGCTTACATAGACTTCTTCCCTTAATTCACCACTGAGAAATGCCGTCTTAACATCCATTTGGTAGACGATCATGTTCATGTGAGCAGCATAAGCAAGGAATAGTATGGTTGCTTCCAATCTTGCAACAGGAGCAAAGGACTCTTCAAAATCAATACCCAATGCTTGTTTGTAACCAGGAGTGACCAATCTTGCCTTGTTCTTTAATATTCCACCCAACTCATCGAGTTTGACCTTGTATACCCACAACAACGTAAGAACATTGACGTTGTCAGGTAACAGAACTAATTCCCATACTTCAAGTCTTTTAAATTCATTGAGTTCCTCTTGCATGGCCTCAATCCAACATGACTATGTCATAGCTAGTTGCCATGTTTTAGGTTCAATCTTAGAGAGAAAGGCATTAAAGTAGCAACATAATGCCTGTTCTTATAATTGGTGGCATGTAGAGACTGGTCTTTTAATGGCACCAATAATATTTTGGATTGGGTGATCCTTTGTCCACTTGGTATTGTGAGTTTCAGTCCGGTGGGGTCTGGATTAAATGGTTGTAAGAGCTTCCTCTAAGGTAGACGCACTGTTAGGGTTTTCGGGTATTGGTAAACCAAAGTATGGAAGCTCTTGTATGTCAGCAAATTCCAAATCGTTATCATTGTTATCCTCTTCAACATCATTAGGGACGAGTGGGGGTGAAGATTCAGGTGTATTTTGAAAATTACTAGGGGAAGATACATCTGGTTCAATAGTGAGCGTAGATGCATCGGATTGATCTCCAATATCATGAGCAACAACTTCGAGAATCAGAGCTACTACTGCTGGTGCTGGAGAATCATCACTTGGGGGATCAAAGAGTTCATTAAACATCGGCTAAAATAAATCATCCCAATCGGGCCTTGTTGGTGGTATAAATGATGGAGAAGTAGGATTGTTGGGAACTAATCCAGAACTGATAGTACCGGGTCCCATCTTATGAAGCGCGGGTTCAGAGCTGCGTTGCTCATAAGCCATCGTTGTTAGCTCGTCAAAATCGACATCCATTGTTTCTATTATCTTGCCAAGACGACGGTTAAAAATCCGGTAAGCTTTCTTCGCGGATGAGTAACCAATGAAAATTCCTATATCATCCTTCGGTTGAAGTTTTCCCAAATTTTCACTGTTGATGGTTGGGTAACAAAGTGCACCAAACACATGAAGAAATAACAAGTCGGGTTTTCGTTCATGAAGAAGCTCATACAGAGTTTTTCCATGGCGCTTATGAAAAATAGAACGGTTTTGGGGATAACATGCGGTTGCTACAGCTTCTGCCCATAAGAATAAAGGAGCATTTGCATAAATCAACATACTTCTAGCAGCTTCCATGAGTGTACTATTACGCCTTTCCACGACACCGTTTTGTTGTGGAGTGCGAGCAACTGATGGTTCATGTGAAAGGCCAACTTCTTTATAATAATTCCGCAAAGTCTGATTAAGAAACTCAGTTCCATTATCAGTACGGATTTGGTGGACAATATCATTTAGACGCACTTGGATCATCCTGAGAAACTTGATAATATATGCGGGTGCTTGATCCTTCGTTGTTAAAAACTTTACCCATGTAAACCTTGAAAAATCATCCACAATGACGAGGACGTATTTTCTACCACTCACACTTGCTGTACACATTGGCCCGCAAAGATCCATGGGCAAAAGATACAGTTTTTCTTGATTGGTGTCTTCAGCTTTGGGTTTGTAAGATTTCTTGGTTCTTTTCCCCAATGAACACGGGGAACATAAATGGTCCTTGTTAAACTTGAGCTTTGGAAGACCATGAACAAGTTCGTTTTTAACCAAATTATTAATAACATCAAAATTAAGATGAGATAAACGTCGATGCCAAAACCAGACTTAGTCTTAGATGCTTTGGAGAAAAGACATACAACCGAGTCCTTCCACATAATACACACAAGAAACTGTAACATTCCAAATCTGATATTCACCATAACCCATGATCTTTTCAATGTGGTCATAACCAAATTTAACCGTGCCTAGAAACTTGCTGACAAATTTTTTGACCATAGAGCGATCTCCGGTCATGTGCTTTGAGCACCCAGAGTCCAAGTACCAGAGGATGATTTGGACCACCTGAAAATATCACCAGACAAAGACGATGTATCAGAATCTAATTGTTCATCTGTGTTAGCAGGCACAGATACAATTATCTTAGATTTGCTATCATAAGGCTTTTTAGATTTCTAAATTTTCTTCTTAGTTGTCAGCTTAGATTCTAGTTGTCTAAGATCCTGAGGTACTTCTTCACTTGTAGGCACAATAGTAGGGGCAGACCTAATTAAAGGGCGCTTGATCCATCTTTTACTGCTAGTGTTCCTATTTAAAGGACGCTGAGACCTAGCTTCAGTGGATGTGTTCCTAGTTAAAGTGCACTTAGTTCCATTAATAGTGAAGGTCCTACCAGTGGGACGCCATTGCCATCCAACTTGGGTACGAGTTTCCCCATTTGGCCTCCATTTAAGTTTGTTCCTAATAGCAAACATTTCATTAACGTGATCAACAAGGCATAAATCATAACGCTGAGAAAACATGCATTCGTTACAATTCCAACATTTTAAATCAGAATTCGCTTTGTGCTTAGGCTTCTTCACAACCGTAGAGCTTTTGGTCTTAGCTACATGATTCATTTTATTCAAATTTGAAATGACATTCCAAGGGTGAACTTCTACTTTCTTCTTCATAGTCCTACTAGTGGAAGGCTTGATCCTATCTTTCTTGGTATCGAATTCGCTTTCCATGGTGAAATGGTCGCCCCATACCTTCTGCCTGTCTCATATGTGCGGAACCAGGTCTTTTTCGGTTCCAGCACCCCCCCCCCCCCCCCCTTCGAATACATAGGGTAGGTAGGACTGGCTTGAGATCCTTTAGCCTAGTAGCAACATTTACTCCTATAGAAGGCAAGTAATCATTAGTGACCAATTTTGACTTATCCATGTTGGGTGTACCTAGAGAGGGTTTAGCTCCTGGGTTTTTGTTGAATGGATTAATGGCAATGGTTTTTTTAGTGGTGCAGAACCCGATTGACCTATGTAATTAAGATGCTCTAAGCAGCATTGTACTCGCTTAATGTATGCATGAGCAGAGTAATACTCGCTGTTTGTGGGATCTGATTCATATAGGTCATCTAAAATGTCCCTCTCAAGGTGTATATGCTTAATTGCGTTCTACATGTAATCAGCATATGTGAGCGGGTTGTTCTTATGGTACGGGTTCTTATAGATCACCACTTGGTTGGTTTTTGGAGCACTAGAGGACGATGCAGAGATTTTAGCTGTGTTATCAACAACTTCTTATCCTTTGAGTTGAAGTGTTTCCTTAAGCTCAGCTAAGACCATATTTTTGTCTATGAGTTGAATGTTTAAGTCAGAGATTTCCGCGGACTTTTGGTTCAGTTGGTCAACAAGTGACTTATGTTGTGCCACATTATAAGCGAAGCGTTCTTCTAGTGTACCATAAAGTTGCGAAAATTCCAGCTTTGCTCGTTCAAGCTCCCCTAGAATATATATGATTCTATTTTCCAAGGCATGGTTTTTAGTCTATGCGGGCTCTAGTTCCAATTTCACAGTTTCTACTGATGACTCTCTCTTAAGTCTCATGATCTCTTCCTCTAATGCCTGAATCACCTTGTCACTCGTCTGAACGTTATTTTCACATTCATTGGTTAAAAGAAGAGTTTCATTTTTAGATTGTTGTTCTATTTCAAGAGATATACAACGGTTTTAAAGATCATCAAACGTTTAGAAAGTGATTTATAAGAATCTTGAAGCTTTAAAAATTTAACCTCATATTCGTGACAAGGTTGATTGTCTGTAAAACCCGCATGCTTTTACCATGAATAGTGCCCTTAAGATCGTACGTCCTAGATTAAAACTTACCTTATTCAGTATTGATCACATTCATGTGCTATTAATCAAGTAAGTACATACGTGTATGACATGATAAGTATCGATTACGTACGAACTCATGATAAACAGTTAATAGATATTTCACGTGAACATAATTAAATCATGATCACCATTTTAAAACACGAACTAAAATAATTACGTAAATACATATAATATAATTACGAGCATTAAGAATACGATAAACTACATGATAAAATAAACAGAAACACTTTAAACACGAACACGTTTAACCACGAACGAACACGAAACATCGGGACACGAAAAACATTTGGGTTACCCCATGTGGGCCCCATGAACCACGAAATTAAGGAGGAGAAATGGGCCTAGCCCATCATTTTTACTAAATAAGGGGTTAAGGGAAAAATGCATTCATTTTCACTTTTCAAGAAATTAAACATAAAACCCTAAAACGTTTTCTCCTCTCCTTCCTTTTCCCTTTTGTAGCCGCCACCTATAACACACCTAAGAGGGGTGTTCTTGTTGATTTTGATCTTGGATATTGTACAAGTATTAGTGTTTGTTCATCCTTAATTCATCTACACATTCGGTATATTTTTTTAACCTTTCTTTTTAATTCCTTCTTTTGATTTGATTTGGTAAAATTGATTAAGAACATGATGTTTTTAAAACCTATTTTAAAAACATAAAATAAACATGTATTTGGTTAAGAAGTAAAATCAAAAGGGTGTTTTACGGGTGTTTGGTTTAGCCGACGCCTAGACCGTGCCCCAAGGGGGTCACGGCTTGGCCTAGAAACCACCACCGAGACCGTATGGTCCCGGTTTGGTGGTGTGGGTCCCACGGCAGCAAGGAACCAAGGGGAACCCCGATTTGGTTCGGGGTACGGTGTCGATATCATGCCCGGTTCACGGTTCGTTGGTTAAATCATGATCTATGTTACATGTTAATTTTTTTATGAATCATGAACTTAGGATATAAATTAATTAATAACATGAGATATTAATTAAATCATGACTTAGGTTATTCTAATTATTAATTTAGCATGATATTAATTTAACCTAAGTATTTTATGTTATAAGTTATAATTAATTAATTATTTAAAACATGCCTATAATTAATTAATTTAGACATGACTTAGGTTATATTATTAATAATAATAATACACATTTTAACCTAAGTATTTTCATTTCATTTTAATTAAAATATGTTATACTTTAATTAAAATGCTTAACCTATAGTTTAATTAAAATACATGAAATAATAATTAAACTATACACTATATCATATGACTTAAGAATAAGTATGAAAACACTTAGACTTATATGTTAGCTTATGTAACCAGCTTAATTCTATATATGGAAATCTATCTATTTCAGGCAGCTAATCTAATCATGGAAACCTTCTATATATGGAAACTTATTTAATTAAGGCAGCTGATCTATTTTTAGAAACTAATATATTTTAAGCAGTAAATTCTATTTTTAGAAACTTTCTATTTTTGGAAACTTTCTATTTTTGGTAACTTTCTATTTTTGGAAACTTTCTATTTTTGGAAACTTTCTATTTTTGGAAACTTTCTATTTTTGGAAACTTTCTATTTTTGGAAACCTGCTATTTTTGGAAAGTTACTTATTATTACACAGTAAGTATAATAATACATGAAATACCAGTAATACTTAAACAGATTAATTAGAATACAAGATAAACACAGTTTAAGGCTTTAAACAGTGAACCATGACCTAAAACATACCAAGTCAGCTAAAATGAGACATAAAACCCAGTACGTAATCAGTGAATCGATACTTATACACGTGTGTATTTATGTAGCTTTAGTGATCCAGAAGTAAGAGTCTTTCTTCCGTTCATTCACTGGACTTGAGGTACGGATTCCCGTCCTTTCATTATGGACATTCTTTCCTTATTAGGATTTCCCCGTATGCAGCCAACTGTTTTCCCCAGCATTTGTTTTATTGTTTTGAACTGCTTATGTTTAATTAGCATAATCTATAGCCATATACAAGCATGACCAGTTTCACCTAGTTATGGAGGTACCATAACCATAGCATTGGAGGCACCGATGTTATGACTTCCCCACGGCGGAGTGATTGCTCGTGGCGTCCCTTTTCAGTTTTGGCCATATTATTATATCAGGTGGGGCGTATGGGTGCATCCTAGTTACATGTTTTATTCAGTTTATCATGGTGAATGTGGTGTGTGCCTTGCACCCTTCACAAGGAGTTGATCCCTCCTACCCAAACCAGTATATTGATTAGAGGCATCCCCTCTAATCAGCATGATGAGGTCACCCCTCCAAGTATTCATGCACGTGACCTTTTCATGACCTATATGGGCTATGGTATATATATGTTAAAACAGTTTTCACAAGATAAACATAAGGCTTTTCGAACTATAAAACCAGTTTTCTTGTTACTTAACCAGTTTTCTCATAACTTAGTCTTCCGCTGTTATATGTTGCATGCTTATCCTATTTCATGCTATATTGTATATCCGTGCACTGAGCGTTTTGCTCAGCCGTTACTTTCCTTTCCATGTCCCAAAACGGCAGGTACCCAAGACTCGAGCATTTGGAGGACATGCATAGGATGGAAGCTGCCATAGACTTCTTCTCCTGTTCCTTCATATATTTATGTTTGTTTAGTCTTTCATTCAGTTCATTTACTTTGTTATGTTTTGGGCTTATGTTTGGGAACCGATGTTTGATTCCGGTTTTCCCTATGGTCATGTATGTTTTACTACATATTACCTTGCATGCTTTGATGACACGCCATAATTACGCGTGACATTCCATTTATCAAAATGGGGTGTTACAATTATGGTATCAGAGCCCAAGGCTTCGACCTGTAGGCTCTAAAACTCGACCTGTGACTAGTGGGTAGTCACCAGGAGCTTCCTAAGCCAACGATTGTTATTCCACGTATTGATGTTTCAGCGCGTTGTTGTTTTAACCATTATGTTTTCAGCACCTTTTTGTTTTAGCCATGACGTTTTCAGCACCTTGTTGTTTTCACCATGATGTTTTCACCAGTATCGTCTTACTAATATGGAATGAACAACCGTCATCCATACTTAGTTATGTGTCAGTGTCTATGCATGATGTTCCTAGTGAACTGTGATTATGTGAACTGAACCCCAGTAGTTCATAATTTTCACATAAAATTTTTTCTGTTAAGTTTTGACAATGACTTTTAATTATTATGTTTCATGCATTCATGCATTTATATCATATGTCATCTGTTGCAGGAATTTTGACTAAGTAATGGTTGGTACAGGACTGGCCCTATTTAGTCGCATGTGCTTTTATCGAAACTTTTAACTTTGGGACCGACCCATAGGCGTCCCCTTGCCATGTCTTTTGTTTTGGAACCGACCCATAGGCGTTCCCTCGCACATATAAAGGTTTTATAAACTACATTACGCATTCATGCACTGTTTTCTTGCATAAAATTTTTTCTCATGATTTAAATTGGCATAAAAAAAATTTTTCATGTCCCATCATAAGTTATTATGTCTTTATGTCAAGTATGCCTTCATACTGTCATGGTTAACTTCAGTTTCATGCTGATTATGTTATACACTTCTTCGTAATAGATGATTTCATGTTTCCTCATGATAATTCCGTCTTCATGTTGATTATGTTTCACGCCCCTTTTGTTATTTACGTGGTCCTGCAAAACATTGTTAGATTTCTTGAATCATGCTTTCATGATAGTCATGGATGGTTTCCATTGATCATGCTGTCAGGCAAATCATCGTTGAATTTTGCGTAACCACACTTTAGCGTTTCTCTATGCAACCAGAATGATGTCTATGCTAATACTGCCAGGTTATCATGATGGTTTTTCTAACCGTTTAACCGGTTTACTTTCCTTAAATCATGACAAATGATCGAGCCCATACCGATCATTTCATGTGCATTCCATGTGTACTCCACGTACCGTATTTCATGTGTATTACATGTACCTTAATCCATGCGTATTCCACTTGCAATACTTCACGAGAATTCGCTAGTCGATTCTAAATCGTCTCAGGCGTATGTTCACTTGCTGATATTCTACAAGGTTGTCGATGCCGCTCATAGCTTGGAGATGTTACTGAAGGTTGATGCTGCTGATGTTGGGAGACGCTACGAGATGCTGATGCTGTTCACAACCTGGAGATCCTAAAAGACGAAGATAAAGGCGTCGGAGCAAAGCAATTGGACGAGAAGATGCTTCACCATCAGACAATTCCCATCAATCATTGTCCCAAATTCATAATTACATGTCACACGTCGTTCGGCTGTCATTTCAGCCATATGAGTCCAAACCAGTACCAGCCGGCCACTCAGCTAAATAGTTACATGAGTCACTGTCATGAGAATGACCGTCATGGAACCGACAGACAAGATGATAGTAACCACTACTATGACAGCAACTATCCTAGAAATCACAACCGAGGCTCCGGCCACGGACGTGATCAGACATACAAATGATCAGTAACCCAACCGATCCGCCAATTCTGGCATTTTAACCTAATATTTGTAGTTCTAATTGTTTCACATCTCGAGACACATGTCAAGACATAAGTCAAGACACATGTCTCACGTATACTTTCTGAGGACACATGTCAAGATACCAGTCAAGACATATGTCACGCTTACATTTCTCAGGACACGAGTCAAGACACATGACTCACATCTAATTATGGAACATTTCTAAGAAATTCAGGGTACCCTCCAAGGGTATATCCATTTTGTTGTGCCATGTATTAATCAGGCCACAAGAATTTCAATACCATTACCGGCGCATAAGTGAGAACTGTCACGTTGCCGATGTCACTTTCATTTCTTTCACCATATTTCATGTATTCATGACCATGAAGGACGCCTTTCGTATTCCTACGCATACGAAGGTTTTCCTTCAGCTTAATGATAAGACCCAAGCTGCTAACGCATTTCCTCGGACAGACACGAGATGAATTTTATCCTAATTATGTACTATGAACACCACACCATGCTATGATTCATAATTATGTACAGTAATGTTCAGGCTCCTGAATACATTCAGTTTGATTTCCATCAGGAAAATCTATGCAATTATCTATGCTTACAAGCATGTGCATTGTTAGCCATGGTCGCTAAAATTTTGTAGCTGTCAGTAAGACACAACCACTTAACTCTTTTACGCATAGCCAGTTGATTATTCCAAAGTCTTCCTATACATTCCAGAAGAACCTTCAAGGAGAAGGATGGTACCATGAGATTATGTGTCGACTATCGTCGACTTAAACAAATCACCATTCATGACCGTTATTCTCCTCTACATATTGACAACATGTCCAATCAACCGTATAGTGTTAATCACTTTTCCAAGATCGAACTCACGATCATGCTGCCAACAATGATGAGTGGAAAAGCAGGATATGTCCATGACTGCTATTCGTACACGACTCGGTCATGCTAAATGTATGATTTTGAATTAGTCTCATCAATGCTCCAACCGCATTATGGACTTAATAAATTGAGTTCCATGAACTCCTAAACAAATTCATCAGCGTTTTCATTGAGGATCACCTGATTTCCTCTAAGCCTAGAGAAGAACAGGAAGACCCTATCTACACTATGTTGCAAATTCTATGACAAGAGAAATTCTACCCTGGAAACTTTTCCAATATCAATTATGTTTGATTACAGTGACACACTGAATCACATGGGTTTCTATGGTTAATCTTACCATGACTCAGCTTATGCGTAAAGGAGAGAACCCTACACTACATTAGGTGTTCTAGGAAATCCTACGCTAGGAGAAGTCTGATTCAAAGACTCAGAGTTTCACAACCTTCTATGTATCAAGTTTCTACGAAGCAGGATACAGCTACGTCCATATCTGTGTACCTGACATACCAACAGGCTAAGATAGGACACCAACAAACTGGGATGTTTCATCATCTGAAATTGTGAACTAAAATGGGACAAGATCTACACGGATTTTGGTTACCAGACTTCAGCAAACTCAGAAGAAGCAGGATGCTATCTGGGTTATTATCAACAGTTTGATCAAGTCTGCAGAATCCTTACATCCGTACGGATTTCAGAACCAACAGATTGAACAAACATGTTCCAGCCAAGGCTCATCCGATCACTTGGCAATCCCTCAGCTATCGGGTCAGACAAAGATTCGTAATTGTACTCCTAACTTACTTCACGTCTTCATTCTAATTCCACGACTTGCTTTCGCGCTCACGTTCATGACACTATTCACGTTCATGATCGTATTTTGGCTTACGATTCTACGTTCATTTCTTTTCTCGTTCTAGAAGTTGCAAGAACTTGTGAGACCAGATCCAAGTTTAGTATAACTCTCCATCATCAGATAGACGTTTCACGTCATATTCCACGTCTCACCTTGTAGCGTTTGGCGTCACCGCCATTATATTATATGATCACGATATGTCTCACATGTCATGTTCATTCCACGTTCCTCATATCATGATCAAATTAGGTTACACGTATCATGGATCACGATATGTTTTCTCATACTACACTCGCCATATCTCCACGTAGCACGTTCAAAATTTTTCACGTATCACGTTCAAAATTTTTCACGTACTACGTTTCTTTATGTCTCGCGCATCGTTTCTAATTATCAGTTAAGTCAGATGGTCTTGCATCGTAACGTTTGAGTTACCCTTGCACGTTAACTCTTATTTTTCTCGATCGAATTTAGGGGATCTACCTTCCGTTGATAACCAAGAATTTCTTCGTATTCCAAATCAAGGTCAGGAGGACCAAGATTTATCATTAGTGTCAGGATCTTCTGAAGGAACCGTTCCAAGAGGGAGGCCACTTGGAAACGGACAAGTTCATCCGGACTTTTATCCGTTTTTCCTCATCAATTAGATATGTCCTTTCAGTCACGTCACGTTCCATGTCTTTTCAAGACATGTCACGTTCCACGTTCCCTTCTACCATGTCACCTTCATTTCCGTTATTTTGCATACCTTTCCAGTTTGATTCGGGTATGTTTTGCTTCCAGTTACTTTATCTATAATTCGGGGACGAATTATTCTTTTTAGGGGGAAAGAATTGTAAAACCCGCATGCTTTTACCATGAATAGTGCCCTTAAGATCGTACGTCCTAGATTAAAACTTACCTTATTCAGTATTGATCACATTCATGTGCTATTAATCAAGTAAGTACATACGTGTATGACATGATAAGTATCGATTACGTATGAACTCATGATAAACAGTTAATAGATATTTCACGTGAACATAATTAAATCATGATCACCATTTTAAAACACGAACTAAAATAATTACGTAAATACATATAATATAATTACGAGCGTTAAGAATACGATAAACTACATGATAAAATAAAAAGAAACACTTTAAACACGAACACGTTTAACCACGAACGAACACGAAACATCGGGACACGAAAAACATTTGGGTTACCCCATGTGGGCCCCATGAACCACGAAATTAAGGAGGAGAAATGGGCCTAGCCCATCATTTTTACTAAACAAGGGGTTAAGGGAAAAATGCATTCATTTTCACTTTTCAAGAAATTAAACATAAAACCCTAAAAAGTTTTCTCCTCTCCTTCCTTTTCCCTTTTGTAGCCGCCACCTATAACACACCTAAGAGGGGTGTTCTTGTTGATTTTGATCTTGGATATTGTACAAGTATTAGTGTTTGTTCATCCTTAATTCATCTATACATTCGGTATATTTTTTTAACCTTTCTTTTTAATTCCTTCTTTTGATTTGATTTGGTAAAATTGATTAAGAACATGATGTTTTTAAAACCTATTTTAAAAACATAAAATAAACATGTATTTGGTTAAGAAGTAAAATCAAAAGGGTGTTTTACGGGTGTTTGGTTTAGCCGACGCCTAGACCGTGCCCCAAGGGGGTCACGGCTTGGCCTAGAAACCACCACCGAGACCGTATGGTCCCGGTTTGGTGGTGTGGGTCCCACGGCAGCAAGGAACCAAGGGGAACCCCGATTTGGTTCGGGGTACGGTGTCGATATCATGCCCGGTTCACGGTTCGTTGGTTAAATCATGATCTATGTTACATGTTAATTTTTTTATAAATCATGAACTTAGGATATAAATTAATTAATAACATGAGATATTAATTAAATCATGACTTAGGTTATTCTAATTATTAATTTAGCATGATATTAATTTAACCTAAGTATTTTATGTTATAAGTTATAATTAATTAATTATTTAAAACATGCCTATAATTAATTAATTTAGACATGACTTAGGTTATATTATTAATAATAATAATACACATTTTAACCTAAGTATTTTCATTTCATTTTAATTAAAACATGTTATACTTTAATTAAAATGCTTAACCTATAGTTTAATTAAAATACATGAAATAATAATTAAACTATACACTATATCATATGACTTAAGAATAAGTATGAAAACACTTAGACTTATATGTTAGCTTATGTAACCAGCTTAATTCTATATATGGAAATCTATCTATTTCAGGCAGCTAATCTAATCATGGAAACCTTCTATATATGGAAACTTATTTAATTAAGGCAGCTGATCTATTTTTAGAAACTAATCTATTTTAAGCAGTAAATTCTATTTTTGGAAACTTTCTATTTTTGGAAACTTTCTATTTTTGGTAACTTTCTATTTTTGGAAACTTTCTATTTTTGGAAACTTTCTATTTTTGGAAACTTTCTATTTTTGGAAACTTTCTATTTTTGGAAACCTGCTATTTTTGGAAAGTTACTTATTATTACACAGTAAGTATAATAATACATGAAATACCAGTAATACTTAAACAGATTAATCAGAATACAAGATAAACACAGTTTAAGGCTTTAAACAGTGAACCATGACCTAAAACATACCAAGTCAGCTAAAATGAGACATAAAACCAAGTACGTAATCAGTGAATCGATACTTATACACGTGTGTATTTATGTAGCTTTAGTGATCCAGAAGTAAGAGTCTTTCTTCCGTTCATTCACTGGACTTGAGGTACGGATTCCCGTCCTTTCATTATGGACATTCTTTCCTTATTAGGATTTCCCCGTATGCAGCCAACTGTTTTCCCCAGCATTTGTTTTATTGTTTTGAACTGCTTATGTTTAATTAGCATAATCTATAGCCATATACAAGCATGACCAGTTTCACCTAGTTATGGAGGTACCATAACCATAGCATTAGAGGCACCGATGTTATGACTTCCCCACGGCGGAGTGATTGCTCGTGGCGTCCCTTTTCAGTTTTGGCCATATTATTATATCAGGTGGGGCGTATGGGTGCATCCTAGTTACATGTTTTATTTAGTTTATCATGGTGAATGTGGTGTGTGCCTTGCACCCTTCACAAGGAGTTGATCCCTCCTACCCAAACCAGTATATTGATTAGAGGCATCCCCTCTAATCAGCATGATGAGGTCACCCCTCCAAGTATTCATGCACGTGACCTTTTCATGACCTATATGGGCTATGGTATATATATGTTAAAACAGTTTTCACAAGATAAACATAAGGCTTTTCGAACTATAAAACCAGTTTTCTTGTTACTTAACCAGTTTTCTCAGAACTTAGTCTTCCGTTGTTATATGTTGCATGCTTATCCTATTTCATGCTATATTGTATATCCGTGTACTGAGCGTTTTGCTCAGCCGTTACTTTCCTTTCCATGTCCCAAAACGGCAGGTACCCAAGACTCGAGCATTTGGAGGACATGCATAGGATGGAAGCTGCCATAGACTTCTTCTCCTGTTCCTTCATATATTTATGTTTGTTTAGTCTTTCATTCAGTTCATTTACTTTGTTATGTTTTGGGCTTATGTTTGGGAACCGATGTTTGATTCCGGTTTTCCCTATGGTCATGTATGTTTTACTACATATTACCTTGCATGCTTTGATGACACGCCATAATTACGCGTGACATTCCATTTATCAAAATGGGGTGTTACATTGTCTACCACAACATTTACATTCTCAAAAATATTCATAGAGAGATGATGCACATCGATCATCACATTTATTCACAAAGAGATTTACAATATCAAAAGACATCACTTTTCCGAAGAGTCGGTCGTTTTCTTTTAAAACTTTTTCTTTCTCAACTAGCATAAGGTCATAAGCGTCATCCATTTCATAGAAAGCTCTTTGGACGTCTTTAAGTTCCGAAAGTAAGTTTTGATCGATAGCTTTTAATATCTGTTTTTCAATTAGTAAAATTGTTCTTCGTTTCTATTCGAATTGATCTCCGGTTTAACGTGTAACTCAATCGTTTTTTGTTAATAAAAAGAAAGGTTGATAATCTATAACTATTTAAAAATAAACTAAAATAAATGACAAAATATAAAAGAAATAAACAATTTAAAACTTGACTACAAGTGAATTTAAAATAAAACTTAAACAAAACAATTTAAAATAAGGTTTGACAAAAATGGCGGGAAAATTAAAATTTGAAAACAATTTAATTCGTAATAAAAATCAAAATATAATTCGGAAAACAAAAAACAAACCTAATTTGGAATCTACTCTTATACCTAATTCGAAAACTTGTGAAATTGACCTAATTCGGAATTTGAAATTTTTAACTAATTCAGAATGTGTATATGAGATCTAATTCGGGAAGTGAACCATGTTTTTAATTCGGAAAGTGGTCATTAGCTAGTTCAGAATAATCTAAAATCTAACCTTATATGGAATACTTATGTTATACCTGATTCGGAGAAACGTTTCAATCTAATTCGAAAAAAACAAATTTGTAATCTGGAATATAAAGAAGTGTACCTAGTTCGGAATCCTATCAAGTTAACTTAACCTAGTTTGGAAAAAGTGATTTGCACCTAGTTTGGAATAATCTGAAACTTAACCTAGTTCGGAATATGTATTAAAACATAAGTCGGAATAAAATTGAGACCTAATTCGGAAAAAATAAATCTACACCTAATTCGGAATAACTGATAAAACTGACCTAGTTCGGAATACACTTAAAGACCTAATTCGGAATACTGGTTTTATTTAATTCGGAATAAGAACTAAGTTTATAATTCGAAATCCTAGGGTTTATTAATTCGGGAAAAAGTTTTTGAAATTAATTTGGGAAAAATTAAAAATAAGCTAAAACCAAATAACCAAATAACCAAAAATTAAGCCAAACTAATTTTTAGAAAAAGCTAAACAAGACTCAAATCAAAAATTCTAAAAACAGCAAATAAGCAAAATATATAAAAATCAATTTTAAAAATATTAATATACCAAATCCACTCTTAAAAATAAGCTAAACACAAAATAAACAATAAGCACAATAAGCTATAACCATCAATCACATAAAAACAAAAAGAACAATGAAATAAGCACTTCACTCAAATAAGCAATGAGATCAAATAATCTACATGATTAACCAAATCAACATAAAATTAAAAACAAGAAAGGAAGAATGAGATTAATTAAAAAGCTTGAATTAAAGATGAAGATTAAGATTCAACAACTTAAATATTAAGATGAAAAGCTTAAGAACATGGAAGAAAACTAGAGGGAGAAAGTAATTTTACACCTACTCCTAATTACCTTAATGAAAAACTGTCTAATGAAATGAAAAGACTAACTACAAATGAAAGATATGAAGCCTATTTATAGTGGAGGAGTAGTTGTTGTGCTGCTTTCTTTTTTCTCTTTGTCTTCTCGTCTTTTTAATTTATTCGTCTTTCTCGACTTTGTCTCGGGATTTGTCGAATAATAAAATGAACTCGTCTTCTTATTTTCTTCTTTTATTAGATTTGGTTCTTCAACTTCGTTAAACTTCCGTCTTTGGTCTTTTTCTTCGATAAATCTTCAGAATAGGCCTTTGACTTCCGTTCTTTTTGCACTCTTGATCTTCTGACTTTGTCTTTTGTCTTTTTCTTCGATAAAAGCCCGTGAAAGCCCGTGTTTTCTTCCTTTTTCATCTTTTGGTCCTAAAACACAACAAAAACACAAACCATGAATAATTCTGACTTTTACGACATTAAACATACGTTTTGGTCTTGTTTTTATTAATTTTAAGTGGTAAAAGGATAAGTGTTTTCACACTTATTAAATCCCCTACACTTGACCATTGCAATGCCCTCATGCAATGCATTAATTTCAAAGAAAGATTTACATTCTTCTTATAATTAACCCACCTTGGCCTTTATTACATACTACAATACTATGAAAACTAAAAAGATAGAAAATTTTCAAAATGTTTGAAGGAAACTTGTAAAGAAATCAAAGACTTATATTAGGGCTTTTGATGTCATGAATATTTATCCCCTCAAGTTTCATGTTCCCCATACCAAGCTTTAAAACGAGATCATTGTTATTATAAGTTAGTAAAGCTAACACTTACTCATGTGGCTTAGTTATTCACTTAGACCCCCTTATTCCTAGGTGTATCTCTTATATTTTATTTTTGTCTTGAATGATCACGAGGATGCATTTTTTTGACTTATTTCGATAATTTATTAAGGCCGAAAATACAGTAGGACGATTTAATCAATAGTTAGCTAAAGGACAAAATGTTTTAAAACTGCTTCTCGAAACCTCATAAAGTTCATATCTTGGCATAAGTCGTTTCACGATTTGAGACCTTTCTTTGACCGATATTTGGCATTGACTTCATACTTCGAATCTTGAGAGACGTTCTTGAAATAATGGTCTTCTCTTCATAATTGGAATTTCTTCACTTGATGTTTTTGAGAGATTCTTCAAACTTAGACCACGACTTCTTCATTTTTCTTCAATCTTTACTTGGGATTTTGATATACAACGATCCGCCTCCTTTTCGGACTTGGATCTATTTATCCTCATACCTTGTTAGTGTATTTTTGGATAGACTTCTCCATTATCTTTATGGAAGTAATTGCTTCTTGTCGTATGTCATGATCCTTCATATTGATTTTTGATAAATGATTCTTCACATCACTTTAGATCTTTAGCAGCAAAATGTAGCCCTCATTCCTTGTTACGGCCTTTTTGGACTCGACAATCTTCGCATCCCGTTTCAATAAGTTATGCCTTGGCTATGAACTCTAATTAATCCTGAGCAACTTTTAAACCATCTTGGGCTAGAAGCTAAGTAATATTTTTCCAATCGTACGACCTAATTTATTGCATTTATTAATTAACAAGCGATGGGAGAAAAAGCTCATAATTAACTCACATAAATTCATGAAAGAATACAAAACTTATAACTGACTATATCATCTCTCGTTCTCCACAATCTAAAATCTCAAGGAATGAGACTCATGGATGCTTAGCCTAATAAACCAATTAAGGTCCATATGGTTAAGGATACTAGCTAGAGTAAACTCAATTAAGTAAACTCGGGTTGAGTCAAAATATTCACGACGGGCCTAATATATCAAAGACATCTAAACTTGTTAAAACCCTTTTATTTAACTTTATTCTTGAAATGAAATAAATACATACGATGTAAGAAAATAACGATAACAAAGGAAAATACTACTAGGCCAAAATAGATTAAAAATTTTGAAAATTGTCGAAAAATCAATTTTCCGGTTAAAATAAGGCCATATACATGGAAAAGCCCACTTAACTTCGATAGAAGTCTCCTATACACTTAATATAAACATTGTCCTCAATGTTTAAGCATGTTGAAATAAACTTCCCTACACTTAGGACATTGTGCACGTTGTTTAAATCTTGCTAAGGAAGAGACAACTAAAGTGATTCCTAATTCAACATATATGATAAAATATTGAATCATAAGAGTTTAGGATAGAACCGGGAAGACGGGTACACGGAATCACGGGTCGTCAAAAGTCATCAAAAGTGGATCTTTAAAAGCTCTAATCCCAGCACATCATAAGAAAGAAAACAACAAACACATACTAGGGTCCCCCTACACTTATTATGAAAACGGAGAAAAATGGATAGATCATCGGGTTGCCTCCCGAGAAGCGCTTGTTTTTGTTAACCGAGTTACGAGCCTGACTCGACCTCGAATACTATGGTTGAAAGTACATAGGAAACCTTGAAGAAAATCCGTCGGGGTCGAATACATGGTTCTCATCCAACAAGTAGCATAAGCCCAAGGTGAAGAGCACAAGCCAAAGTAGAGTAGGTGAGGTTCCCTTAAGAAAATGTTGAGCATGGTGATAGAAGGTGTGGTACAATGAAAGCGTAGCTCAGTATTCTCCAAAACTCTTTCCTTTTATTTCATCAGATGGATACTGAGATGGCTCAAAAACTATGATACCCGGATCGAAAACCTTTTCCTTTAGAGGAAAATAAGAATGACACTCAGTAGAACTTGAAGAAGATTCGCTCATATATCTCACAATCTCATCCGAAGAAGGTGGAAAGAGAGGTGTCAAAACATAAGTACTGCGGATGTTGGTATCTTTCGGTTTCTTCTCCTTTGAAATGGGTTTCTTAACATCCGAAGGAGGGTAGAGGCAAAAATCAAAATCTAAAGTAGGAAAATCATGCTCATTAGGAAAGTAAGTATTGAGAAAGGTGGCGAAATCTTCCTCAAAAGAGTAATCCTCTAAAGTAGTATCAAGCGTTGTTGGTGGAGGATACTCATCAAAAATAGGAGCAAAATCATCATTAGAAGACACAACAGTTGAAGAATCACTCGAAAGAGTGTGAACATCATCAAAGTCATCATAAGTCGGCATGTCTTCATACTCGGAAGTAGAATCATCATATTCACTAAAAATTGGTGGAGCATCCAAATCGGAAGTATAATCATCATATTCATCATAGATTGGTGGAGCATCATAGATTGATGGAGCATTCAAATTGGAAAGAGAATCATTAGGATCTTCCACCTGTTCTTCAAAAAGTGGATTATCATAGAAAGTCTCGAAAAGAGGATTGTTGTGTAGCACTAAATCATTGACAACAAGCTTTGTAGTTTCCAAAGGAGAAGTAAGTAACTCGTCTTGAAACACATCAATCATTTTTGCCGATTCTTTTCCATTGAATTTGCTTGTAATCTTACCCATTTTAAAACTTGTTGATCATTCCCGACCCTAAGAATTAGTTCCCCTTCGGCAACATCGACTAAATCTTTTCCGGTTCTAAAGAATGGTCGTCCAAGTATTAACGGAATACGAGGATCCATCTCATAATCAACAACAACAAAATCAACCGGAAAAGTGAAGGTACCAACTTTAACAAAAACATCTTCGGCAATACCAACGGGAGATTTGATTTGCTAGCTCAAGAGTCATACGTATTGGTATAAGATCGGGTAATGATAACTTCTTTCAAACACATAATGGCATTAGATTGATACTAGCCCCGAGATCGGCTAAGGCAGTACATTCTTCGATTTGGGAAAATGTACAAGGTAACACAAAACGACCAGGATCTCCAAGTTTCTCCGGAAGTTCTTTAAGAAGAACTACAAAACAGTTTTCATTTAATCGAGTATTGACAAATTCAGCCATCTTCTCCTTCTTACTAAGAAACTCCTTGAACGTTTTACAAAATTTCGGCATTTGGACAAGTGCTTCAAAAAAGCTAAAGTTAAAGTTCATTTGGGCGATCATCTTCAAGAAGGAATTAACTTGAGTATCCTCCTTAGTGAGCACTTTGCACAAACTATGATACCCGGATCGAAAACCTTTTCCTTTAGGAGAAAATAAGAATGACACTCAGTAGAACTTGAAGACGATTCGCTCATATATCTCACAATCTCATCCGAAGAAGGTGGAAAGAGAGGTGTCAAAACATAAGTACTGCGGATGTTGGTATCTTTCGGTTTCTTCTCCTTTGAAATGGGTTTCTTAACATCCGAAGGAGGGTAGAGGCAAAAATCAAAATCCAAAGTAGGAGAATCATGCTCATTAGGAAAGTAAGTATTGAGAAAGGTGGCGAAATCTTCCTCAAAAGAGTAACCCTCTAAAGTAGTATCAAGCGTTGTTGGTGGAGGATACTCATCAAAAATAGGAGCACAATCATCATTAGAAGACACAACAGTTGAAGAATCACTCGAAAGAGTGTCAACATCATCAAAGTCATCATAAGTCGGCATGTCTTCATACTCGGAAGTAGAATCATCATATTCACTAAAAATTGGTGGAGCATCCAAATCGAAAGTATAATCATCATATTCATCATAGATTGGTGGAGCATCATAGATTGGTGGAGCATTCAAATTGGAAAGAGAATCATTAGGATCTTCCACCTGTTCTTCAAAAAGTGGATTATCATAGAAAGTCTCGAAAAGAGGATTGTTGTGTAGCACTAAATCATTGACAACAAGCTTTGTAGTTTCCAAAGGAGAAGTAAGTAACTCGTCTTGAAGCACATCAATCATTTTTGCCAATTCTTTTCCATTGAATTTGCTTGTAATCTTCCCCATTTTAAAACTTGATGATCATTCCTGACCCTAAGAATTAGTTCCCCTTCGGCAACATCGACTAAATCTTTTCCGGTTCTAAAGAATGGTCGTCCAAGTATTAACGGAATACGAGGATCCATCTCATAATCAACAACAACAAAATCAACCGGAAAAGTGAAGGTACCAACTTTAACAAAAACATCTTCGGCAATACCAACGGGAGAGTTTGATTTGCTAGCTCAAGAGTCATACGTATTGGTATAAGATCGGGTAATGATAACTTCTTTCAAACACTTAATGGCATTAGATTGATACTAGCCCCGAGATCGGCTAAGGCAGTACAATCTTCGATTTGGGAAAATGTACAAGGTAACACAAAACGACCGGGATCTCCAAGTTTCTTCGGAAGTTCTTTAAGAAGAACTACAAAACAATTTTCATTTAATCGAGTATTGACAAATTCAGCCATCTTCTCCTTCTTACTAAGAAACTCCTTGAACGTTTTACAAAATTTCGGCATTTGGACAAGTGCTTCAAAAAAGCTAATGTTAAAGTTCATTTGGGCGATCATCTTCAAGAAGGAATTAACTTGAGTATCCTCCTTAGTGAGCACTTTGCTCAAACTATGATACCCGGATCGAAAACCTTTTCCTTTTGGGGAAAATAAGAATGACACTCAGTAGAACTTGAAGAAGATTCGCTCATATATCTCACAATCTCATCCGAAGAAGGTGGAAAGAGAGGTGTCAAAACATAAGTACTGCGGATGTTGGTGTCTTTCGGTTTCTTCTCCTTTGAAACGGGTTTCTTAACATCCGAAGGAGGGTAGAGGCCATAATCAAAATCCAAAGTAGGAGAATCATGCTCATTAGGAAAGTAAGTATTGAGAAAGGTGGCAAAATCTTCCTCAAAAGAGTAATCCTCTAAAGTAGTATCAAGTGTTGTTGGTGGAGGATACTCATCAAAAATAGGAGCACAATCATCATTAGAAGACACAACAGTTGAAGAATCACTCGAAAGAGGGTCAACATCATCAAAGTCATCATAAGTCGACATGTCTTCATACTCGGAAGTAGAATCATCATATTCATCAAAAATTAGTGGAGCATCCAAATCGAAAGTATAATCATCATATTCATCATAGATTAGTGGAGCATCGTAGATTGGTGGAGCATTCAAATTGTAAAAAGAATCATTAGGATCTTCCACATGTTCTTGAAAAAGTGGATTATCATAGAAAGTCTCGAAAAGAGGATTGTTGTGTAGCACTAAATCATTAAAAAGAAGCTTTATTGTTTCCAAAGGAGAAGTAAGTAACTCGTCTTGAAGCACATCAATCATTTTTGCGGATTCTTTTCCATTGGATTTGCTTGTAATCTTCCCCATTTTAAAAACTTGTTGATCATTCTCGACCCTAAGAATTAGTTCCCCTTCGGCAACATCGACTAAATCTTTTCCGGTTCTCAAGAATGGTCGTCCAAGTATTAACAGAATATGAGGATCCATCTCATAATCAACATCAACAAAATCAACCGGAAAAATGAAGGTACCAACTTTAATAAAAACATCTTCGGCAATACCAACGGGAGAGTTTGATTTGCTAGCTCAAGAGTCATACGTATTGGAATAAGATCGGGTAATGATAACTTCTTTCAAACACTTAATGGCATTATATTGATACTAGCCCCGAGATCGGCTAAGGCAGTACAATCTTCGATTTGGGAAAATGTACAAGTTAGCACAAAACGACCGGGATCACCAAGTTTCTCCGGAAGTTCTTTAAGAAGAACTGCAAAACAGTTTTCATTTAATCGAGTATTGAAAAATTCAGCCATCTTCTCGTTCTTACTAAGAAACTCCTTGAACGTTTTAAAAAATTTCGGCATTTGTACAAGTGCTTCAACAAGGCTAATGTTAAAGTTCATTTGGGCGATCATCTTCAAGAAGGAATTAACTTGAGTATCCTCCTTAGTGAGCACTTTGCACAAACTATGATACCCGGATCGAAAACCTTTTCTTTTAGGGGAAAATAAGAATGACACTCAGTAAAACTAGAAGAAGATTCGCTCATATATCTCACAATCTCATCCGAAGAAGGTGGAAAGAGAGGTGTCAAAACATAAGTACTACGGATGTTGGTGTCTTTCGGTTTCTTCTCCTTTGAAACGGGTTTCTTAACATCCGAAGGAGGGTAGAGGCCATAATCAAAATCCAAAGTAGGAGAATCATGCTCATTAGGAAAGTGAGTATTGAGAAAGGTGGCGAAATCTTCCTCAAAAGAGTAATCCTCTAAAGTATTATAAAGCGTTGTTGGTGGAGGATACTCATCAAAAATAGGAGCACAATCATCATTAGAAGACACAACAGTTGAAGAATCACTCGAAAGAGTGTCAACATCATCAAAGGTCATCATAAGTCGGCATGTCTTCATACTCGGAAGTAGAATCATCATATTCATCAAAAATTGGTGGAGCATCCAAATCGAAAGTATAATCGTCATATTCATCATAGATTGGTGGAGCATCATAGATTGGTGGAGCATTCAAATTGGAAAGAGAATCATTAGGATCTTCCACATGTTCTTGAAAAAGTGGATTATCATAGAAAGTCTCGAAAAGAGGATTGTTGTGTAGCACTAAATCATTGACAACAAGCTTTGTAGTTTCCAAAGGAGAAGTAAGTAACTCGTCTTGAAGCACATCAATCATTTTTGCCGATTCTTTTCCATTGGATTTGCTTGTAATCTTCCCTATTTTAAAAACTTGTTGATCATTCCCGACCCTAAGAACTAGTTCCCCTTCGGCAACATCGACTAAATCTTTTCCGATTCTCAAGAATGGTCGTCCAAGTATTAACGGAATACGAGGATCCATCTCATAATCAACAACAACAAAATCAACCGGAAAAGTGAAGGTACCAACTTTAACAAAAACATCTTCGGCAATACCAATGGGAGAGTTTGATTTGCTAGCTCAAGAGTCATACGTATTGGTATAAGATCGGGTAATGATAACTTCTTTCAAACACTTAATGGAATTAGATTGATACTAGCCCCGAGATCGGCTAAGGCAGTACAATCTCTGATTTGGGAAAATGTACAAGGTAACACAAAATGACCGGGATCTCCAAGTTTCTACGGAAGTTCTTTAAGAAGAACTGCAAAACAGTTTTCATTTAATCGAGTATTGACAAATTCAGCCATCTTCTCCTTCTTACTAAGCAACTCCTTGAACGTTTTAAAGTTTTTTGGCATTTGGACGAGTCCTTCAACAAGGCTATTGTTAAAGTTCATTTGGGCGATCATCTTCAAGAAGGAATTAACTTGAGTATCCTCCTTAGTAAGCACTTTGCAGAAACTATAATACCTGGATCGAAAACCTTTTTCTTTAGGGGAAAATAAGAATGACACTCAGTAGAACTTGAAGATGATTCGCTCATATATCTCACAATCTCATCCGAAGAAGGTGGAAAGAGAGGTGTCAAAACATAAGTACTGCGGATGTTGGTGTCTTTCGGTTTCTTCTCCTTTGAAACGGGTTTCTTAACATCCGAAGGAGGGTAGAGGCCATAATCAAAATCCAAAGTAGGAGAATCATGCTCATTAGGAAAGTAAGTATTGAGAAAGGTGGCAAAATCTTCCTCAAAAGAGTAATCCTCTAAAGTAGTATCAAGCGTTGTTGGTGGAGGATACTCATCAAAAATAGGAGCACAATCATCATTAGAAGACACAACAGTTGAAGAATCACTCGAAAGAGTGTCAACATCATCAAAGGTCATCATAAGTCGGCATGTCTTCATACTCGGAAGTAGAATAATCATATTCATCAAAAATTGGTGGAGCATCCAAATCGAAAGTATAATCATCATATTCATCATAGATTGGTGGAGCATCATAGATTGGTGGAGCATTCAAATTGGAAAGAGAATCATTAGGATCTTCCACATGTTCTTGAAAAAGTGGATTATTATAGAAAGTCTCGAAAAGAGGATTGTTGTGTAGCACTAAATCATTGACAACAAGCTTTTTAGTTTCCAAAGGAGAAGTAAGTAACTCGTCTTGAAGCACATCAATCATTTTTGCCGATTCTTTTCCATTGGATTTGCTTGTAATCTTCCCCATTTTAAAAACTTGTTGATCATTCCCGACCCTAAGAATTAGTTCCCCTTCGGCAACATCGACTAAATCTTTTCTGGTTCTCAAGAATGGTCGTCCAAGTATTAACGGAATACGAGGATCCATCTCATAATCAACAACAACAAAATCAACCGGAAAAGTGAAGGTACCAACTTTAACAAAAACATCTTCGGCAATACCAATGGGAGAGTTTGATTTGCTAGCTCAAGAGTCATACGTATTGGTATAAGATCGGGTAATGATAACTTCTTTCAAACACTTAATGGAATTAGATTGATACTAGCCCCGAGATCGGCTAAGGCAGTACAATCTCCGATTTGGGAAAATGTACAAGGTAACACAAAATGACCGGGATCTCCATGTTTCTCCAGAAGTTCTTTAAGAAGAACTGCAAAACAGTTTTCATTTAATCGAGTATTGACAAATTCAGCCATCTTCTCCTTCTTACTAAGCAACTCCTTGAAAGTTTTAAAAAATTTCGGCATTTGGACAAGTGCTTCAACAAGGCTAATGTTAAAGTTCATTTGGGCGATCATCTTCAAGAAGGAATTAACTTGAGTATCCTCCTTAGTGAGCACTTTGCACAAACTATGATACCCGGATCGAAAACCTTTTCCTTTAGGGGAAAATAAGAATGACACTCAGTAAAACTAGAAGAAGATTCGCTCATATATCTCACAATATCATCCGAAGAAGGTGGAAAGAGAGGTGTCAAAACATAAGTACTACGGATGTTGGTGTCTTTCGGTTTCTTCTCCTTTGAAACGGGTTTCTTAACATCCGAAGGAGGGTAGAGGCCATAATCAAAATCCAAAGTAGGAGAATCATGCTCATTAGGAAAGTAAGTATTGAGAAAGGTGGCGAAATCTTCTTCAAAAGAGTAATCCTCTAAAGTAGTATCAAGCGTTGTTGGTGGAGGATACTCATCAAAAATAGGAGCACAATCATCATTAGAAGACACAACAGTTGAAGAATCACTCGAAAGAGTGTCAACATCATCAAAGGTCATCATAAGTCGGCATGTCTTCATACTCGGAGTAGAATCATCATATTCATCAAAAATTGGTGGAGCATCCAAATCGAACGTATAATCATCATATTCATCATAGATTGGTGGATCATCATAGATTGGTGGAGCATTCAAATTGGATAGAGAATCATTAGGATCTTCCACATGTTCTTGAAAAAGTGGATTATCATAGAAAGTCTCGAAAAGAGGATTGTTGTGTAGCACTAAATCATTGACAACAAGCTTTGTAGTTTCCAAAGGAGAAGTAAGTAACTCGTCTTGAAGCACATCAATCATTTTTTCCGATTCTTTTCCATTGGATTTGCTTGTAATCTTCCCCATTTTAAAAACTTGTTGATCATTCTCGACCCTAAGAATTAGTTCCCCTTCGGCAACATCGACTAAATCTTTTCCGGTTCTTAAGAATGGTCGTCCAAGTATTAACGGAATACGAGGATCCATCTCATAATCTACAACAACAAAACCAACCGGAAAAGTGTAGGTACCAACTTTAACAAAAACATCTTCGGCAATACCAATGGGAGAGTTTGATTTGCTAGCTCAAGAGTCATACGTATTGGTATAAGATCGGGTAATGATAACTTCTTTCAAACATTTAATGGCATTAGATTGATACTAGCCCCGAGATCGGCTAAGGCAGTACAATCTCTGATTTGGGAAAATGTACAAGGTAACACAAAAGGACCGGGATCTCCAAGTTTCTCCGGAAGTTCTTTAAGAAGAACTGCAAAACAGTTTTCATTTAATCGAGTATTGACAAATTCAGCTATCTTCTCCTTCTTACTAAGCAACTCCTTGAACGTTTTAAAAAATTTCGGAATTTGGACAAGTGCTTTAACAAGGCTAATGTTAAAGTTCATTTGGGCGATCATATTCAAGAAGGAATTAACTTGAGTATCCTCCTTAGTGAGCACTTTGCACAAACTATGATACCCGGATCGAAAACCTTTTCCTTTAGGGGAAAATAAGAATGACACTCAGTAAAACTAGAAGAAGATTCGCTCATATATCTCACAATCTCATCCGAAGAAGGTGGAAAGAGAGGTGTCAAAACATAAGTACTACGGATGTTGGTGTCTTTCGGTTTCTTCTCCTTTGAAACGGGTTTCTTAAAATCCGAAGGAGGGTAGAGGCCATAATCAAAATCCAAAGTAGGAGAATCATGCTCATTAGGAAAGTAAGTATTGAGAAAGGTGGCGAAATCTTCCTCAAAAGAGTAATCCTATAAAGTAGTATCAAGCGTTGTTGGTGGAGGATACTCATCAAAAATAGGAGCACAATCATCATTAGAAGACACAACAGTTGAAGAATCACTCGAAAGAGTGTCAACATCATCAAAGGTCATCATAAGTCGGCATGTCTTCATACTCGGAAGTAGAATTATCATATTCATCAAAAATTGATGGAGCATCCAAATCGAAAGTATAATCATCATATTCATCATAGATTTTTGGAGCATCATAGATTGGTGGAGCATTCAAATTGGAAAGAGAATCATTAGGATCTTCCACATGTTCTTGAAAAAGTGGATTATCATAGAAAGTCTCGAAAAGAGGATTGTTGTGTAGCACTAAATCATTGACAACAAGCTTTGTAGTTTCCAAAGGAGAAGTAAGTAACTCGTCTTGAAGCACATCAATCATTTTTGCCGCTTCTTTTCCACTGGATTTTCTTGTAATCTTCCCCATTTTAAAAACTTGTTGAACATTCCCGACCCTAAGAATTAGTTCCCCTTAGGCAACATCGACTAAATCTTTTCCGGTTCTCAAGAATGGTCGTCCAAGTATTAACGGAATACGAGGATCCATCTCATAATCAACAACAACAAAATCAACCGTAAAAGTGAAGGTACCAACTTTAACAAAAACATATTCGGCAATACCAATGGGAGAGTTTGATTTGCAAGCTCAAGAGTCATACGTATTGGTATAAGATCGGGTAATGATAACTTCTTTCAAACACTTAATGGCATTAGATTGATAATAGGCCCGAGATCGGCTAAGACAATACAATCTCCGATTTGGGAAAATGTACAAGGTAACACAAAACGACCGGGATCTCCAAGTTTCTCCGGAAGTTCTTTAAGAAGAACTGCAAAACAGTTCTCATTTAATCGAGTATTGATAAATTCAGCCATCTTCTCCTTCTTACTAAGCAACTCCTTGAACGTTTTAAAAAATTTCGGCATTTGGACAAGTGCTTCAACAAGGCTATTGTCAAAGTTCATTTGGGCGATCATCTTCAAGAAGGAATTAACTTCAGTATCCTCCTTAGTGAGCACTTTGCACAAACTATGATACCCGGATCGAAAACCTTTTCCTTTAGGGGAAAATAAGAATGACACTCAGTAGAACTTGAAGAAGATTCGCTCATATATCTCACAATATCATCCGAAGAAGGTGGAAAGAGAGGTGTCAAAACATAAGTACTGCGGATGTTGGTGTCTTTCGGTTTCTTCTCCTTTGAAACGGGTTTCTTAACAACCGAAGGAGGGTAGAGGCCATAATCAAAATCCAAAGTAGGAGAATCATGCTCATTAGGAAAGTAAGTATTGAGAAAGTTGGCAAAATCTTCCTCAAAAGAGTAATCCTCTAAAGTAGTATCAAGCGTTGTTGGTGGAGGATACTCATCAAAAATAGGAGCACAATCATCATTACAAGACACAACAGTTGAAGAATCACTCGAAAGAGTGTCAACATCATCAAAGTCATCATAAGTCGGCATGTCTTCATACTCGGAAGTAGAATCATCATATTCATCAAAAATTGGTGGAGTATCCAAATCGAAAGTATAATCATCATATTCATCATAGATTGGTGGAGCATCATAGATTGGTGGAGAATTCAAATTGGAAAGAGAATCATTAGGATCTTCCACATGTTCTTGAAAATTGTGGATTATCATAGAAAGTCTCGAAAAGAGGATTGTTGTGTAGCACTAAATCATTGACAACAAGCTTTGTAGTTTCCAAAGGAGAAGTAAGTAACTCGTCTTGATGCACATCAATCATTTTTGCCGATTCTTTTCCATTGGATTTGCTTGTAATCTTCCCCATTTTAAAAACTTGTTGAACATTCCCGACCCTAAGAATTAGTTCCCCTTCGACAACACCGACTAAATCTTTTCCGATTCTCAAGAATGGTCGTCCAAGTATTAACGGAATACGAGGATCCATCTCATAATCAACAACAACATAATCAACCGGAAAAGTGAAGGTACCAACTTTAACAAAAACATCTTCGGCAATACCAATGGGAGAGTTTGATTTGCTAGCTCAAGAGTCATACGTATTGGTATAAGATCGGGTAATGATGACTTCTTTCAAACACTTAATGGCATTAGATTGATACTAGGCCCGAGATCGGCTAAGGCAGTACAATCTCCGATTTGGGAAAATGTACAAGGTAACACAAAACGACCGGGATCTCCAAGTTTCTCCGGAAGTTCTTTAAGAAGAACTGCAAAACAGTTTTCATTTAATCGAGTATTGATAAATTCAGCCATTTTCTCCTTCTTACTAAGAAACTCCTTGAACGTTTTAAAAAATTACGGCATTTGGACAAGTGCTTCAACAAGGCTATTGTTAAAGTTCATTTGGGTGATCATCTTCAAGAAGGAATTAACTTGAGTATCCTCCTTAGTGAGCACTTTACACAAACTATGATACCCGGATCGAAAACCTTTTCCTTTAGGGGAAAATAAGAATGACACTCAGTAGAACTTGAAGAAGATTTGCTCATATATCTCACAATCTCATCCGAATAAGGTGGAAAGAGAGGTGTCAAAACATAAGTACTGCGGATGTTGGTGTCTTTCGGTTTCTTCTCCTTTGAAACGGGTTTCTTAACATCTGAAGGAGGGTAGAGGCCATAATCAAAATCCAAAGTAGGAGAATCATGCTCATTAGGAAAGTAAGTATTGAGAAAGGTGGCAAAATCTTCCTTAAAAGAGTAATCCTCTAAATTAGTATCAAGCGTTATTGGTGGAGGATACTCATCAAAAATAGGAGCACAATCATCATTAGAAGACACAACAGTTGAAGAATCACTCGAAAGAGTGTCAACATCATCAAAGTCATCATAAGTCGGCATGTCTTCATACTCGGAAGTAGAATCATCATATTCATCAAAAATTGGTGGAGCATCCAAATCGAAAGTATAATCATCATATTCATCATATATTGGTGGAGCATCATAGATTGGTGGAGCATTCAAATTGGAAAGAGAGTCATTAGGATCTTCCACATGTTCTTGAAAAAGTGGATTATCATAGAAAGTCTCAAAAGAGGATTGTTGTGTAGCACTAAATCATTGACAACAAGCTTTGTAGTATCCAAAGGAGAAGTAAGAAACTCGTCCTGAAGCACATCAATCATTTTTGCCGATTCTTTTCCATTGGATTTGCTTGTAATCTTCCCCATTTTAAAAACTTGTTGATCATTCCCGACCCTAAGAATTAGTCTTAGGATGTATAGGTGGAGAAGGCGAAGGTGGAAAAGGTCTAGAAGGTGAAGGTTGATATGTTGAAGGTTGAGAGGTTGAAGATTGAGAGGGTGAAGGGTTTTTCTTGGGTACATCTCCAGTAAGAGGTGGAGACGGTAAATGAGAACTAGTACTAGGCGTGGTAGTAGGAGGAATAAATGGGGTTGGAGGAGGTGAAGGTGAAGTAAATGGAGGAGGGATAGAAGGTCCTACTAAAGTTGCTCCACTGCGTGTAGTAATAGCACTCATATTAGCTCTAGGGTTGGTTTCGGTTGTTGAAGGAAGAGTGCCTTGGGGACGAAGGGATTGAAACATTTGAACGAATTTCCTATCCGTGGACTCTTTCATTTCCTTTAATTTCTTGTCTTGTTCTGAAATCTTTTGAAGAACTAAGTCCATTTGTGGATTAGGTAAATTGAACCCTTGTTGGGGAAAACCTTGGTTTGGATATTGATTGTAAAGTGTAAAGCCTTGAGGATTAAAACCTTGGTATGCATAGCCTTGATTTTGCACTTGATAAGTTCCTTGATTAGCATTGTAGCCCCTCACATTTGCATTTGGTTGAAAATTAGCTCGTGGTGGCCCTTGGTTGTTTTGGGCGGGTGGGGGTGGTCTTTGTTGAAAACCAGGTGGAGCCAAATAATTCTTAGAATTATAGGACAAAGGATTAACATCCACATTCGGCTTGAAATGAACCCTCTCAGTGTTGTTGTAAGCATACACTTCCCCTTGAGATTGGTTATAAGCCTTATCACAATTAGCATACGAGTGTGGCCCACCACATGTTTCACACGTCACATTAAGAGCATTCACATGTTGACTAGTGGTGTTTTGAACATGTAAGGCAAGTTTAGTCACTATTGAAGTAAGTGCTTGGATTTGTTTGTTGGTCTCACTATCACTAGTACTAGCCATAGTAGCCCTTACACTTTTAGTTTGCACTTTAGCCTTATTTTCAATGATTGCCCAAGCATCGTTCATATATTTGACAAGAATATTACCCCCCCGAAGCACTATTTAGTGAATCTTAGTCATTCAAACTTAATCCATTATAAAAAGTATTAATTTGATGCACCTTAGTAAACCATGTTGTGAACACTTTCTTAAAAGTTCCTTAAAACGATCCCAAGATTCACTAAACGACTCACATTACTTTTGTTTAAAATTGATGATATCATTCCGCAAAGCGGTAGTACGTGAGGGTGGAAAGAAATAATTGATGAACTTAGTCTCTAAGTTCGCCCATGTGGCAATACTTTAGGGGTGGTTCCTTATCAAGCCAAGTCTGGGCTTGTCCCTCGAGAGAGAAATGAAAGAGGAGCAAACGAATTGCCTCTTGTGAGACCCCATTGCATTTCACGGTATTAGTTAAGTGAACAAACCTCTTGAAATGATTGTGAGGATCATCATGAGTGCGGCCCAAGAAAGGTGTTGCGGAAACCATTTAAATAAAACTGGTTTTGAGCTCAAAGTTGTTCGCGTCAATATCCGGCACCACAATCGCATCGTCATTGCCTTCAACGTGTGATTGCAAGAGCTCGATCATTGGACGGTTATCCATAGTGTTAACAACACGAGTCTCGATGATAGCGGCTTGAATGGATTTCCTCTTGCGCGAACGGGTACGCATACACCTACAAAAGAAAAAGATAGAAAATAAATAGAAGAATAAACAAAGTTAACGTAAAAAGAAAATATTTTTGGTGCACAACTTTAGAAAAGACATGCTTTTTATGATTTTTTTTAAATGTTTTTGGATTTTTGAAATTTTTGATTTTTTTTTATTTTTATTTTTGAAATTTTTTTGAAATTTTAAGCAAGAAAAATAACGTTCAAAAGTGAACGGATCCCAAAATCCAACGCGTCTCTCACAAAAAACCGTTAATCTTTACGAAAAGAGTCGTCAGCGGCGCCATTTTAATATCTGTTTTTTGATTAGTAAAATTGTTCTTCGTTTTGATTCGATTTGATCTCCGGTTTAACGTGTGACTCAATCGTTTTTGGTTAATAAAAAGAAAGGTTGATAATCTATAACTATTTAAAAATAAACTAAAATAAATGACAAAATATAAAAGAAATAAACAATTTAAAACTTGACTAAAAGTGAATTTAAAATAAAACTTACACAAAACAATTTAAAATAAGGTTTGACAAAAATGGCGGGAAAATTAAAATTTGAA
Source organism: Glebionis coronaria (assembly GCA_025667525.1). NCBI lineage: Eukaryota > Viridiplantae > Streptophyta > Magnoliopsida > Asterales > Asteraceae > Glebionis > Glebionis coronaria. Next base: position 79,562,238 of record CM046876.1, on the reverse strand, counting down.
AACAATTTAATTCGGAATAAAAATCAAAATATAACTCGGAAAACAAAAAAAATAACCTAATTCGGAATCTACTCTTATACCTAATTCGAAAAACTAGTGAAATTGACCTAATTCGGAATTTGAATCTTTTAACTAATTCGAAATGTGTATATGAGATCTAATTCGGGAAATGAACCATGTTTTTAATTTGGAAAGTGGTCATTAGCTAGTTCGGAATAATCTAAAATCTAACCTTATTCGGAATACTTATGTTATACCTAATTCGGAAAAACGTTTCAATCTAATTCGGAAAAAACAAATGTGTAATCCAGAATATTAAGATGTGTACCTAGTTCGGAATCCTATCAAGTTAACTTAACCTAGTTCAGAAAAAATGGCTTGCACCTAGTTCGGAATAATCTGAAACTTAATGATGAGACTGTTGTTATACATAGTCTCATCATCCAAAAAGGGCTTAAAATGCATTAAATATCATGAAAATACCCAAATATATGCTTGTGTTTGTTGCTTGTGTATTTTAGGTACAGATATTGAGAAAATAACAAAAGATCACAAGAATCATGCAAAAACGAACACGGGAAACGAAGCCACACAATGAACCAAGCCCTAATGAAGATTTTCCCAAGAAAACCCTTGAAGATTTGAAGATTTATGAAGAAGGGTCCTCCAATATGGAAGAATTGACACTTTATACCCTTGTATCTTCATAATTACAAGATTGGTCCCTAAAGTTTGTCAATATTGCAAAAACGGCCCTCTACTTTGAAGAATTGGCAATTTTAGTCCCTCAACAAAACTAAAATGTCAATATTTATCCTCCTCAAAGTCAAACATACCAAGAAGGACTCTAAGTTACAAGAATTACAAGTTTGGTCCTTTGAAAATATCAAAATTACCAAAAGGACCCTTGACTTTAAAGAAATGGCAAAAATGGTCCTTCATTAATCATGACTTGGCAAAATCAGTCCTCCAAGAAGTCAACAAGACAATTCAAGACCATTATCAATCAAGAAAATGCCAAATCAGTCCTTCAAAAATCACAAAATGGCAAGAAATACCCTTGAATTCACTTTGTAAAACTTTTTGGGGCAAAAGTGTGAAAAAGCAAAAGTTGTTACAAAGGTTTTTGGCGTTGTTAAGGTTTTAAGCTGAAAAGACAAGAGAAGAGGAGAAGAAGGGCTAAACATGGCAGACAACCATTCTTACCTTAACCACTCACGTGATGACACCTCACCCCACTCACAAAACCCACCAATCATATCCCTTCCTGCTGCCAAGTCACACTCCACTCACCCATATATTTAACTAATCACAACTGATTAGTTAATTTGGCGCCTAACACATTGTTTAAACATAAAAAGAGATCAAACCATTGTTCTTCATGTTCATCATACGATTTGGGTTTTTCTTAATTACTAATAATTAAGTGATAAAACCTTCCAGATTAGTGATTGATGACTCCTTAATCACATCCCAACCTTAATACTGGCCACCTCACCATTCACATGTTCACATGGGACCTCCCCTGCTACACCTTTGAGCAAGAAGACAAGATTGTAATAGCCATCCAACGTCCAAGGATCCAGCTTACATTTAAAGCTTAATACAAGCCATTAGATCAACTTTTCACTTGCCAGCTACCATAAGACAACAAAATTCAGTCACATGATCCTCAAGAGTTCAAAACCCTACAAGGGCATTTTGGGACTTCTACAACTAGGGTTTTATGTTTTTCTTAGCATCAGTAGTTCATTGTATACCTATATAAAGGCCTTAGTTCATTACATTTTAGTTTGCTCTTGAATTTTCCGTGGTTCACTTTTCTTTAAATCATATATTCAATCTTAATGAAATGTGTTTGAAATTGTGAAGAAAACTCAAGTGCCATCCTTTATATCTATTTGTTATTGATCTTTGTTTGCTATTCTTAAATCTCAAAACCTGTTTTCAAGGATTGTGCAAAAGTTTGCACATTTTCCTTCAAGCTTGATATTTTGCTAAGTTCTTGGTCTATCTTGGAATTCTTGGGCTATAAGGCTGATCATAGCATCATGATATTGTGTTATCAAGGCGTGGTGAAGCTTATAACTTGGGGATAATCAAGTGTGGAGTACAAGAGTTGCATTAATCAAGGCTTTTCACTTTTCTGATTTTACTATTTTGCTTCTAACCTTGTTGAATCTTAGCAGGCTTTGTTGTGGAAGCTTGTACTTGTTCTTGCTAGTACATAAGCTCAAAAATTCGTGGGTTTGGATGTACATCCATGAGGTACACACGCTTAATCTCAAAATCTGATAAAATATTGGATATTTGTGATATTTGAGTGTTGCTTGTGTTCTTGTGAAATTTGTGGCTTAATCTTGCTTGAATCTATTTATCTCATCTGTTATTTGGTTGATTTGGGCTTGGGTAACCTTAGAATGCATTTTTGCTTTGAAAATCTTGATTTGAAAAGTTATAAGGGTGTTTGGGATTACCTGTCTTGATTCATAACTTGGTATTGTGTTGTTAGGAGTTTGTGTTATTGCTTGGTATCTGATATATGCTTCTTTGAGTGCATTTTGCTGCAAGTTTTCAACTTTGAAACACCATATTAAACAATCTGCTATAAAATCTTTGTTCTTGACTGTTTTGACCTAGGATCTTGGGAACACTTAGGGTGTATGCATGCTTAGGGATAAAAGTGGTTTAAACAAAGTTATTATAATCTGTTTGGTAAGATTTGGAGGTTTGAATTTGGCTTATTGGTCAATTGCATCAGTAAAGTGAAAAAACTGCATGTTCTTGTGTTCATCAGTAACTTTAAGTGCTTGAATCTTGCTGAATTAGTGCATGAAACATGTTTAGACTTGCTTATTTAAGTTTAATATTGCTTGTGTATGCATTTGGTTAAGTTTGGCTGGCTGAATTGTGCTATAAGTGATTATTGAACCTCAACTGCTTATGTGTTTATGTCTGTGTCAGATCTGGTGATTGAATGAATTAACTACACTATTTGGCTGTTGTTGATTGTGATTTATTGATTGTTATTGACTCCTTATGATCCATTGATCATTTGGGTGCCTTTTTGTAACTTGAATCTCCAAAAAAGTCACTAAAGACAAAAAAGTCAACAAGTCAAGCAGTGGAAAAAGTTTACACCGCTCAACACTCAAAACTAGCCCCTGCTAGTACAAAGTGTCAGTTAGCTTATCAATAAGCCATTTTGGCTTATCCAGACTTGCAACAACTTATTTTTTTGTGATAGATCTTTATTATTTGACCCATTTGATTGAACTAGAGCTTATTAGACTTTGACTTTGACTTTTTGCTAGAAAACCAACTTATTTAACTTTTTCATAAGTGCTTATTTGCTTTTTCCAGCGTATTGAGTCAACTTATTTGAAAACTTTTTGTTGATTAAGCTTAGTTAAGTCATTTAAAAGCTTTTGCAATTTGAATCAGCTCTTGGGATAGCCTAGAACTCATAAACGACTATTTTGTCGTTTTTTGTAGATTGCTTTTTGCATTTTCAGGCTTATTCCTTTGGCTTATTTCAAATTTCTTTTTACAAAAGTCTTAATTAGGTCAAGAGAAGCTTGTGTGTTTAATTTCAGCTTATGGCATCAATTTTGGCTTAATGGGCCAAAAAGCCCATTAAGAATAAGCTGTTGGTAATAAGCTAGCTTAAATCACATTTTCAGCTCTTGGGCCTTTGGAAAAAGTTGTTCAGAATCGAATTTTGAGTCAAGTAGTGGTTTTTGGGCTAATTTGGGCCACTTTTTCTTATTCGGCCAATTCTAAGCCCATTAAGGGACTGTTTGGACTTTAGACCATTTTCTAGGCCCAATAAGGGTATTTAGGTAATTTCAACTTCAGTTATGTGTTACTTAGGTTAAAATTGGCTAGTTTGAAACTTTTTAGAATTTTTTAGGATTTCTGGATTTTAATTAATATTTTAATATTATTTTTATATTATTTTATTATTAAAAATTAAAAGTCTGATTTTCTAAGTTTTTATATTTTTCCTAGACTCTAGACACTTAATTAGGAATTTTACAACTTTCCAAAAAATTTTAGGGTCTTTCAATTATTTTCTAGAATTATTTTAAGTTTTTATAGTTTTTAATTGTTTAAAAATACTTTTTAGTGGTTTTAAAATTTTGAAAAATACTTTTTAGCTTAATTAGGTTATTTTAAAGGTTTACAAACTTTAACATCTTGATTTGGACTTTTTATTAGTTAATTTTGATTTTTAGGGCTTTAATTAGCATTAAAAAAATAATTAATTAATTAAAAAGTTTTTAGCAAGTTTTGATTTTTTGTAAACCCTTAGAATATTTAGTGGATTTTTAGTGATTGTTAGGAATTTTTAGGATAAATTTTTAATTTTGGTGCTTTTTACGGTTTTACGTGTACGACTCTTTCGTCTTAGTTTAATCCGTCATCGTAACCGTCATTCTCTTCTTATCCCATTTCTATTTTCTTTTCTCATCATAATCATATAATCACATCTCTAATCATTTCTTAACACACACACCAAGCCTCCTTGAGAACGATCCCTACTTTGGGTCATAACTCGTGATTTTCCTAAATCACTTGTTAACACTTGCCCTATTTACCTCCTTTTCCTAAAGGTGTGTAAAAACACTACATCATTTTTGGCGCCGCTGCCGGGGAGGCGTGTTGTGTTTTGATTTGGCAATTGTTGTTTTTATATATAGCCATAATATCTATTGTATTAGTAGCACTCTACTAATACGTATTATCGGTTTTTCGTTTTTTGTGTGAATACTATTACTATATTGTATACGTAGAACAATAAATACACAAGTACTCCAAAAGTGAGAAATCACAACCTTGACTTGGGAGGTCATTACCCAATCATTGTATTCGAATCTCAAACAAGAAAGAAAGGCAAAAATAGATAAATACTTTCGTGAAGCTCGATTTTGAAAAATACAAACTATAAGGTGGGTATAAGGCGGGTATTATAAAATATACCCTAAGGAAAAAGGCTCTTAAGTGCTTCGCGCCGACTCGTTTCCCCGCTTGTTTGTGAGTATTTGATTTTGAGAGCTAATCGAGGGTTTTGCCGCCCAAAGTATTATTAAGTATCATATATACTTTCTTGGTTTCATTTGATTAAACCCTCTTGAACGTTTTGGTGTTCCACCAACGTTCTAAAGTCATCGAAGGCGTTCACTTCACGTGATCGTTTTCACTTTAGTCAAGAGATTTGATTAAGGAGCAGATTTGTAAATTTTGGTCTACCTAATACAATAACAAAAATCCAAAAAAAGTAAAAACAATCAAAAACCAAAAAAATTGGAAAAATACAAAACACCAAAAAGAATCTTCTTTGCTCATCCCCTCGTTGTACGTGACGTTTATGCAAACTCGCTCCAAAGCAAGACGTGAACGTAAACGTCGTCAAAAGGAAGGAAACCAAACATCTTCTAGAGAAGAATCTCCCATTGTTGAGCCCATTGTAGAGAAGGAACCAACCATGGCGAATCGTACTATGATGGAGTTACTTCAAGCACCCACCGAGGGTTATGGAGAAGCTATTGTGATTCCCGCTATCCTTGCGGAGAATTTTGATGTGAAAACGGGTTTGTTGTCGATGATCCAAAACAAAAAATTCCGTGGTGATGAGAAGGACAACCCACACAACCATATCCGCCAATTCAATCGTCTTACCGCCACTTACAAGTTTAAGGATGTTGCTAATGAATCGATTAAGATGATGCTTTTTCCGTATTCCTTAGCGGGGCCCGCTAAAATTTGGTTAGAGAAAGAGCCATCCAATTCTATATTGACGTGGAAGGATCTCGTGTCTAAATTTGTGAACCAATTTTTCCCCCTCTAAGACTACACATTTGAAAAACGAGATTTCAAAATTTTCACAAGAATTTAATGAAAGTTTTTCAACGGCTTGGAATAGGTTTAAGGAAATGTTACATGAATGTCCTCATCACAGTGTTTCCGATTTGCATCAAATTGACACGTTTTACAATGGACTTAATGATCATGAAAGGGATTATCTTAATGCCACCGCGGGTGGTAATTTTTTGTGTAAAACGGTCGAGGAAGCATTGTTAATCATTGAGAATAGATCTAAGGTGTATAGTCCTCGTAGCACGTCTAGTGTTCGTAAGGCTTCGTCTTCGGCTTCACCTTCTTTGTCTACTACCATCGATGCTTGCCAAATTGAGGCGAACTTGGAAAACAAAATCTTTGATAAGCTTAAAGGTCTTTTGATTGAGTTCAAAGTTGGAGAACCAAGTGCTCCCGCTACGGCTAAAGCGGTTGAGGTTTCATGCATGTATTGTGGTGGAGGTCATGATTTCTCCGAGTGCATTACCAACGGTGGTAACACTTCGAGTGCCTACGCGGCCACGGGAACTTACAACCAAAACGGTCAAGTTACCCGCTCCAATCAATTGACTCCACCGGGTTTTGGTTCAAATCAAAATGCTAACAACAACTATCGCAACAATCAAGTTGGTTTCAAAAAAAATTACAACAAGGGAAACTATGGTAATCAAGGGGCTAATAATCAAGTTTCAAACAAAAATCAAAATGATTTTCAAAACAACAAAGGTTTGCAAACTTTGAAAGATCTTCCAAATGAATTTGTTGAATACGCTAATGGAAACGATGCTAGGTTTTACAACATTCAAAGAGAAATCATTAGCCTAAGATCCGAGTTAAAGAACAACTTGAAGAAAGAGTTGAAAAATGAGTTAGCAAATGAGCTTAAAATCAATACAAACAAAATGGAAGGGAATGTAACAAGGTTACAACAAAACCAACAAAAAATGGAACAAGGGCAACATGAAATTAAGCAAGAGATGATTAAAGCCGAGAAAAGGCAATCAATGTTTGAGGATAAGATTTCATCTATGTTTGAGGCAATTATGTGCAAACCGTCTTCGAGTAGTCTTCCTAGTAACACCGTATCAAACCCTAAGGGTGAGATGAAAGTAATTACCACGCGTAGTGGTAAGACACTTAAGGAACCGACTCCTCAACCAATTTCTCCTACGGAGGATGCAATTGAGGAAGAACCCGAGGTGGTGGTCCAAAAGGAGCATGTTCCAATCCCACGAAGTACCGCTCATACCACACCTACGGTTGACCCATTACCAACATTGGAACCCGAGATTCTAAAGGCTATGCCTATGCCTCAACCCACACCACCTTTGCCCTATCCATCGAGACTTAGAAAGGAGAAACGACAAGAGCGCGACAATTAACAATTTGAGCTTTTTAAGAAAATGTTTCGTGATTTGCACTTTAATGTGAGTTTCACCGATGCTTTGGTCATGATGCCTCGATTTGCCGCTAACTTTTAGAGTATGTTGAACAACAAGGAGAAATTGCATCAATTGTCTAGTTGTTCATCGGTTTATCTTAATCGCATACCTCAAAAAGTCGGTGATCCTGATAAATTTTTGATCCCTTGTGCAATTCAAGATATGGAAGAATGCTTTGCCTTGGCCGATCTTGGTGCTAGCATTAACTTGATGCCACTTGCAATCTTCAAGTCGCTCAATCTTCATAATCTTACTCCTTCACTAATGTCTATCGAGTTGGCCGACCATTCCACGATTCCCGCATGTGGATTGGCGGAAGACGTTTTTGTGAAAGCGGGAAAGTTCTATTATCCGGTAGACTTTATCGTTGTCGATATTCCCACGGATCCTCAAGTTCCTCTCATTTTAGGTCGTTCGTTTTTAGATACGTCTACGGCTTTGATCGATGTTCATGCTAGAAAGATCACCTTACGTTTCAACGACGAGGAACTTGTTATAAACGCAACTCAAAACTCTCAAATTTCTCATGTTTATTCCGTTGCAACCATAAACCTCGTTGATATGATTGACATAGTTTGCGAGGAATTTTCACAAGAAGTTCTAGGTTTTGGTGATGATGAAAATAGTGGCAATCCCACTATGTTAGATCCCATTCTTGATAACTCGACACCAACCTTCACTCCATTTGAAGGTGGTGGTTTTACGTTGGAAGAATTCGATGTTCCACGTACTTGTAACGAAGACCTCGACAACGATGAGGACTTCTCGATTATCAAGGATTTCCTTAACGATTTTCCATTTCCTCCACCCGATGAGGTTATGAGTATCGAGCCCAAATCTTCAATTGAGGAACCACCTATCCTCGAGTTAAAAAATTTACCTCCTCATATCGAATATGTCTATTTGGAGGAAGGCGAAAAGTTTCCGGTTATTATTGCGGAGGAACTTTCGGATGATAAAAAAACCGCACTTGTCGATGTTCTAAAGGATCACAAAGGGGCAATTGCGTGGAAGTTATCCGACATTAAGGGGATCGATCCCAAATTTTGTACCCCCAAAATCTTAATGGAGGAGGATTACAAGCACGCAATCCAATGTCAAAGGAGGGTGAACCCCAAAATTCACGACGTCATCAAAAAGGAAGTCCTTAAACTCCTTGACGCGGGAATGATTTACCCTATTTCCGATAGCCCTTGGGTGAGTCCTATTCATTGTGTCCCTAAAAAGGGAGGAATGACCGTTGTGCCAAACGATACCAACGAGTTAATTCCCACTAGACTCGTGACCGGATGGAGAGTGTGCATTGACTATCGTAAGTTGAATAAAGCTACTCGTAAAGACCATTTTCCCTTGCCCTTCATGGACCAAATGTTGGAGCGTCTTGCGGGAAACGATTTCTATTGCTTTTTAGATGGTTTTTTCGGTTATTTCCAAATCCCCATCGATCCTCGTGATCAAGAAAAAACTACGTTTACGTGTCCATATGGAACGTTTGCCTATCGTAGAATGCCATTCGGACTTTGTAATGCACCGGGAACATTTCAAAGGTGTATGATGGCTATTTTTCATGATATGATCGAGAAGACGATGGAAGTCTTCATGGATGACTTTTCCGTGTTTGGTAATTCGTTCACTTCGTGTTTGTCTAATCTTGAGAGAATGTTGAAGCGTTGTGAGGAAACCAACCTTGTGCTCAATTGGGAAAAATGTCATTTTATGGTTAAAAGTGGAATCGTCTTAGGGCACAAGGTCTCGAAATCGGGGATTGAGGTAGATCAAGCTAAGGTAGACGTCATCGCCAAATTACCTCATCCCAAAACCGTTAAGGGAGTTAGGAGTTTCCTAGTCCACGCGGGCTTTTATCGTCGATTTATCAAGGATTTTTCAAAGATATCTCGACCTATTACACATCTTCTTGAAAAAGAGGCATGTTTTGTCTTTGACGAAGATTGTGTACGAGCCTTTGAAATCCTTAAGAGGAAACTTACCGAAGCTCCCATTCTTGTTGCTCCCAATTGTAACCTTCCCTTTGAGCTCATGTGTGATGCTAGTGATTACGCTATTGGGGCCGTATTGGGGCAACGTCATGAAAAGAACTTCTTGCCTATTCACTATGCTAGCAAGACGATGACCGAGGCTCAACTAAAATACACTACAACGGAAAAGGAGTTCATTGCCGTAGTGTATGCATTTTAGAAATTTCGACCTTGTCTCGTCTTGACGAAATGCATAGTGTATACGGATCATTCGGCTATCAAGTATCTCATGGCTAAACAAGATGCAAAGCCGAGATTACTTCGTTGGATTCTCCTTCTTTAAGAATTTGATCACAAAATTGTTGACAAAAAAGGAGCCGAGAATCTAGCGGCGATCATCTTTCTCGTTTAGAAGATCCTCACCAAAGTGTTTACGAGCCCAAGGAAATCACCAAAACATTTCCGCTTGAGACGCTTGGTGTAGTGAATTCTAAGCTTGATTCTTCCACCCCATGGTTTGCGGACATCGCAAATTACCATGCGGGCAACTTCATCATCAAGGGTATGACGACTCAAGAAAAAGGAAAATTCTTTCATGACGTCAAGTTCTACTTTTGGAACGACCCTTACTTGTTTCGAACTTGTGCGGATCAAATCATCTGACGTTGTGTCTTTGGTACCGAAGCTTCTAACATACTTAAAGCTTGTCATGAAGGACCCACGGGTGGTCACCATGGTGCTAATCTCACGGCTAAGAAGGTCTTTGATGCCGGCTTCTTTTGGCCTACTATTTTTACCGAGATGCACATGAGCTTGTGAAGTCGTATGAATCATGCCAACGACAAGGAAAAGCCTCACAAAAAGATGAAATGCCACAAAATATCATCCAAGTGTGTGAGATCTTTGACGTTTTGGGCATCGAATTTATGGGGCCGTTCCCATCATCTCGTGGTAATAAGTACATCCTTGTCGCGTTTGACTACCTATCTAAGTGGGTGGAGGCTAAGGCTTTGCCCACCAATGATGCTCGTGTGGTAGTCAAGTTTTTGAAAAGCTTGTTTTCTCGGTTTGGAACTGTAAAACCTACAAAATAAGGTCATTACTTAATCTTACTTTTCAAATATTTTTGAAGTATTTTATGACGTTAAATATTATTATGGTTAACGATTTAAGTTGAAACCGATATTGAATATTTTATTTTAATATTTTGACGAGCAACGAGGACTACTAGTGATCGCGATACCGACGGATGCCCACAATTTTATATTTTATTATCGATCGTTTCAATATTTAATATTTTCGATGATATCGTTTTAATTACGTATCGAGTCGTTATATTATTATTTTTCGTGTGCGTTTAAACATTTAAGTATTTTTACGAAACCCGAGTCACGTAAATATTTGTAAAATTGACTTTTAGTCATTTCCCGCTTTTTAACTAATATTTACATTTTGGACCAAAACAATCACAAATTGGCAGAAACTACCCTAACCCCACACTATATATAATATTTCCACTAACACCATTTCATTTTAAAATTCATAAAACAAAAATCACTTTCTCCTTCCCCTTTTCTTTTCTTTGGCCGTATACCCCCATCAACAAAACCCTCCAAATTTTTGATTTTCTACATTGAATCTTCAAAATCTAAAACAAGTCCCATCCTAGAAATCACAAGGGCTACACATTGGTATAAAAATTTTGTACATGCATTACATTTTTATTTTTGATGAATTTTGATCAAGTTGATGCTTGTATGATCATGTATATATATTAATTTTATATTATGACTAGTGTTTTTGCTAGTTGTTGTGTTTAAATATTTGAATAAATTTTGTAAAGGGGTCATGCAAGTGTGTTAGGAGGTTCATATAGTGTAGGAATGTTAGAATGATCATATTAGTGGTATATAAATGGGTAGATTGTGTTGAAAAATGGATTTTGTATGGTTTTTAAATGGTCAATTTTAGGCAGTAGGTTTGAGGCCAATTTCGGGGGTCTTAAGTCTGAATATATGTTGTTATTATTGGATTATGTCGTAGACAATTTCGTTAGCTTCGATTTGATATAAAGTAGGCCTTCCAACTCCAAACAAGGTGGAAGATACACTAGTTTGATTTTCGTGTACCTGGAGACGAGTGTTGACACAATCGGAAAATTATTGTCGATATTTGGATCGAATCTCGGGGACTATAAAATGAGTTTCAAAATGATTCAAGGGCTGTTCTCAGGCTCCAAGTTTAGTATTTTGAGTCTATTTTTAGAATCAAGTGGCGGTTTTACAAATGGAGTTGTTTAGAATGGTCAAAATGGTTTCGTAAGTCGAGGTCGCTAAACTGTACGAATTTTGTGATTCAAAGATGAGTCGGGCAGGGAACTTTAGAAGTAAAATCTTTTAATGGGCTCTTGGGAGGACTTTCTATATATAGTAAGTAAGTTTTCTGAGTAGTATCATGATGTTTTGATGTGTCTAAGTATGGGAAAACGGCTTGGACATTTGGTATGTTCCGGCAGATTTTTAATAAAGGCATAGAACAATAAAATGAATACATAGGAGAGTATAATAGAACCACTTGCATCGTTTTCTCTCGAGTTGTCGTGATTTTATACTTGAGTTTGATTTTATTAAGTATCATTTATTTCTCGAGTCTATTATTAATGTACGCACCTTATTTGCTAGGTTGCGGTTGTCGTGTTTTTCGGGCATCTACTATCGTCGGCGATCGTCTTCAACTACTTCTACTACTTAAGGTGAGTCTATAGCCTCGTTTGAGCTCATTCAAATATTTTAAAACCCGCGAGGGGGAATACATGTTTTGTAAACTTAGAACACAAGATTTTTATGGTATGCTTGTCCCTCTTTGAATGGACCCGTGGTTGCCTTTAAATTGCATTAAGTGATTGCCTTTGTTAAAGCCTCAATTATGGACCGTTAACTAGCTTATGATGGGCTAGCCGCTATTAAAATTAATAGATCTATAGGGGAAGCCGCGCCGGTTCAGTTTTTGTGGACTTGTCATAGAAGCTTAGGCCCGACCTCCACACTGTTTGAACATATTGTATTGAGAAGTCAGGTATACGGCAATGTACCAATAATCTAGAGGTAACCTACAATTATTAAATCTCTTGTCTTATTAGACCTAACGGAGTGTCTAAGGGCTCGGTTCCATGAGCTTATTGCAATTTATGCTATATACAATTATCATTGTTGATGCAAATTATTATTCGATGCTTATTAAGCATGCCACAAACTTATAATCTTTGCTTGTGTTCAAAATGATTATATAAACCTATAGATTCACTCGGCATTTTTGCTGATGATTTTCTCACATGTATTTCAGGTAATCAGGAAAGGTGAAGCTTGGAAGCCACGGGAATGAATGTTGTGCACTACTTTGTAATATAAACTCTTTGAATGTTTGTCGTTCCTTTTGTTCAAAACAATTTAAACCTTTTGTTTTGGTTGTACTTCGGTTACGATGTCTTGGGACTACGCTACTCTGACAAATGTTTTAGGAACGATAAATCTAAAACGTCTCTTTTTGAGTCGTTCTTTATAAATTATGTGTTGTTGTATCATTGTTTAGCACCCAAAGATATATTCCGCTGCGTGTAAACTTGGGGGTGTTAAAGATTGGTACCAGAGCCATGAGTTATAGAGAACTAGGTCTTTTTCTAAAAACCTAAACTATAACTGTCGGTTTTTAATTTTCAAAGAGTCGGTGCACATGATTTCGCGTGACTTCAGGTTCAAGCTACTTTGGAGATTACAACTTTAGTATACATTATTATGTATGCCTTATTGCTAAGTATTTCTAAATAAATACTATAATCCTTTATCGATATATATTGATATCGTTAAACTTTTCGATAAAAGTTATCATTTATTAATGACTTATTTAAATAAATTTCTGGAATTTTTCCTATAATTATATTGAAGGATTTTCTATGTTTATTTAAAATTTTGGAAATTATCCTATTTCATTTTATTATGACCTTATACCTATTTTGTGACTTTACCACCGTCAATTTACGTCTTCGATGAGGAGGAAGCAGGTTCCACTGCTTCAAGCGAGTCACAGTCAACTAAGACATGTGGATCCCCACGTGACTAGTGTCTATTATTTTGTGTCATTGTACTCTATTTGTCTTTAAGATCATTCCTTGTTGATCTATGATAATAGTTTCCTTTGATCCTTATAATGATTGTGAATTCTTGTATTGAGAATGTGTATGCATTTGATGATTGATTTTGTACATGATATGACTATACCATGATTACAATTAACTCATTCATTTTATCTTCTCTCTTTGTGATATGACGGAATCATGCCACCTAGGAGAATCACAAATGATGCCATTGCAAGGCTAGTTGCTGAAGAGGTAGTGAAAGCATTAGCTGCGGATAGAGCTGCACGTGTTAACACTGAAGGAGCAGGTGGCTCTGGAGGTGCGGGTGCTGAAGGTGAAGGTGAACCTGCTGGACCAGAAGCTGTTGGAGGAGCAGGTGTAGCTGAGAATCCTGTAGATGAGGTTGCTCAGGCTGCTGTTGCGGTTAAAGAATGTACTTTTGCTGGATACATGAAGTGTGGACCTACTACATTTCAAGGAACTGGTGGAGCACTAGAATTATTCAGGTGGATTAAGAAAACAGAAACAACATTTGAGATTAGTGATTGCTCAGAAAGGAATAAGGTTAAGTTCGTAGTTGCTACTTTCAAGGATCGAGCTTTAAGCTGGTGGAAGACTCAAGTTGCTACAGTTGGTTTAGAAGCTGCAAACAGGAAACCTTGGGATGAAATTAAAAGGTTGTTGAAAGAAGAGTTCTGCCCAGAAGAAGAGTTATCTGCTTTGGAGGATGAGTTGAGGCACCTGAAGCTGAAAGACAATAACATTGCTGCATACACTAGCCGATTCAATGAGTTGGTTTTGTTGTGTCCAGATGCTTTTGTTACTAGGAAGAAAAAGATGGATCAATACATCAAAGGGATGCCTGGGTACATTAGAGGTGAGACAACTTCATCTCGACCCAAGAACTTTGTTGAAACTGTAAGAATGGCTTATACACTTATGGGGCAGAAAGTTCAAGATAGGGCTGAGAGAGCTGTTGAGGGTAGTAAAAGGAAACGGGAAAATTCGCAGAGTGGTAATCAAGGTAGTAACCTCCATAGGCAGTACAATCAGAAGAGAAATGATGGGGCTAGAGCTGCAACTAACAAGGATAATAATGCTGACCATGGGGGACCAGCCCAGAAATGTAAGAGCTGTGGTGTTTTTCACTTTGGTAATTGTCCACCAAGGTGCACTAAATGTGGAATGGTTGGGCATGTTGTAGAGAAATGCAAGACAAGGGTCCCTGCCACTGGAGCAAATGCTATTCCGATCAAGACTTGTTTTGAATGTGGAGAACGTGATCATTTTCGCCCTAGATGTCCAAAGTTGATGAACAAGAAAGCAGGTGAAGCTGCTGGGGCAGTTTATGTTGTTAAGGATGCTGATCAGGCACAAGGTCCAAATGTGGTGACGGTTACGTTCTTACTCAGCCATCGTTATGCTAGTGTGTTGTTTGACTCAGGATCTGATAGGAGCTTTATAAGCACTTCCTTTAGTCGTTTAATTGATTATGAGCCAACAAGCCTAAATACTAGTATGAGGTCGAGTTAGCTGATGGACAATTAGTTAGTACTACCACTATATTTAAGAAGTGTCCTTTGAAATTAGCAAATCATTTGTTTGAAATTGATTTGATGCCGATTGAGTTGGGTTAGTTTGATGTGATTGTTGGTATGGATTGGTTGGTTGCTCATGATGCGGTGATTGTATGTGGGGAGAGAGTTGTTCACATACCGGTGAAGGGCAAGGTGTTAGTAGTTAAAGGTGATGTCGGTAGATCTCGTCTGACGGTGATATCTTGTATCAAGGCAATGAAATATGTAGAAAGAGGTTGTCACCTGTTCTTGGCTCAAGTAGTGGAGAAAGAACTACCGGTTAGGCTTGTGGAAGATGTTCTGGTTATTCGTGATTTTCCTGAAGTATTTCCCGATGACTTGCCAGGGCTTCCGCCTCAGCGAGAAGTCGAATTCAAGATTGATCTAGTGCCGGGAGCTGCACCGGTGGCGCGTACACCTTATCGTTTGGCACCGTCTGAGATGAAGGAGTTGGCAGATCAGTTGAAAGAGTTAATGGAGAAGGGGTTCATTAGACCAAGTTCTTCACCTTGGGGAGCTCCAGTATTGTTCGTGAAGAAGAAGGACGAATCGTTCAGAATGTACATAGACTACCGAGAGTTGAACAAGTTAACTATTAAAAATCGTTATCCACTTCCTAGGATCTATGATTTGTTCGATCAACTTCAAGGTTCGTGTGTGTACTCGAAGATCGACTTGAGGTCGGGTTATCATCAACTTCGTGTTAAAGAGGAGGACATACCTATTACAACTTTTTGGACGCGTTATGGACACTTTGAATTTCAAGTGATGCCGTTTGGGTTAACAAACGCACCTACGGTATTCATGGACTTAATGAATCGTGTGTGTAAACCATAACTCAACAAGTTTGTGATTGTATTTATCGACGATATCCTGATTTATTCCAAAAGTAGGGAAGAGCATGAAGGTCATCTGGAGATTATTTTGGAGTTGTTGAAGAAGGAGAAGTTGTATGCAAAATTCTCCAAGTGTGAATTTTGGTTGGATTCAGTCCAATTCCTTGGGCACGTGATCGATAGTAGCGGTTTTCATGTTGATCCTTCAAAAATTGAAGCTATTAGAGATTGGGCTAGGCCTACGACCCCGACTGAAGTTAGACAATTCCTGGGATTAGCTGGGTACTACCGGCGATTCATAGAAGGATTCTCTTTAATTTCTAAACCTCTTACTAAACTTACAGAGAAAAACAAGAAGTATGAGTGGGGTTCAGAAGAAGAAGAAGCATTCCAAACTTTGAAGCGGAAGCTGTGTTCTGCACCAATTTTGGCTTTGCCCGACGGAGCTGAAGACTTTGTGGTATATTGTGACGCATCACGTAAGGGTTTTGGTGCTGCGTTGATGCAAACGGAGAAAGTGATCGCGTATGCATCTCGTCAATTGAGGAAGCATGAGGAGAATTATACTACACATGATTTGGAATTAGGAGTTGTTGTCATTGCTCTTAGACTTTGGAGACACTATCTCTACGGTACATAGAGTGTGGCATATACCGACCATAAAAGCCTGCAACATATTTTGGATCAGAAGGAGCTCAATATGAGGCAGAGAAGATGGGTAGAATTGTTGAGTGATAACGACATTCAAAATTGCTACCATCCCGGCAAGGCGAATGTAGTTGTCGATGCACTTAGTAGGAAGGATAGAGAAATAACCAAAAGGGTTAGAGCTTTAGCCATGAAAACTTATTCTGATTTATCTAATCGAATACTTAAAGCTCAAACGAAGGCGGTGAAGGAAGAGAATGTGAGAAATAAAGACTTGGGTAGAAGGATGACACCTATATTCGAAATTCGTGATGACGGAATTCGGTATTTCGAGAATCGTGTATGGTTACCGGTGTATGGAGGACTGAGATATCTAATTATGCACGAATCTCATAAGTCTAAATATTCGATTCACCCAGGATCGGATAAAATGTACCAAGACTTGAAGAAATGCTACTGGTGGCCGAATATGAAGGCTAACATTGCTACTTAGGTTAGTAAATGCTTGACGTGTGCTAAGGTGAAGTTTGAGCATAAGAGACCTTCAGGTTTACTGCAACAACCTGAAATTCCAGAATGGAAATGGGAGAAGATCACTATGGACTTTTTTTCGGGACTTCCGAGAACTTATAGTGGTTATGATACGATTTGGGTGATTGTTGATCGGTTGACTAAGTCGGCTCATTTCTTGCCGATAAAGAAAACTGATGACTTAGACAAACTTACTTGGTTGTATTTGAAGGAAGTTGTTTGTAGACATGGAGTTCCTTTGTCAATTATTTCTTATCGAGATAGTCGGTTCACATCTGAGTTTTGGAAATCGCTTCAGCGAGCTTTGGGGACTCAGTTGGACATGAGCATTGCGTATCATCCGGAAACGGACGGACAAAGTGAAAGGACTATTCAGACCTTGGAGGATATGTTACGAGCGTGTGTAATAGACTTTGGAGGTAGTTGGGATCGACACTTACCTTTGGTGGAGTTCTCATACAACAACAGTTATCATGCAAGTATTAAGGCTGCGCCTTTTGAAGCACTTTACGGGCGAAAGTGTAGATCACCAGTTGGTTGGTGTGAGGTTGGAGAAAGTCAATTGACGGGTCCTGAATTGATTAGAGAAACGACTGAGAAGATCGTGCAAATCTAGAATCGTTTATTGACAGCTCGTAGTAGACAGAAGAGCAATGCGGATAAGAGGAGAAAACCATTGGAGTTTGATATTGGCGATATGGTTATGCTGAAAGTATCACCTTGGAAAGGAGTAATTCGGTTTGACAAGCGAGGAAAGCTTAGTCCACGCTATATAGGTCCATTCAACATTATTGATCGAGTTGCTCCTGTGGCATATAAGTTGGAATTGCCAGAGAAGTTAAGTGCTATACACAATACTTTTCACGTTTCTAATCTTAAGAGGTGCTTAGCGGACGAGAATTTGATAATTCCACTTGAGGAGATTCAACTGGACGACAAGCTTCATTTTATTGAGGAACCGGTGGAGATTATGGATCGAGAGGTGAAACGGCTTAAGCAAAGTCGGATCCCGATAGTGAAAGTGTGATGGAATTCTCGACGTGGACCCGAATACACTTGGGAGCGAGAGGACTACTTCAAGAACAAGTATCCACATTTATTCGTAGACGGACCTAAGGAGAAGTAAGCCCCAGGACGGTGCTCTCCTAAGGTGGTGAGGATGTAAAACCCATAAAATAAGGTCATTACTTAATCTTAATTTTCAAATATTTTTGAAGTATTTTATGACGTTAAATATTATTATGGTTAACGATTTAAGTTGAAACCGATATTGAATATTTTATTTTAATATTTTGACGAGCAACGAGGACTACTAGTGATCGCGATACCAACGGATGCCCACAATTTTATATTTTATTATCGATCGTTTCGATATTTAATATTTTCGACGATATCGTTTTAATTACGTATCGAGTCGGTATATTATTATTTTTCGTGTGCGCTTAAACTATTAAGTATTTTTACGAAACCCGAGTCCCGTAAATATTTGTAAAATTGACTTTTAGTCATTTTCCGCTTTTTAACTAATATTTACATTTTGGACCAAAACTATCACAAATTGGCAAAACTACCCTAATCCCACACTATATATAATATTTCCACTAACACTATTTCATTTTAAAATTCATAAAACAAAAATCACTTCGTCCTTCCCCTTTTCTTTTCTTTGGCCGTATACCCCCATCAACAAAACCCTCCAAAATTTTGATTTTCTACATTGAATCTTCAAAATCTAAAACAAGTCCCATCCTAGAAATCACAAGGGTTACAAATTGGTATAAAAATTTTGTACATGCATTACATTTTTATTTTTGATAAATTTTGATCAAGTTGATGCTTGTATGATCATGTATATATATTAATTTTATATTATGACTAGTGTTTTTGCTAATTGTTGTGTTTAAATATTTGAATAAATTTTGTAAAAGGGTCATGCAAGTGTGTTAGGAGGTTGATCATAGTGTAGTAATGTTAGAATGATCATATTAGTGGTATAGAAATGGGTAGATTGTGTTGAAAAATGGATTTTGTATGGTTTTTATATGGTCAATTTTAGGCAGTAGGTTTGAGGACAATTTCGGGGGTCTTATGTCTGAATATAGGTTGTTATTATGGGATTATGTCGTAGATAATTTCGTTAGCTTCGATTTGATATAAAGTAGGCCTTCCAACTCCAAACGAGTTAGAAGATACACTAGTTTGATTTTCGTGTACCGGGAGACGAGTGTTGACACAATCCGAAAATTGTTGTCGATATTTGGATCGAATCTCAAGGACTATAAAATGAGTTTCAAAATGATTCAAGGGATGTTCTCAGGCTCCAAGTTTAGTATCTTGAGTCTATTTTTAGAATCAAGTGGCGGTTTTACAAATGAAGTTGTTTAGAATGGTCAAAATGGTTTCGTAAGTCAAGGTCGCTAAACTGTCCGGATTTTATGATTCAAAGATGAGTCGGGCAGGGAACTTTAGAAGTAAAATCTTTTAATGGGCTCTTGGGAGGACTTTCTATATATAGTAAGTAAGTTCTCTGAGTAGTATCATGAGGTTTTGATGTGTCTAAGTATGGGAAAACGGCTTGGACATTCGGTATGTTCCGATAGATTTTTATTAAAGGCATAGAACAATAAAATGAATACATAGGAGAGTATAATAGAACCACTTGCATCGTTTTCTCTCGAGTTGTTGTGATTTTATACTTAAGTTTGATTTTATTAAGTATCATTTATTTCTCGAGTCTATTATTAATGTACGCACCTTATTTGCTAGGTTGCGGTTGTCGTGTTTTTCGGGCATCTACTATCGTCGGCGATCGTCTTCAACTACTTCTACTACTTAAGGTGAGTCTATAGCCTCGTTTGAGCTCATTCAAATATTTTTAAAACCCGCGAGGGGGAATACATGTTTTGTAAACTTAGAACACAAGATTTTTATGGTATGCTTGTCCCTCTATGAATGGACCCGTGGTTGCCTTTAAATTGCATTATGTGATTGCCTTTGTTAAAGCCTCAATTATGGACCGTTAACTAGCTTATGATGGGCTAGCCGCTAGTACAATTAATAGATCTATGGGGGAAGCCGCCCCGGTTCAGTTTTTGTGGACTTGTCATAGAAGCTTAGGCCCGACCTCCACACTGTTTGAACATATTGTATTGAGAAGTCAGGTATACGGCAATGTACCAATAATCTAGAGGTAACCTACAATTATTAAATCTCTTGTCTTATTAGACCTAACGGAGTGTCTAAGGGCTCGGTTCCATGAGCTTATTGCAATTTATGCTATATACAATTATCATTGTTGATGCAAATTATTATTCGATGCTTATTAAGCATGCCACAAACTTATAATCTTTGCTTGTGTTCAAAATGATTATATAAACCTGTAGATTCACTCGGCATTTTTGCTGATGATTTTCTCACATGTATTTCAGGTAATCAGGAAAGGTGAAGCTTGGAAGCCACGGGAATGAATGTTGTCCACTACTTTGTAATATAAACTCTTTGAATGTTTGTCGTTCCTTTTGTTCAAAACAATTTAAACCTTTTGTTTTTGTTGTACTCCGGTTACGATGTCTTGGGACTACGCTACTCTTTAGGAACGATAAATCTAAAATGTCTATTTTTGAGTCGTTCTTTATAAATTTTGTGTTGTTGTATCATTGTTTAGCACCCAAAGATGTATTCCGCTGCGTGTAAACTTGGGGGTGTTAAAGGAACCCCTCGTACGATCATAACCGATCGTGGAACCCATTTTTGTAACGACCAATTCGAAAGGGTCCTAAGGAAATATGGGGTTACACATCGGCTTTCTACGGCTTATCACCCACAAACGAGTGGGCAAGTCGAGGTTTCAAACCGAGCGTTGAAAAGGATCTTGGAGAGATCCGTTGGGGAAAACCGACAATCTTGGTTGGATAAGTTGGACGATGCTTTATGGGCTTTTAGGACCGCTCATAAGACGCCCATTGGGTGCACTCCCTATAAGCTTGTGTATGGGAAAAATTGTCATTTGCCAATTGAATTGGAACACAAGGCTTATTGGGCCGTAAAGCATTGTAATGATGACATGGAGACCGCGGGAAAACACCGGAAAATGCAATTAAATGAATTGGATGAATTGAGGGATATTGCTTATGAAAATTCATTGATTTATAAAGAAAATACTAAAAAGTTGCATGATTCTAAAATTAAAAACCGGGTTTTTAACATTGGGGATCAAGTTTTGCTTTTTAATTCTCGTTTGAAAATCTTTTCTGGTAAGTCGAAATCCCGTTGGTCTGGTCCATTCACCGTGACTCAAGTTTTTCCTCATGGGACCATCGAGCTAGCTCAAAATGATGGCCCCAATTTCAAGGTGAATGGACATAGGTTGAAGCACTACTTTGGCGGGGAAGTTCCATCCTTGAACTACCTCGACCAAATCACCTTCCCTAATGATAATTAGTATTAAGGGGATCGAGTCGATCTCATGACTCGGTAATCAAAAACGAGGTGCCTCGTGGGGGAGTCCCATGCTTATCCTATGTACATATTATCGCTTTCTAATGTAGTAACGTGTGGGGATTTGTGCCCTTCCAACCTTTGTTCCGTGATTGTTTGTGAATTGTGGATTTTAGATGATCATGATGTTCACGATTGGAGCCTCTCGTGTTCGTTTTATGGGAGCACTCGATCGTTTTCTTTGAAGACTTTCTCAATATCCATGATATATCCTTTGATGTTCTAACCTTAGGTTTTTAGCACACTTCATAAACAGCTTTAAATTTAACGGTTACACTCTTTCCATGCTAGATTAGGCATTCGAATACGTCTCTAGTATGGGGTGTTTGCACCCCTAGACTCGAAACATTGAGGACAATGTTTAACTTTAGTATGGGGGTGAATAAATACTTGCCTTACCAAACCTTCACGCTTTCCAAAGTTTATCTTTTTGTTTATCGTTTTGTTGCAAAATAAGGCTAAAAATGGCCAAATTTTAAAATTATCTCATATTTTATAAGTGTTTGAAAACACGAATGTAGATTTTCCGATGGCGAGAATAAGAGTAATTTTTGACTCGACCGTGCGTGTTGAGCACTTAGTTTTGATTCCTTAACTTCACATTAGGCTAAGTCTCTTAAATGAGGACGAGAAATGATATGGTTAATTATAAGTTACTATGCTAAACGTAGAGTACTCGTATTCTTTCAAAAACTCATGTGTTCTCGTTGTTTGCTTATTCTCCCTTTGCTTGTAAATATTTTTTGCTTAATAAATATTGACTTAGCTGTTTACTTGGGATTGTTGGCTTTCTAGTCTTTTCTAGTAGCTTCCGTGTAATTATATTGGGAAGACATTAAGGTATATCCAGCGTCACGGTTTTGAAGTACTGGCACCCGAATAATCAAAAGCTTCACCCAATAATAAGATTTCAAGTGCTCACCTAAATCAAGAAAACAATTTGAAGCCCCACAAAGCCGAAAAATCTATGCAAAATTGAAAGTGAATCAAGCCAAAATTCGCCTTAGCGTGAGGATATACGTCTTTGGCTAATAAAACTACCGATGAGGTGGATA
This sequence comes from Glebionis coronaria, assembly GCA_025667525.1. Lineage (NCBI taxonomy): Eukaryota > Viridiplantae > Streptophyta > Magnoliopsida > Asterales > Asteraceae > Glebionis > Glebionis coronaria. The sequence goes on along the minus strand of CM046876.1, from coordinate 79,539,685 downwards.
ATAAAAGGCAAGGCAAGACCGAAGTCATAATAAAAGCTTCATGGCGAAGTTGAATAAAAGATGGAGGTAAACCAAAGATAATAAGGCCCTTTCGTTAGGGGGCGTTTAAAAGTCTTGGTAATAAGTCTCATGTTCAAAACCGTTATAAAACCGTGTTTATCGATCCTTCTTGTTGACTTAATTTTTTGACATCGTTGTCTATTAGGAGGGGTTATTGATTTGATGGTCTTGGTTACACCGTTAGGACTCTAGTTTTAGACCTAAATCTCTATTATCGCATAAGTCAAACAATGTATCCTCGTGAAACATTCAAGACAAAATAAAATATAAGAGATACAACTTAGGAAATTGGGAGGATAAGTACGTGATTAGGGCATATGAGTAGTGTTAGCATTACTAACTTCTAATGACAATGATCTCGTTGCACGCTTCGCATGGAATTGGGGTGAAAATCGAGGACGATGAAGTTATTTCTACCGAAGCATTCACGTGTTCTTATTCTATGAACCTAAACGTCCCATTTTGCGATGAAAATCATACATTATGTGTAAAACGCAAGTAGTAGTAATAGTAGTAGTGTAGTTCAATAAAGTGAATAAAAATGAATTTTGGAGATGCTACGATACTTTATTCTAGCATTGCGTGAGGGCACGACAATGGTTTAGTATGGGGGAGTGATGAGACTGCTTTTATACATAGTCTCATCATCTAAAAAGGGCTTAAAATGCATTAAATATCATGAAAATACCCAAATATATGCTTGTGTTTGTTGCTTGTGTATTTTAGGTACGGATATTGAGAAAATGACAAAAGATCACAAGAATCATGCAAAAACGAACACGGGAAACGAAGTCGCACAATGAACCAAGCCCTAATGAAGATTTTCCCAAGAAAACCCTTGAAGATTTGAAGATTTATGAAGAAGGGTCCTCCAATATGGAAGAATTGACACTTTATACCCTTGTATCTTCATAGTTACAAGATTGGTCCCTAAAGTTTGTCAATATTGCAAAAAGGGCCCTCTACTTTGAAGAATTGGCAATTTTAGTCCCTCAACAAAACTAAAATGTCAATATTTATCCTCCTCAAAGTCAAACATACCAAGAAGGACTCCAAGTTACAAGAATTACAAGTTTGGTCCTTTGAAAATATCAAAATTACCAAAAGGATCCTTGACTTTGAAGAAATGGCAAAAATGGTCCCTCATTAATCATGACTTCGCAAAATCAGTCCTCCAAGAAGTCAAAAAGACAAGTCAAGACCACTATCAATCAAGAAAATGCCAAATCAGTCCTTCAAAAATCACAAAATGGCAAGAAATACCCCTGAATTCACTTTGCAAAACTTTTTGGGGCAAAAGTGTGAAAAAGCAAAATTTGTTACAAAGATTTTTTGCGTTGTTAAGGTTTTAAGCTGAAAAGATAAGAGAAGAGGAGAAGAAGGGCTAAACATGGTAGACAGCCATTCTTACCTTAACCACTCACGTGATGACACCTCGCCCCACTCACAAAACCCACCAATCATATCCCTCCCTACTGCCAAGTCACACTCCACTCACCCATTTATTTAACTAATCACAACTGATTAGTTAATTTGGCGCCTAACACATTGTTTAAACATAAAAACAGATCAAACCATTGTTCTTCATGTTCATCATACGATTTGGGTTTTTCTTAATTACTAATAATTAAGTGATAAAACCTTCTAGACTAGTGATTGATGACTCCTTAATCACATCCCAACCTTAATACTGGCCACCTCACCGTTCACATGTTCACATGGGACCTCCCCTGCTACACCTTTGAGCAAGAAGACAAGATTGTAACAGCCATCCAACGTCCAAGGATCCAGCTTACATTTCAAGCTTAATACAAGCCATTAGATCAACTTTTCACTTGCCAGCTACCATAAGACAACAAAATTCAGTCACATGATCCTCAAGAATTCAAAACCCTACAAGGGCATTTTGGGACTTCTACAACTAGGGTTTTACGTTTTTCTTAGCATCAGTAGTTCATTGTATGCCTATATAAAGGCCTTAGTTCATTACATTTTAGCTTGCTCTTGAATTTTCCTTGGTTCACTTTTCTGTAAATCATATATTCAATCTTAATGAAATGTGTTTGAAATTGTGAAGAAAACTCAAGTCCCATCCTTTATATCTGTTTGTTATTGATGTTTGTTTGCTATTCTTAAATCTCAAAACCTGTTTTCAAGGAGTGTGCAAAAGTTTGCACATTTTCCTTCAAGCTTGATATTTTGCTAAGTTCTTGGTCAATCTTGGAATTCTTGGGCTATAAGGCTGATCATAGCATCCTGATATTGTGTTATCAAGGTGTGGTGAAGCTTATAACTTGGGGATAATCAAGTGTGGAGTACAAGAGTTGCATTAATCAAGGCTTTTCACTTTTCTGATTTTACTATTTTGCTTTTAACCTTGTTGAATCTTAGCAGGCTTTGTTGTGGAAGCTTGTACTTGTTCTTGCTAGTACATAAGCTCAAAAATTCGTGGGTGTGGATGTACATCCATGAGGTACACACCCTTAATCTCAAACTCTGATAAAATATTGGATATTTGTGATATTTGAGTGTTGCTTGTGTTCTTGTGAAATTTGTGGCTTAATCTTGCTTGGATCTGTTTATCTCATCTGTTATTTGGTTGATTTGGGCTTGGGTAACCTTAGAATGCATTTTTGCTTTGAAAATCTTGATTTGAAAAGTTATAAGGGTGTTTGGGATTACCTGTCTTGATTCATAACTTGGTATTGTGTTGTTAGGAGTTTGTGTTATTGCTTGGTATCTGATATATGCTTGTTTGAGTGCATTTTGCTGCAAGTTTTCAACTTTGAAACACCATATTAAACAATCTGCTATAAAATCTTTGTTCTTGACTGTTTTGACCTAGGATCTTAAGAACACTTAGGGTGTATGCATGCTTAGGGCTAAAAGTGGTTTAAACAAAGTTATTATAACCTGTTTGTAAGATTTGGAGGTTTGAATTTGCCTTATTGGTCAATTGCATCAGCAAAGTGAAAAAACTGCATGTTCTTGTGTTCATCAGTAACTTTAAGTGCTTGAATCTTGCTGAATTAGTGCATGAAACCTGTTTAGACTTGCTTATTTAAGTTTAATATTGCTTGTGTATGCATTTGGTTAAGTTTGGCTGGCTGAATTCTGCTATTAGTGCTTATTGAACCTCAACTGCTTATGTGTTCATGTCTGTGTCAGATCTGGTGATTGATTGAATTAACTGCACTATTTGGCTGTTGTTGATTGTGATTTATTGATTCTTATTGACTCCTTATGATCCACTGGTCATTTGGGTGCCTTTTTGTAACTTGAATCTCCAAAAAAGTCACTAAAGACAAAAAAGTCAACAAGTCAAGCAGTGGAAAAAGTTTCCACTGCTCAACACTCAAAACTAGCCCCTGCTAGTACAAAGTGTCAGTTAGCTTATCAATAAGCCATTTTGGCTTATCCATACCTGCAACAACTTATTTTTTGTGATAGATCTTTATTATTTGACCCATTTGATTGAACTGGAGCTTATTAGACTTTGACTTTGACTTTTTGCTAGAAAACCAACTTATTTGACTTTTTCATAAGTGCTTATATGCTTTTTCCAGCTTATTGAGTCAACTTATTTGAAAACTTTTTGTTGATTAAGCTTAGTTAAGTCATTTAAAAGCTTTTGGAATTTGAATCAGCTCTTGGGATAGCCTAGAACTCAAAAACGACTATTTTGTCGTTTTCTTTAGATTGCTTTTTGCATTTTCAGGCTTATTCCTTTGGCTTATTTCAAATTTCTTTTTACAAAAGTCTTAATTAGGTCAAGAGAAGCTTGTGTGTTTAATTTCAGCTTATGGCATCAACTTATGGCTTAATGGGCCAAAAAGCCCATTAAGAATAAGCTGTTGGTAATAAGCTAGCTTATATCACATTTTCAGCTCTTGGGCCTTTGGAAAAAGTTGTTCAGAATCGAATTTTGAGTCAAGTAGTGGTTTTTGGGCTAATTTGGGCCACTTTTTTTATTGGGCCAATTCTAAGCCCATTAAGGGACTGTTTGGACTTTAGCCTATTTTTTAGGCCCAATAAGGGAATTTAGGTAATTTCAACTTCAGTTTTGTGTTATTTAGCTTAAAATTGGCTAGTTTGCAACTTTTTAGAATTTTTTAGGATTTCTGGATTTTAATTAATATTTTAATATTATTTTATTATTAAAAATTAAAATTCTGATTTTCTAAAATTTTATATTTTTCCTAGACTCTAGACACTTAATTAGGAATTTTACAACTTTCCAAAAAATTTTAGGGTCTTTCAATTATTTTCTAGATTTATTTTAAGTTTTTATAGTTTTTAATTGTTTAAAAATAGTTTTTAATGGTTTTAAAATTTAGAAAAATACTTTTTAGCTTAATTAGGTTATTTTAAAGGTTTACAAACTTTAAGATCTTGATTTGGACTTTTTATTAGTTAATTTTGATTTTTAGGGCTTTAATTAGCATTAAAAAATTAATAATTAATTAATTAAAAAGTTTTTAGCAAGTTTTGATTTTTTGTAAACCCTTAGAATATTTTAGTGGATTTTTAGGAATTTTTAGGATAAATTTTTAATTTTGGTGCTTTTTACGGTTTTACGTGTACGACTCTTTCGTCTTAGTTTAATCCATCATCGTAACCGTCATTCTCTTCTTATCTTATTTCTATTTTCTTTTCTCATCATAATCATATAATCACATCTCTAATCAATTCTTAACACACACACCAAGCCTCCTTGAGAACGATCCCCACTTTGGGTCATAACTTGTGATTTTCCTAAATCACTTGTTAACGCTTGCCCTATTTACCTCCTTTTCCTAAAGGTGTGTAAAAACACTACATCACTTAACCTAGTTCGGAATATGTATTAAAACATAAGTCGGAATAAACATTGAGACCTAATTCGGAAAAAATAAATCAACACCTAATTCGGAATAACTGATAAAACTGACCTAGTTCGGAATACACTTAGAGACCTAATTCGGAATACTAGTTTGTATTTAATTCGGAATAAGAACTAAGTTTATAAGTCGGAATCCTGGGGTTTATTAATTCGGGAAAAAGTTTTTGAAATTAATTCGGGAAAAATTAAAAATAAGCTAAAACCAAATAAGCAAAAAAATTAAGCCAAACGAATTTTTAGAAAAAGCTAAACAAGACTCAAATCAAAAACTCTAAAAACACCAAATAAGCAAAATATATAAAAATCAATTTTAAAAACATTAATCTACCAAATCCACTTAATTAAAAATAAGCTAAACACAAAATAAACAATAAGCATAATAAGTTATAACGCTCAATCACATAAAAACAAAAAGAACAATGAAATAAGCACTTCACTCAAATAAGCAATAAGATCAAATAAGCTACATGATTAACCAAATCAACACAATATTAAAAACAAGAAAGGAAGAATGAGATTAATTAAAAAGCTTGAATTAAAGAAAAAGATTAAGATTCAACAACTTAAAGATTAAGATGAAAAGCTTAAGAACATGGAAGAAAACTAGAGAGAGAAAGTAATTTTACACCTACTCCTAATTACCTTAATGAAAAACTATCTAATGAAATGAAAAGAATAACTACAAATGAAAGATATGAAGTCTGTTTATAGTGGAGGAGTAGTTGGTGTGTTGCTTTCTTCTTTCTCTTTGTCTTCTCGTCTTTTTAATTTATTCGTCTTTCTCGACTTTGTCTCGGGATTTGTCGAATAATAAAATGAACTCGTCTTCTAATTTTCTTCTTTTATTATATTTGGTTCTTCGACTTCGTTAAACTTCTGTCTTTGGTCTTTTTCTTCGATAAATCTTCAAAATAGGCCTTTGACTTCCGTTCTTTTTGCACAATTGATCTTTTGACTTCGTCTTTTGTATTTTTTTCGATAAATGCCCGTGAAAGCCCGTGTTTTCATCCTTTTTCATCTTTTGGTACTAAAACACAACAAAAACACAAACCACGCGTAATTCTGACTTTTACGACGTTAAACACACGTTTTGGTCTTGTTTTTATTAGTTTTAAGTGGTAAAAGGATAAGTGTTTTCACACTTATTAGCTTTAAACCCCGCTTTATCCACAAACGGAACAAATTCATCCCGAAACGCCTCTTTTGTGTGTTCGAAATTACATTCTCCTTCAGTTTGTGTCGTTGGAGTCATACGTTCCTTAATGACCTTGTCAAACCTAGAAAAATGTCATCATAGTTCTTGTAAGCCAGTGAACACTTTACTTACCGGTGGAACCTCTTTTGGAAGTTCTTTAGGTAATTCCGGTTCGACAAGTGTAGGAGACGTATTAGGGATTTCACTCAATGACACTTTGGGTGGTGCGAAAAGAATGTCCGTGTGTGGTTTAAAGCGAGTTCTAAAATCCAATTGTTGTTTATTATGTGAATTATAATCAAATGGTTTTGGAAATTTAGAAAGCATTCTAGACCGATTATCGTCATAAAGTGGAATATCTGCCTCATCATCACGAACATCAGGTGGACCTAACACCTTTCCAAGTTTGGTAGCATCATAAAGTCTTGGGTTGTGGATAAGAGCTTGCTTTACGTACCCCGGGTTAGGTGGAAGGTCTTTTGACGAGATAAATTAAATTCCTTAATAGATGATTCAAACAAGTGTATCGTGTGTGACGCAGAAAATTGTTTTAACAACAAATTATCAATCTTTTTAATCTGGTTAGAAGCATTAATTTGCGTTTCAAGCTTTTTAGATTCGAGAATTTCGAAATCCGTTTTAAATTTTTGAATATTAGTGGCAACTGAATCTTTTTCTTTAACTTATTTAAAAAGATATGCTCTTAAATATTCAATCTCTTATAAATGACCCATTTGAATTTTTCGAAACTCACCAAATTCAGGATTGGTTAGCGTATTGGTCGACGGAGTTAACTCTAAGGTTTGAACCTTTTACTTATACAAAGAAAGCTTGCCGGATATGGTCATATTAACACCTAGGGTTTCAAGGACCACAATATTCATTTGGCCAAGCAGAGTTGCTGGAACCATTACCAAATCTCGTTGAGCAGAAGGGGTCATATGCGAAATAGATTTCGATTGTATTTCACTCAAAGTCTGGGGACTTGCATTGATATTACTATCATTCTTTGTGTCCTCATTTGAATTACTCACCACCGGAGGCTCTTCCGAATATCGAGACTCTTGCCCAACTTGATGTGCTACACTACTAGTATCAATGGTAACACTTGGTACCTCAGATGTTTGATCGAACCCATAAACTGAAAGATTTTCCATTAGAGCTGCTTTGGCGGTGTTAAAGTCATCACAGTCTGAATCGTATGCATCTGAGATCATCTGCTTGATATGCTGCATCATGAGTGAAAGCTGTTGCGTGTCCATTATTATCCGCAACTCCTGGATCAACAAGAAATGCTAACTCCTCCTCGTCTAGCTCACGGCCATTTTCCTTGACATTAACCAATAACACCTTCTCCTCAAACCACGAAGCGTCCCTTCTCCTTTTGGGTTGCTTACAATCCCTAGCCATATGTCCTTTCCCCTTTCAGTTGTAGCATGTGATCATGTTTAACTTGCTAGTAGTATTTCCCCTAGGAGCAGTGTTGTAAGTTCTTGTACTGGTGTTAGATGAACTCGGTCTCCCCTGAATTGGTTGAACCATGACTCTACCTTCTTGAATGGTAGCTTGTTGACGAGAGTTTGAAGAAGTGCTCAACTGATTGTTAGTTGTAGGAAGTCCTCGATATGCTCGTTTGTTCAACATTTGAGTGATATACGTAGACATGGCAGCTAACACTTCAGTAGGATTATCACAATAAAATACTGGTGCTGGTGGAGCTACATAAGCACTTGAAGGAGAACTAACATGTTGGGAGTTGTTGAGTTAAAGAACTTCAGGTGGCTGATAAGTGATGGCAGGAACTGTAGGTGTTTGGTTAGAAGGGTATTGTTGTTGAGCATAAGTTGATAGATATGGATCTCTGTGTGATGGTGCTGTTGGAAGCTGATATTGTTGATGTGAAGTAGGTGGTTGTGGTAGAAGAGATACTGTGGGAAGCTTGGAGTTTAGACAAGGACTTCTTATATGATTGCTGCCCATTTGCATAAGGAGGATTTTTATATGACAACAATTAATGATTCGCCATTAATGCCATTGGTTCAGGGTAAGATCCTTGAGACATACGAGTCATTATCACATGCTTCTCATGTTGTTGCAAGAAAGCATAAAGTTGATCTAGATTTGTCTTGTGCAAATCCCTTACCATTTTACCATCAGTGACGTAACGGCTCCACTCAAGAGGTAAAGAATTCAAGAACTTATTGTTGATTTGAAATCGAGCAATCATCAAATTATAAGTATTCAATTCATTCATCAGTGTAGTAAATCGCCAATAGTAATCATGAAGAGTTTCCCCTAGAGTGTATGTGAACCTATCAAAGAGATCATAAAGTTGACACTCACGTTCTTGCTTAGTGAGTGAATTTCCCTGTAACAAAACAACCAAACCATCCCATAATTCCTTCGTTATCTTATGTTGACTTACCATTCGATAAATATTTGGTAGAAGAGCTTGAAGAATAGTCTAAAGAGCCTTTTCATCCGCATCAGCAATAAGTTGATTTACAGCAGTTAATTCAGAAAATCACCTTGGTCGGGTCACATCATTTTCAGTAATTGTTCCCCAATCAAGTGGACCTTGTTCGATTGACTTAATCATAAGTCCCCCGCTGGGTCTATCAATAATATATGACTTCATTCGGCCCTGCCATGCATTAATAGCTCTTTGATAAGCAACGGTGGACGAGTATCGGTACCCGATATGATGGATAGGTCAGAAAGCGATGTCATTGTCGGTATTACTGAATGAGAATTCATTTTTTTATCACTTGGAAAAGATTACCGAATGATCGAGCAATGAAACAAAGGTAAAGTGTTTGTTTTTGTTGAAACAATATGTAATAATTCTTTGGTTGTATGTTGTTGTGGAAATCTTCAAATAAATGCGAAGTCCAAAATCCGTGAAGTCTTGCAAAATCTTAGTTAACGATCTCGGAATAATGTTAAGCCTAACAGATCTCGAAATATTTCTACCTTAAAAGATTTCGCAATATCCTTATTTGAAACAAAGATCTCACAATACTTCCAAAGTTAAAAATCTTGCAATAATCTCGTGCTAGAAAAGATCTCGCAGTAATCTGAAATGAAAGATCTCGCAATAACCTCAAACCACATAAGATCTCGCAATAATCTTAATAAGATTTCGCAATAATAATTTCCGCAATAACCTTGAAGATTCCGCAATAATGGGATTATTGAACCCTAATTATTGCGAGATAAACTGAGGAAAGATTCCGCAACAACCTTGAAGATTCCACAAAATGGAATTTCTGAACCCTAATTATTGCGAAATAATACTATGAATATTCCCCAATAATGAAGAAAGATTCCGCAATACGCAAATAAAAAACGTAGTTTTTCACCTAAATCGAGCCAAACACCTCAAAATTTCGTATTTTTATACGATACAAAGTACCCAAATCCCTACCACAACTATGTAGGAGATGTCTAAATCAATGTACACCAAAGAAAGACACGAAAAATTTTTAGAACTTGGATTTTTTTATCAAAACACACGGACCAAAAGTTTTAAACCAAGAACAACACAAAGCACACCTCTATTTCATCCCATGGCTCTTGATACCAATGGTATAATATTGGTAATCTTGATCCTCAACTGAGGTTGATGTTTCTAGAGAGAGAAAGTAGTGAGAGAAAGTTGAAGGAAAATGTGAAAATGTATTAAAGAAATGAAACAACCAACACCCATTTCCATGAAGGAAAGGGGTTTATATACTCAAGTCCATAAATGGACTTGGGCCTCCGGCCCATGAACATGCTCATGGGTCCGACTTTCTTAAACTATTACGATAACTATACTACGAGCCCGTAACTATATTGTTGGAGTGACCAAGACTTTCTAGCTATAAAAACGTATTTCCAATAGGAGGATGAACCAACAGAGCCCTTCATTGCCAGTAATAAAAGTTCAAAAGAGGGGTCTTTTGGTGAGAAGGAAATAGCTGTTGCTCTCACAAGGATGAAGGAACAAGGGCAAGGGAAGTTTGATTCATCCAAGGTGTCACTGGTGACACCTAAGCATCTTTCTTTTATGAAGTTGATGAAACAGCAAGAAACAGGGTCAGTCGCTGACAAGACCATTTTACACGCAGACACTTCAATGGCAGCCACTGACAAACCCATAGATGTATCCCAACCATCTTTGGTGTTTAAGGTAGTTTCTTCATAGGTATCCCTATCTACTTTACCTATTATAGATCCCAAGGATAAAGGAAAGGCAATAATGGTAGAATTAGAGGTCCCTAAGGATGATGCACAAGTTAAGTTTGATGCCATGTTAGCTAAATAGATTCAAGAAAAGGAAAACAAGGGACTTATGAAATAGGATATAGAAGCTCAGATTAGTTCAAATCTAAGGGAATAAGGAGAGTTGATGAGAGTGAGGAGGAAAGTTGTGGTCATGGTTCTACTACTAATGTTGATGATGAACCAGAGAAGCTTGAGTATGGTGATGATGAGATTGCCAAGGAAAGTTTGAGGTAATTGAAGCTGCAACTTGATTTTGATGTTCCTGAAGTTGCTAACATGTTTTATAGGTATGAATAAACAAAAGTGGGAGATCCAAGTATTACCCTCTCTATGCAGATCTGGGGATTGGAATTGTTGCTTAGGATTCAGCATGATGTCAAGGTGATCCTAGCAGATAAAGATTCAAATGTTAAGGCAAAGTCAAAGACTGCAAGGAGGGAGTATTGTTGAGAGGTCATCAAGCTGGTTGGACTTGCAAAAAGTTGAAGGCATTATCTTTTGACCAGCTAGAGTATTTGGCTTACCCATTTGGCAACAAGTTAGTGAGCACAATAGACACCTTCAGTTGTATGCTGAAAGAAGAGAGGAGATAGAGGAAGAATTGAGAATCAAGAAAGTGTCAGTTGTTCTTAGGCCTGTGAAGAAAGCAGGAAAGTTTTTGTTCCCAGAGTTTAGCCCATTGGATTCGAAGTTTAATTAAGGTCCTTTGAAGAAGAATTTGGAACTTTATCCTTTGGAAGTTGGTGACATTGTTGCTGTGATACCCCTTGACTTCAGAAATCCCATTGTTAAATATGAAGAAGATCCAACAACAAGTTTCTGGGTGATCACAAGGTATGGGAACAAGGTTCATATGTTTACATCTCTTATGTCCCTGTTTGGCTGTATTGACAAAGAAGATTTGGAGACTCTGTGGAGTCTATTGAAGGAGAAGTATGAGGCTGATGCTCCCACTTCTCAAAATGGAATAAAGATTTGGTCAACATTCAAGAGAATGTTTGACTGTGATGAAGCTGATCCAGTTTGGCCAGATTTGGAGATTTAAGCACTTTGGAGTGGCGTTTGTATTCTACTGTTGGAGTTTATCATCTCTGCACAACAAAGTTTTTATAATTCTTGCTGGTTGACATGAAATATCCATTGTCATAAGAAGTTTTGAAGAATATGATGAGCACCAAGCTCAAGGTGGACTATACCAATGATGTTGGAGTAGACTTGATGCGATTTCTTCTCATTCAGATGGAAGAATAGGTTTTGTTTGTAAGAATCCTCTGTGTATATTGTTTTATTTAAAGAAACTTGATGTTAAGGGTAAATATCAAGTTTAGGGGAGAATTGTTGGGAATAAAATTAGCTAAGTCATCCAGCCGCTGACACATGTAATCAAGTCGCTGACAAGGTGTTATCAATCCGCTGACAGAATAGGCACAGACAAGAAGAATCAAGCCAATGTCAAGACTTATCAGTTGTTAAAGTCAACATGTTTTGTTTAGTTAGGAAGATATGCATGAATATTGTATTTTGTTATGTTTATCTTATTATATCTTCCTAGAATAGTTGATACGATAGCTTTATGTACAAGGCTCCTTGTGTGTATAAAAGGAGGCCTTAGAGTTTATGTTTCATATACATTCGATCATATTGTTCACCGTTTTTATTTAATCGAAGTTAAAAGTTTGGTATACATGCTTTGTTATGTGTTCTTTGTTCTAAGTATTAATTCCGCATAATACTTAGATTGTTGAGTATACAACGTTTCTCTATGTATTATACTTGAACTAATCTCGATAATACAAAAGCTTAATCGATCTAAGTTTGGGATCAACACAGCCCATTCAATGAATCAAATAACATACTTACATTGGCTAGGATGCATCCATACGCTTCCTACAAAACAAAGTCATAGTATGTACACTAGCTCATGACTAGCATACACCGTCACAATAACATGGTCATGGTACCTCCATGTCTAGTTACACATAGCTTGGGAAAAAAGGGAAAGAAAGAATAATCACAAAGAGTATAGGTCAAAGGATAATCATAATAGAGTAAATGAAACGTAAGAAAGTAAATAAAGCACAAAAATCATAGTGAATCAAAGGGATCAATGAGATCATATCAAATCAGTGAGTAATCATAAGGTAACATAGCAATGTCATAATGGGATCATACATACGAAGGCTAAAAAAAATAAGATTGTCCTTACTGAAAGGATGGAATATCCGTACCTTAACGAATGCGCAATCACAGAACCGCATATAAACGCTACGAGAATATACACGTGTCACTGGAACTACGAAAACATATTACCATATATAATATTTACCATAAATAGATCATATTACAAAAGTTTCCATAAATATTTCGTAGACGCTACTCAAAACCAAAGTTTCCTTATTTAAGATTTTATGACGGTATTTATGGTAAATGTCACTATTTAGTTACCCCATATTTAAGTACCCATAAATTCTAATAAAAATCGCATAGGCTCTTATATGGGTCTATAAGGCCTTTGTAGATGGGTTTAATCCCATTCATTACCCAAATCATGTAATGATCCACAAACCCAAGACTAGCCCAAATACAGTCTGGTAGAAATATGCCAAAATCATGGAAGGTTTTGACCCACTTAGACACCTTCATAAGTTTTAGAAATATTCTAAGGGGTGTCAAAAAATATGGACATCATCCCCTGAGGTGGTTTAACAAAATTCATTATAGTTTAGTAATTAGAATTTTTATGGTAGATCTAATATTTTCAGTCTAAAAATCAGTTTCTAACACCTTAACTTGTAAAATCAAAATGTCATAGTTATAGGCCTTATCAAATTAAAAGAACAAATGTTCTGGAAACTAGACTCAAAGTAAATAATTATTTACACTTTAATCATATCTGTTAATGCAATGATGCCTAAAAACGGTACTTGCATTTTTCGGTCTCACTTTGTTTTGATTACGACAATATGTAAAAACATGCATTTACAAAAACAATGAAAAACGAATTCTTGAGTTCAAGTATTTTTCATTTCAACCATTATCACTTATTCACTTAAGGTATGAACAAACAAGTAATTATCCTAATTAAGTGATCAAGGATTTAATCTTTTCTTAAAACTCACTTTTTATTAAGTGTGACAAAATTTTATTATTAAACTTTTTTTAAGAAAATGTTTTATTAAATTAATTATTTGAAAATTTGAAATTTGAAAATGGCATATTCTATCTTGGTTTGGAATATCCTTTCGGGATATTTTAATCCCCAGATTTGAACCAATCCACTAAAAGACAAAAGGGAGCGGACTCTACGCCGGTGGTTCCTTAGCGCCTATGGCGGTTCCTTATCGATAAGGAACCGCGGGCTCCAATAAGGAACCGCGGGCAGATATAGCCGTTGGATGTTTGTCTTATAAATAGTGGACCATTCTCAGACTTTCAATCCACCTCTTTTGCACATATATTTCCAGATTCTTTCATACTTCTTAAATTACTCAAATCCTTAATCATTTGTTTGATTACTACTTATTTAGAAGTGAATCTTTCTCCTCTCATCTTTTCCTTTCAAAGTGCAAAGAGAAGAACACTATCATTCTTGAAGTGTTGTGTCTACCTCAAAGATCCACTGAAGATCCAATTTTATTTATTCATTGTTGTGTCATTATTGTGAAGATCCAAGTAGTTGTGTCTATTTGGAAGTTGTGTTTGTATTAAGGTTAATACTTAGTCCTCAAAGTATATCGGTGTAGATTGGTCCTAGTTAGGGCTTGACTTTTAGCTTAGAGTCGGAAATTGGTTAAGCGACGTTGTGTACGGTTTCTCCATCTTAAGGAGCTTGTTGATTAGTGAACTCTCGAGTAAGGAGTACTCGAGGAGTGGAGTAGGAACGAGGAGTGAGTTTCGTTGCCGAACCACTATAAATCCTTGGTGTTTGGTTTGATCTTTCCTTCCCTTATCTCTTTACATTCATTATTTTGTATACTTGTGATTATTAGTTTAGTTGCACTATACATTCATTATTCTTTATATATAATTGTGATTATTAGTTTAGTTGAACTATACCTTGTTAATATTATGTATAAGAAGGTTTCACATAAATACTCAAGCTTATGTTTTTGAAAAAGGATTTCTTAAAACCAACCTTTAAAAAGTAAATTTAAGAAACTATTTGTGACAATCCGTCAATTTATGGTTGATATTTTATTCTCAAGTATTATTTAAAAATATTATTTTAATGTTATATTATGAACTCACTCATTTTTGGGAAGAAATTTGGGTTTACGTCTTGAAGTAACATCGACTACGTTTAAACCGGAGAATTCTACGTTACGTGCTTACGTTTGCATACACCGTTTTGGTGACAGTCTGACATATCAGGAAATAAATTTATCCTTGAATATTATTTTGGAATTTTAAATTTGTGTTGGTTCATAAACTCACAAATTTACGAGAAGAGATTAGGACTTATGTGCATAATTTAATGTCCTTTACGACTAAACCGGAAACCCTAGGTTTACGTATTTACGTTTTTGAACTCCGCTTTTGATGAGATAATTTTTATTAGATTCGTTTTGTGCCGTTTATTCATAATTTATAAAAACGTTTTTCGTAAAACGACCCGAAGGCCGGTAAATCGAGGAAACTAGAATCAAGGAGTACCCGTAAATTAGTGGAGATGAGACAGGTTTACACTTGCCTCACCCCCACTATGGGTGGCAAGACTTAGCCAACACACCATATGCGGTGTCAATTTTATATACACACTAAGGACACATGTCCTTAGTGCATACACAAACCACCAAACTAACAAAACTAGCTACACCATAAACCATTTCTCATTTCATACATGCAAAACCACTCAAACACTCTCTTCTCTCTCTATGAACGTCCATAGCCACCCTCCTATCACCATTTTCATCAAATTTTAGCCATAAACAAAGGCTATAATCAACATATGTTGAAGCCTACTTGAAAAGATGAAGACTGGAGGTGATTATAACATGTGAAAAGGAGTTTTCATGGAGGTCTTTGGGCTGATTTTCAAGAACGAGTTTAGGGCTGATTTCATGGAGGTGTTCATCCATTTGAAGGACTCAAGAAGTTGCTTTACTAAAGTTGAAGATATGGTAACAAGGAACCAAGCCTTGTTCATCAAAATCCCATCTTTTCATCATCTTGGTGGTATAGAGATTATTTCTCCCTATCATCTTGGTATTTTGAATATGTAATCTTGTATTTTCTTTATTTATGTATATGTATATGATGATGAAGGATGATCAAAATATTATGTGGGGATTTGGTGTTGATAAATTTGGTTAAAATGATTAAAAGCTACATGAAAGGATGTTAAAATCATTGCTAAAAATGTAGGCTGTATAAAACAGTAAAGAACTAAATGATAACTTGTTAAAGTGGCTTGGATAATTTAATATACCGTAATATGTGAGACTTATACATATGTAAGAGTTGGCCACACAATGGAATCCATAAAATGAGTGAGATATGATCAAAACAATATTGAAGTTCAAATCTGAGTAGTCTGTATTGGACGGACTGTTAGGGACATTTAGAGATAGATTGAGCAGTAGCTAAAACTGAGTAATTGTAGAACATATCATGTAGTTTATGGTATCCAAAAATGAGCTTCTATCTCCTTGAATAACTCATATGGAAAAAATGGTGAAAGTGAAAATAATAATCAGATTTGTAAAATAAAAGTATATAGTATAATATTAGCACTCAAGTTAATATAATATAAATGTATACCTAAAATCCACAAACTTATATATTACATATAAATAAGTATGTACATTATTAAATAAAAGGGACATTTAATAAAAATGGCAATTTGATATTTTTTATAAGTTATAAAACTAAAAACATAAGTTTTACGTCTTTTCGGCTAAAACCGATAAATTAACGTTTTCGTCAATTAAAACTTAGACGGTCGGACCTGTCTAATGTAAAATTTTTATAACTTATCTACTGATGTATAAGTACATTTGACAAGTAAAACCGATAAAACCCGAGCTTTATAACTTATGGACATTAACGGGCCAAAGTTGCCTTATTGGACTATTGACCCAACTAGTTTTGATAAACATTAATGGACTTACCCATTGGGCTTAACCCACTTGGGCCCAACATATGAGTATAGGTCTGATAGTAAAAGTATAATTGGGATATAATAAAGAATTGAAATCTTAATGGGCTTTTAATGGGCTTAATGGGCCTTGATATGAAATTAGATTGAAACTAGTGTAACTAGTCAAAAATTTGACTAACACATAACACTATAATGTTGAATGAAGATATAAAAAAAACCCACTTGATCTTCATCATACTTATAAAATCATCATTTATATACATAGCTATTATTTTTATAAAGTCATTGGACAAGAGTCTAAGACAAGTATTATTTGTCTAGGTTTCTGTGATTGAAGCACGTACCGTACATCAAAATCGCCGATAACCGCCTTTCCCAATCAACGTGAGTTCATAGCCTCGCACTCTTTTAAATGTTTTTATGAAATGTTTAATAAACCCGCGAGGGAGATAACATGTTAGTTTTAATAAAATAGGACACCAATTGTCCCGATTGTTTGTTTATTGATTTGGACCCGAATTATTATATGACCCGATGAATGATTATATGACCCGACGAATGAAACGAAATGGATTATTAATAGTTAGGTTATGTCACTAAAAGTCCCATTAGCATGAATTATGGACTACCGGGATTTGGTAGACGCTTATGCATATAATATTACTATTTGGGGAAGATCACCCCAGTTCGTGCCTTGACGGTTGATCCCCGTCGTGCCACATTGATTGGTAAGCGAATTAATGTATGAGAAGATTTAAATAAGCGTGATTATTGTGACGACACACTGTTCTAGGTAGGCAAATGGTTTTCGGGTTAGCTACCCGTTGTTTGTTATAGTAAGGTACCAATGTCATGCGGCTTATGATAATCCAATAACGAAAATACTGCTATACGTATTGAATTACAATATATTGCCTGACTAGCAATACGGGGTCTTGTTATTGATAGCATTTTCGTGTTTTGGTTTTACATAACCATATTCATATAACGGTTTTTATATAACTCTATTGTATGATATTTTTACGACATTGGTTCGTATAATGGTTTTGAAGGCAAAAGCCTATAATATGATTTAAAACAAAGATTTGTATGAAATGTTTTTGGCTTATTTTATGGCCTACTACAAAGAATTGTACAAAATGATTTTCAGTAATAATTTTATACCGATGATATATTAATGGATTTCATTAAACTCTATGAATTAACTCGGCATTTTCGCTGACCTTTTCTTTTAACATGTTTTATCTCAGGTACTTGAAGGTAATTCTCGGGAAGACGACAAGAATTTATGGCCCGCACTTAGATAACAATTTCCATTCAAATGTTTTGTAAAATTGTATGAAATACTAAGACTTGGGACCTATGTAAATTTTATATTTATGAATGGAAATGCTTTATTATTAAACAACGCAATTTTTAAGCGTTGTCTATGATGTGAGTAATGTGTTATCCCGTAACACCAACAATCTTCCGATGTATTGAATTGTGTATATTTGGGGGTGTTACAGTTTGGTACAGAGCTCTCGTTATAGAGAAAGAAAGATTTTTAAAACCAAGGTTTTGAATAAAACATTTCAAAATGTTTTAACTATAAACATTTTTCTCAAAATGTCTAAAAAACGTTTGACTATAACAGTGCCGAAGAATTCCCGAGTTACCGACAAGGCTAGACTGGGAAGTGTTATTTTAATATATATATATATATATATATATATATATATATATATATATATATATATATATATATATATATATATATATATATATATATATATATATAACTTGGATTATATATATATATGTTGTAATTTGATTACATGATTGTTTGATGATTATTTTAATATTTATACGAGGTATTTATACGACGTAGATTGTCACAAGAAACCCTAACTCCCCTAACAAATCAATCGAAGCTATTCCGGTAGGAATTCTAGCTATTCTATATCTAAACCAAGTTGTGGATATTTATGATCCCAACAAAATGGTTGATATTCGTAGAAATGTTGGTATTAGTTAATCGTGATATTAAAGAAGAATTGGCGAGATTAAATCTGATATCCATGTCATGACGATCTTTACTTATAGAAAGGAGTTTGATAAAACCTTACCACCTAGAAATATGTCATCTGATTTGGTGTCACCCAATTCTTAAATTTGAAATCAAAAGGGTGAATGTTGCACTTGAGGCTGTCATTGGAGCCTTTACCCAAAAGCCTCATGCCACTGGTACCTTTCCGAGAAGTCTAATTGAATGTGTGAGTCATTTAATACTAGTGGCTCATTTGATAACTATTGTTGTAAGAGCTATAGGATTGGAAATTAAGTGTTGTTCATATTGAGCTTTTATTGCCCTTTTAAGGTCTAAGAATAAGGTTGAAAGTATTGGAAAATCAGGTAGGATATCGCATTGAGTATAAGTTGGTTGAAACTTAAATAAAGTAAAATTTAACTCGTATGAAATATGAAATTGTTAAGAGGAAGTTGTTGAATCCTGTGATTGAATTATAAGGTTTTAAATGATTGTTGGTTCGTGTTAAGGATTGTTCCTAGGTTATTGTCCACTAACGAGGATGCCCAGTGTACAAGAAATAAATTGAAGAAATCTTCTTATGAATTGGGACCGATGGATCTTCCGGGAAATGTGGAACACCTAATGACTCATGTAGATTAGTATTCATTGTAGTATCTTTTAAAAATCCCTAACTTAACTGAGACATCAGTTGGTAGGATGAGTTCTTGGAATTGTATGACATAGTGACATGTAATGTGTTACGGTAAAAATTTTGACTTGTTTGTAATTAATGAAAAGACTACCTTTGCTAAATCTTACATGTATCGATGTTATCTATCTTTTATTGCTTCATCCTAATGTTCGCATTAGTGATGCAACCATTGAACAAGTACTCATCTCGATTTGAGTTACGTTGTGGATTATTCTTTTTGAGTGCCATCGAGGTCATGAACCTCATGATTAATTGGCTAAGCTCATTTCCTGATATATTGTAGTTAGTTCTTGGTGAACAACTTTTCATCACTCTTTTGAAGATCACTCATTGTTTTTATAAGATAAAACAGTATCCCTTTGAGAAAAAATAAATTTTCATCACCGAAAGGATTATTTAAAGTAAGATTTATGAGTAATCGTTATCGAAATGAAGTTGTTTATGAAACACTTTGGAAAACTTAATTGTTTCCATAACAAAGAACATCTCTGTAATTTTATTTTGATTTTTAATTTCAGAATTAAGCATGAAAATATATATATTTTAAAACATGATGACAAAGTTTTGACGAACTGAGTATTGCATCGTTAATCTTAAAATTGTATATAGTTGCGCGCCTACATACAATTTGGAAGGGACCATGCAAGGCTGATTAGTAGTAACCATAAAATTATTAATAAACACTAAATTTTACTTGAAGATTGTGAAAGATTAAATTTTATGAGATCTGCAAGAAGTGCAAAATAGGGGCATATTGTTAGAGACATCTACATATGTGTCCATACCATTTATTTTTCTGAGTCGAATTTACTAATCTGTGGATATTGTCTTCATTGACAATTGATATCCCCTTCTTGTCCAATTCTCTCGTGGTGAGATTCTTTGGAAACTTTACTAATTATCGAGTATTAATACCCGACTGGGTGTATCGACGTTCCTATCGTTTCTTTTGATTAGATTTCATCTGAATGACCTAGGTAACGATCCGAGGAGCTTTCGAATGCGTACTCGATTCATGAAAACATGGGATAGACTCATATTCGTTAATGTTTTCGTCTGTATCTGATTTGAAATTCTCTCGCGTAAATCATGCGTTGACCTTACTCTTTTTAAGGTTAGTTATGTCTCAAGATATCCTTGAATGGTGAAGGATTATGAGTTATTATTAGTCTTTTGAGAAGTTCACATCTTATCAACGGTAATGAAACTGGAAAGTTGATAGTGCCAGTAGAATGGATTGATTGACTATGACATAATGTCATTGTCTTAATTGATGGGAACTCGAGTAGAATTCCCCTAAAAGATAAGATGTTGATTATCAAAAGTGATCTAAATAATTCTTGATGGATGACCATATCCTGCTTTTAGACTTGAAATTTTATCATGAATGGTTATGAACTAGTCATAGATCTTGTAAACTAGAAGGAACCTAAGGTGAATTTATTAAAAGATGTTTCTATTATCTGAAATTTAGGAGGTATTTGCTGGTGAATTACCTAGACTCTTGCCATTAAGGCAGGTTGAATTTGGTATTGAATATATTCCTTATGCTGCACTTGTGGCGTGTGCCCTGTACGTCAGAACCATATGAATTAAAAGAATTACCGTACAACTAAGAGAGTTGTCGGAGAAGGCTTTTATTCTACCAAGCTCGACATCATGAAGAGCTATGGTGTTATTATTCCTTATATTTGTTGAATTACCGTGGACTAGGTAAATTGATGATCAAAATCTATATCCACTATCCAAGATGATAGAATTGTTCGATCATTTACAAGGTTCTAGCGTATATTCAAATTTGATCTACGGCATGGTTATCATCAACTTCGCATCCGCGACAAAGATTATCTATTCCAATCACTACATCCAGAGCTTGTAATGAACATTATGAGTTTCATGTTATGTCGTTTGGATTGACCAATGCACATGTAGCATCCATAAATTCGGTGAATCACGTGTATAGGCTGTAATCTATAAATTCATGCTTTTGATCATTAAGAACCATCTGTTTGTTTATAAAGAATAGGAAGGAGTTAATAAATGTATATAGACTGCCCTGAATTGGCCGAGAAATGAAAACCTGTACCTTGAATATTTAACATGTGATTTAAGGCTTAATCTTTTACATTTAATGACCGTGTATTTAATGGTAATGAAATCTATATTGACTCTTCGAAAATTTGAGCCATTTAAGACTTTGGGTTATACCAAAAAGAAAAGTGCAAAAACGTTTTGACAGATATTTTATCAAAGGAATTTTTAAGGGATTATTCCCTCTTACCCAAATCATTTAACCAAACTCCTTTAGGGGTATATGTTTGTGTATACCTCAAGACAACCTAAGATGGACTGAGGAAACCGTTTAAACCAGGACTTGGAATTTAAAACGACAATTTTTGCTTTTCAACTAAGAAAATTTTGACCAAAGTATAACCAAGGATTTTTCGAACATTTACGATTCTTCTTAATTATTTTCGATAAATCAACAAAAATCGTGTTAATTAAATTCAAATTTATTTTGAACATTTTTCTATAATTGGACGAACTGAGAAAATTTAAAACTTTTTTATGTTTACATTTCATAAAAATTAAATATTTATTATTTAATTACTTGTAATAATTATCGACGCTTTAAACGTCAGATTGAGCAAAACTAATGAAAATAATAATTGATATGAAATTAAAACTTAGAAAATATGAAGAAATAATTTTTGAGTGAATTGTGGTCATGATAATTATTTCATCAGAAAAGGTGAATGTAGATACTGACACATTATATAGAAAGGATAAAGAATCAGTTAGGATGTGCTCCTTAGTAATGACCGTGAAAAATAAATTGCCGAGCAATTTAAAAATAGCTGATGCTTGTACGAAGGATAATATAGATAATAAAAGGGGTTCGCGGCTAATGTGAACCATTAGAATTGAGAAGTCGGTGGTGTTAAATGTTTAAAAGGCCGCTTGTGATTGCCTAAATATGGAGGATTTCGATATTTAGTCATGTTAGAATCTCGTAAGTATAAGTATTCGATTCATGTCATTTATGATTTAATGTATTTTTATCTAAAGAAGTTGTACTGATGGTAAATTATGAAGGCAGACATCGCCTCATACATTAGTAAACGTCTAACTATTACAAAGGTCATCATCTGAATTTGATTCGATTTGGGTCATCGTCGACAGACTGACCAAATCTGCTAATATCATTCTTGTTAATGATAGATTCTTGATGAAGAAATTGACTCTTTTGTATTTAAAGGAGTTGTGTAAACATAGTGTGCCTGTATCGATCATCTCTATCAAGATCCTCGCTTCGCATCGAATTTCTAGAGATTTGCTCAGAAGTCATTGGGAACGAACCTTGATGAGAGTACTGATTACCGCCCCAATCGAAGGGACGAGGTAAAGTAACGATACAAAACACTAGAAGTGTTGTTTTATGCTTGAATATTTGACCTTTGGTAATAAATCGTATAATCGTTTTCCTTTGGAGAGATTATCATTGATAATTATCGTATTAGGATCGAGATTGAATCTTGTGAGGATCTAAACATGAGACCATCTATAAGCAAGAGTTGGGATGATGACACCCGACATACACTCATTGTGAGTTGTACATGTCTTTTAGGTTTAAGGTTGCCTATGATAACAAACCTAACCTCACAAAATACCCGACCTGCGAGACCTGAAATGATTGTTGAAATTAGGACCTGATTATTGACTGCCAGTAGTGGAAAGGAGGTTATGTGAATATGAAATGTAGATCTTGAAGTGCAGGATGGGTAGCGAAGTTATGCCAAAAATTTTCACCTTGGAAAAATGAATTGAAGATCTGAAAGATCATGGGAAATAAGTCCGCGTTGTATGGGACCATTGAGATAATGTAAAAGTTGGTTGGAAAGGCATATAAGCTGGATCTACCCTAGGACTTCAAGGGCTGTGTGAATTATGTTTCGTATATTGAACTTGATAAAATGTCTATCAAGTGAAAATCTGATTGTTTCTTAGTAAAGTTTATATCGGAGAAAAGTTGCATTCATCAAAAACCCGTGAACATCATGGATAGAGAAAGTAAGTCAACTTAAGCCTGATCTTATTCTCGTAGTTATGTTTGATGAAACTCGCGTATTGTAATGGATTACACTTGTGAGAAAAGACCGAATGTGGAGGAAATCCCCACATGGCTCTAACTCTATAAGAAGCGAGTAGTAAGATAAATTGATCTTTGAGGACAAACATCCTGTTTAGGGGTAAATGCTGTGACAATCCGTCAATTTATGGTTGATATTTTATTTTCAAGTATTATTTAAAAATATTATTTTAATGTTATATTATGAACTCACTTATTTTTGGGAAGAAATTTGGGTTTACGTCTTGAAGTAGCATCGACTACGTTTAAACCGGAGAATTCTACGTTACGTGCTTACGTTTACATACACCGTTTTGGTGACAGTCCGACATTTCAGGAAATAAATTTATCATTGAATATTATTTTGGAATTTTAAATTTGTGTTGGTTCATAAACTCACAAATTTACGAGAAGAGATTAGGACTTACGTGCATAATTTAACGTCCTTTACGACTAAACCGGAAACCCTAGGTTTACGTATTTACGTTTTTGAACTCCGTTTATGATGAGACAAATTTTATTAGATTCGTTTTGTGCCGTTGATTCATAATTTATAAAAACGTTTTTCGTAAAACGACCCAAGGGCACGTAAATCGAGGAAACTAGAATCAAGGAGTACCCATAAATTAGTGGAGATGAGACAATTTTACACTTGCCTCATCCCCACTATAGGTGGCAAGACTTAGCCAACACACCATATGTGGTATCAAGTTTATATACACACTAAGGACACATGTCCTTAGTGCATACACAAACCACCAAACTAACAAAACTAGCTACACCATAAACCATTTCTTATTTCATACATGCAAAACCACTCAAACACTCTCTTCTCTCTCTATGAACGTCCATAGCCACCCTCCTATCATCATTTTCATCAAATTTTAACCATAAACAAAGGCTATAATCAACATATGTTGAAGCCTACTTGAAAAGTGAAGACTGGAGGTGATTATAACATGTGAAAAGGAGTTTTCATGGAGGTCTTTGGGCTGATTTTCAAGAAGGAGTTTAGGGCTTATTTTATGGAGGTGTTCATCCATTTGAAGGACTCAAGAAGTTGCCTTGCTAAAGTTGAAGATTTGGTAACAAGGAACCAAGCCTTGTTCATCAAAATCCCATCTTTTCATCATCTTGGTGGTATAGAGATTATTTCTCCCTATGATCTTGTTATTTTGAATATGTAATATTGTATTTTCTTCATTTATGTATATGTATATGATGATGAATGATGATCAAAATATTATGTGGGGATTTGGTGTTGATAAATTTGGTTAAAATGATTAAAAGCTACATGAAAGGGTGTTAAAATCATGGCTAAAAATGTAGGCTGTATAAAACAGTAAAGAACTAGATGATAACTTGTTAAAGTGGCTTGGATAAATTAATATAAAGTAATATGTGAGACTTATATATATGGGAGAGTTGGTCACACAATGGAATCCATAAAATGAGTGAGATATGATCAAAACAATATTGAAGTTCAAATCTGAGTAGTATGTTTTGGACGGACTGTTAGGGACATTTAGAGATAGATTGAGAAGTAGCTAAATCTGAGTTAAATGTAGCACATATCATGTAGTTTATGGTATCCAAAATTGAGCTTCTATCTCCATGTTGAACTCAAGATATGGTAAAAATGGTGAAAGTGAAAATAATAATCAGATTTGTAAAATAAAAGTATATAGTATAATATTAGCACTCAAGTTAATATAATATAAAATATATACCTAAAACCCACTAAATTATATATTACATATAAATAAGTATGTAATTTAATAAATAAAATAGACATTTTATAAAAATGGCAATTTGATAAGTTTTATAAGTTATAAAACTAAAAACATAAGTTTTACGTCTTTTCGGCTAAAACCGATAAATTAACGTTTTCGTCAACTTAGACGGTCGGACCCGTCTAATGTAAATTTTTTATAACTTATCTACTGATGTATAAGTACATTTGAAAAGTAAAAACCGATAAAACCCGAGCTTTATAACTTATGGACATTAACGGGCCAAAGTAGCCTTATTGGACTATTGATCCAACTACTTTTGATAAACATTAATGGACTTACTCATTGGGCTTAACCCACTTGGGCCCAACATATGAGTATAGGCCTGATATTAAAAGTATAATTGGGCTAATATAAAGTATTGAACTCTTAATGGGCTTTTAATGGGCTTAATGGGCCTTATATGAAATTGGATTGAAACTAGTGTAATTAGTCAAAAATTTGACTAACACATAACACTATAATGTTGAATGAAGATATAAAAAACCCACTTGATCATCATCATACTTATAAAATCATCATACATATACATAGCTATTATTTTATAAAGTCATTGGACAAGAGTCTAAGACAAGTATTATTTGTCTAGGTTTCCGTGATTGAAGCACGTACCGTACATCCAAATCGCCGATAACCGCCTTTCCCAATCAATGTGAGTTCATAGCCTCGCACTCTTTTAAATGTTTTTATGAAATGTTTTATAAACTCACGAGGGAGATAACATGTTAGTTTTAATAAAATGTTAGTTTTAATAAAATAGGACACCAGTCGTCCGGATTGTTTGTTTATTGATTTGGACCCGAATGATTATATGACCCGATGAATGATTATATGACCCGACGAATGAAACGAAATAGATTATTATTAGTTAGGTTATGTCACTAAAAGTCCCATTAGCATGAATTGTGAACTACCGGTATTTGGTAGACGCTTACGCATATAATAGTACTATTTGGGGAAGATCACCCCAGTTCGCGCCTTGACGGTTGATCCCCGTCGTGCCACATTGATTGGTAAGAGAATTTATGTATGAGAAGATTTAAATAAGAGTGATTATTGTGACGACACGCTGTTTTAGGTGGGCAAATGATTTTCGGGTTAGCTACCCGTTGTTTGTTATAGTAAGGTAACAATGTCATGCGGCTTATGATAATCCAATAACGAAAATACTGCTATACGCATTGAATTACAATATATTTCCTGACTAGCAATACGGGGTCTTGTTATTGATATTATGTTCGTGTTTTGGTTTTACATAACCATATTCATATAACGGTTTTTATTTAACTCTATACAACGTTATAAAACGTATTGTATGATGTTTTTACGGCATTGGTTCGTATAAGGGTTTTGAAGGCAAAAGCCTATAATATGATTTACAACAAAGATTTGTATGAAATGTTTTTGGCTTATTTATGGCCTACTACTAAGAATTGTACAATATGATTTTCGGTAATAATTTTATACCGATGATATATTAATGGATTTCATTAAACTCTATGAATTCACTCGGCCTTTTCGCTGACCTTTTCTTTTAACATGTTTTATCTCAGGTACTTGAAGGTAATTCTCGGGAAGACGACAAGAATTTATGGCTCGCACTTAAATAACAATTTCCATTCAAATGTTTTGTAAAATTGTATGAAATACTAAGACTTGGGACCTATGTAAATTTGAATTTATGAATGGAAATGCTTTATTATTAAACAACGCGATTTTTAAGTGTTGTCTATGATGTGAGTAATGTGCTATCCCGTAACACCAACGACTCTTCCGCTGTATTAAATTGTGTATATTTAGGGGTGTTACACTATTCAACCCCCCCCCCCCCCCTTCTAGTTTCTACAATTGGTATCAGAGCGTGGTTGCTCAAGACTCTTTAAAATATATTGTATTTTAAAACTTGAATCGATCTATGGATTCCAACAAGTATCTAAAAGGGCAATCCATGCAAAGACCACCTCTTTTTGAAACCGATAGTTTTATTTATTGGAAAAATAGGTTTGAGACTTATGTGAAATCAAAAGATTTAGATCTTTGGCATGTTATTACCAATGGTGATTTTTTGCCATTTCAATATAATGAAGTTTCTAAAAGTAAGGAGATTGTCACTATTGACAAAGCTAATGAGGATACTAAAAGGAAACTTGCTAAAAATAATGAGGCTAAAATGGTGATTTATAATGCTTTACCAAAGAAAGAATACGAAAGGATTTTTATGTGTGAGACCGCTAAAGACATTTGGACCACTCTTTTAGTAACCCACCAAGGTAATAGCCAAGTCAAAGAAAGTAAAATCGATCTTCTTGTTCAACTATATGAACAATTTGTCATCTTAGAATATGAAACCATAGATAGTGTATTTGCTAGATTTAACACTATTATTACTATTCTAAAAGCACTTAATGAAGGTTTTTCTAGCAAGAACAATGTTAGGAAGTTTCCTAGGGTGTTGCATCCCAAATGGAGAGCTAAAGTCACGGCGATTGAAGAATCAAAGGATCTCGCCAAATTATCACTTGATGAACTCATTGGTAACTTGAAGGTTCATGAGATGATAATTTTGAAGGACTCGGAAATGGTGAAAACTAAGAGTGAAAGAAAGTCTCTTGCAC
Organism: Glebionis coronaria; assembly: GCA_025667525.1. Lineage (NCBI taxonomy): Eukaryota > Viridiplantae > Streptophyta > Magnoliopsida > Asterales > Asteraceae > Glebionis > Glebionis coronaria. Next base: position 79,511,919 of record CM046876.1, on the reverse strand, counting down.
TCAAAGCCAAGAAGGCATAAAGCGACCATGAAAGCTCCTCGGATAGTGATGATGAGGAATATGCCTTGGCGGTTAGAGACTTTAAGAAGTTCTTCAAAAGACGAGGTCAATACGTGAGGCGACCAAACAACGACAAGAAACCCTTCTCCAAAAACCGATTTTCCAAAGATGATAAAGGTGATAGGAAATGCTTTAGATGTGGTGATCCAAATCATTTCATCGGTGATTGTCCTAAGCCTTCACGCGACAAGAACCACACGGCGTTTGTTGGAGGTTCATGGAGCGATAGCGGTGAAGATGTTGATGACAACCCCAAAGATGAGAAGTGTCTCATGGCTCACACTTCTAAAGAGATATGCTTGGGAATCGATCTAGAGCCCGACGAGTGGATTAAGGATAGTGGTTGTTCTAAACACATGATGGGTAATCGAAGTTTGTTCTCACACTACAAAGCATATGATGGAGGTAACGTTACATTCGCAAGTAATCGACGTGGTAATATCATTGGCAAAGGTACGGTCTCTCTTGACTCTATGACTATAGAAAACGCAGAGCACGTAGATAACTTAGGTTTTAACCTTCTAAGTATAGGTCAAATTTGTGAAAATAAGTGTAAGGTCATCTTTTCGGAATATGACAGTGAAATCATAAAAGATGGAAAAGTCATTGGAAAAGGTGTTGGAAAGCATGGGCTTTATGTCATGAAGGTTAATAGTAAGTCAAAGGACAACTTATGTCTAGCGACTTTAGATGATAGTTCTACTCTTTGGCATAGGAGATTAGGTCACGCTAATATACGTTAATTCAATCTTTAGTCTCTAAGGAGTTGGTAAGACATCTCCCCAATATGAAGTTTGATAGTCACTTTTGTGATGCTTGCAAAATTGGGAAGAAAGTTCACTCAAGTCACAAAGCCAAGAATTTGGTTTCGACCTCTCGGTGCTTAGAGCTCCTACATATGGATCTCTTTGGACCTTCCACCATACGGAGTTATGGAGGTAACCTTTACACCCTAGTTATAGTTGACGACTACTCTAGATTCATTTGGACTAGATTTTTGGCGTCTAAGAATGAAGCTTTCGATCACTTCAAAACCTTTAGTCGAAGAATTCAAAATCAACTAGGATGTTCAATTGTCTCTATTAGGACGGCTCATGGTAGGGAATTTGACAATAAAGTGCAATTTGGTGCCTTTTGTGAAGCTAGTGGTATTACCCATAACTTCTCAGCTCCTCGCACTCCATAATCAAATGGGGTAGTTGAAAGGAAGAATAGAACCATCCAAGAGATGAGTAGGACGATGTTAAATGAGCAATCTTTGCCTCAAAAATTTTGTTGCAATGTCGTGGACAAATCGACTTACATTCTCAACCGAATTCTTATTCGACCTTTTCTAGGAATGACCCCCTATGAGATTCTTAAATGTAAGAAGCCATCATTGGAATACTTTAGGGTGTTTGGAAGCAAGTGCTTCATTCTTAACACCAAAGATTACCTTACAAAGTTTGACCCAAAGTCTTACGAAGGTATCTTTTTAGGTTATTCTCAAACTAGCAAAGCCTACATAGTCCTCAATAGAACCTCGGGTGTAATTGAAGAATCACTTAACTTGACATTTGATGAAACCCCTCCTTCATTTAAGACACCACCTTTGGTAGATAATGACTTAGATGTAATAGACATAGTTAATGCCAAAGATGTTAGAAACATAGGAGTTGAAGACCTTACTGTTGAAAAGGGAGTAAACATTAAGGATTCTAAGGATCATGCTCTCGATAACATCATAGGCGAATAAAATCAAAGGACCCTAAGATCTCAAGTCCAAAATCAAAGTAACTTATTTTGTTTCGTCTCCTTCATTGAACCAAACAATGTTAAAGAAGCTTTGATGGATGAGAGTTGGGTCATCGCTATGCAAGAAGAATTGAATCAATTAATTGCTAATGACGTTTGGGAACTTGTTCCTCCACCTAGAAGTTCAACCATCATAGGAACCAAATGGGTATATAGTAATAAGTTAGATGAGAATAGTGTTGTGTCTCGTAACAAGGCTAGACTTGTAGCTCAGGCTATAATCAACAAGAAGGTATTGATTATGATGAGACATACGTACCCGTAGCTAGATTAGAATCCATTAGAATCCTCTTAGTTTATGCTTGTGATTTAGACTTTAAGCTTCAACAAATGGATGTAAAGAGTGCATTTCTTAACGGTTTGATCAATGAGGAGGTATATGTGGCTCAACCTCCCGACTTCATTGATTTTAAGAAACCGGGTCATGTTTACAAGCTTAAGAAAGCTCTTTATGGTCTCACACAAGCACCCAAAGCTTGGTATGATAGACTTAAAGAGTTTCTTGTAAAACATGAGTATACCATGGGGATGGTAGATAATAAACTCTTTACAAAGAAGAAAGGTTCTCACCTCATTATCGTAGAAATCCTACCTCATTCTCAAATACTTTCAACCTTATTCTTAGACCTTAAAAGGGCAATAAAAGTTCGATATGAACAACACTCAATTTCCAATCCTATAGCTCCTTCATCAATAGTTATCAAATGAGTCACTAGTATGAAATAACTCACATAGTCAATTAGACTTCTCGGAAAGGTACTAGTGGCATGAGGCTTTTGGGTAAAGCCTCCAATGACAGCCTCAAGTGCAACATTCACCCTTTTGATTTCAAATTTAAGAATTGGGTGACACCGAATCAGATGACATCTTTCTAGGTAGTAAGGTTTTATCAAACTCCACTCTATAAAGAAAGATCGTCATGACATCGATATCAAATTTAATCTTGTCAATTCTTCTTCAAGATCATAATCAACTACTATCAACATTTCTACGAATATCAACCATTTTGTTGGGATCATAAATATCCACAACTTGGTTTAGATCTGGAATAGCTATAATTTCCTATAGAAATAGCTTCGATTAATTTGCTAAGGGAGTTAGGATTTCTTGTGACAATCTATGTCGTATAAATATTAAAATAATCATCAAACAATCATGTAATCAAATTACATCATATATATATATATATATATATATATATATATATATATATATATATATATATATATATATATATATATATATATATATATATATATATATATATATATATATATATATATATATATATATATATATATATATATATATATATATATATATATATATATATATATATATATATATATATATATATATATATATATATATATATATATATATATATATATATATATATATATATATATATACATATATATATATATTAAAAAAACACTTCTCAGTCTGGCCTTGTCGGTACCTCGGGAATTCTTCGGCACCGTTATAGTCAAAAGATTTTTATACATTTTGAGAAAAATGTTTATAGTTAAAAGACTTTGAAATGTTTTATTCAAAACCTTTGTTTTTTAAAAAAATCTTTCGTTCTCTATAACAAGAGCTCTGGTACCAAACTGTAACACCCCCAAATATTCATACTTTAGTTCAGCGAAAGAGTCGTTGGTGTTACGGGATAGCACATTACTCAAATCATAGACAACGCATAAAAATCGTGTCGTTTAATAATAAAGCATTTTCCATTCATGAATATCAAATTACATAGGTCCTAAGTCATAGTATTTCATACAATTTTACAAATCATTTGATTGGAAATTGTTATTTAAGTGTGGGCCATAAATTCTTGTCGTCTTCCCAAGAATTACCTTCAAGTACCTGAGATAAAACATGTTAAAAGAAAAGGTCAGCGAAAACGCCGAGTGAATTCATAGAGTTTAATAAAAACCATTAATATATCATCGATATATAATCATTACCGAAAATCATTTTGTACAAATCTTTGTAATAGGCCAAAGACATTTTATACAAATCCTTGTCATAAATCATAATATAGGCTTCTGCCTTCAAAACCATTATACGAACCATTGTCGTAAAAACATCATACAATACGTTTTATTACGTTGATAAAGTTTAATAAAAACCGTTATATGATAATGGTTATGTAAAACTAAAACACGAACATAATATCAATAATAAGACCTCGTATTGCTAGTCAGGCAATATATTATAATTCAATGCGTATAGCAGTATTTCGTTATTTGGATTATTATAAGACGCATGACATTGCTACCTTACTATAACAAACAACGGGTATCTAACCCGAAACTCATTTGCCCATCTAAAACAGCGTGTCATCACAATAATCACGCTTATATAAATCTTCTCATATATAAATTCACTTACCAATCAATGTGGCACGACGGGGATCAACCGTCAAGGCGCGAACTGGGGTGATCTTCCCCAAATAGTACTATTATATGCATAAGCGTCTACCAAATCCCGGTAATTCACAATTCATGCTATTGGTACTTTTAGTGACATAACCTAACTTTAATAATCCATTTCATTTAATACATCGGGTCATATAATCATTCATCGGGTCATACAATCATTCGGGTCCAAATCAATAAACAAACAATCGGGACAACTAGTGTCCTATTTTATTAAAACTAACATGTTATCTCCCTCGCGGGTTTATAAAACATTTCATAAAAACATTTAAAAGAGTGCGAGGCTATGAACTCACGTTGATTGGGAAAGGCGGTTATCGGAGATTTGGATGTACGGTACGTGCTTCAATCACGGAAACCTATATAAATAATACGCGGTCTTAGACTTTTGTCCAATGACTTTATAAAAATAATAGCTATTTATATATATGATGATTTTATAAATATGATGATGATCAAGTGGGATGTTACATCTTTATTCTCTCATTATAGTGTTATGTGTTGGTAAAATTTTATACTAGTTTCACTAGTTTAACATCTTTACTTGTTAAGGCCCAATAAGCCCATTATAAGCACATTACCTTATACTAGTCCATTTTATACTTTTAACATCAGTCCTATGCTTTCATGTTGGGCCCAAGTGGGTTAAGCCCAATAAGTAAGTTCATTAATGTTTAGCCAAATTAGTTGGATTAATAGTCCAATAAGGCTAATTTGGCCCGTTAATGTCCATATGTTCTAAAGCTCGGGTTTTATCGGTTTTTACTTGTAATATGTACTTATATATCAGTATATGAGTTATAAAAAGTTTACATTAGACGGGTCCGACCGTCTAGGTTTTAATTGACGAAAACGTTAATTTTACGGTTTTAGCCGAAAAGACGTAAAACTTATGTTTATAGTTTTATAACTTATAAAACTTATCAAATTTCCATTTTTTATAAAATGTCTCATTTATTCATTAAAGTACATACTTATTTATATGTAATATATAAGTTAGTGGGTTTAGGTATACATTTTATATTATATTAACTTGAGTGCTAATATTATACTATATACTTTTATTTTACAAATATGATTATTATTTTCATTTTCACCATTTTACCATATCTTGAGTTCTACAAGGAGATAGAAGCTCAATTTGGACACCATAAACTATATGATATGTGCTACTATTAACTCAGATTTAGATACTGCTCAATCTATCTCTAAATGTCCCTAACAGTCCGTCCAAAACAGACTACTCAGATTTGCACTTCAATTTTGTTTTGATCATATCTCACTCATTATAAAGATTCCATTGTATGGCCAACTCTCACATGTGTAAAAGTCTTATAACTTACTGTATATTAATTCATCTATGCCATTTTAACAGTTTAACATAGGGTTCTTTACTGTTTTTATACAGCCTAATTATTTAAGCAAGATTTTACCACTTTTACATGTAGTTTTAAATCTTTTTAACCAAGTTTATCAACACATGATCCCACATAATATTTTTATCATCATATAAATATACATCAAGAAAGAAAATACAATTTATATTTACAAAAATAACAAGGAAATGGGAAGTATGATCTTGTTACCACCAAGATTATGAAAGTTAAGATCAAAGCTTCACTTTTGATGACAAAACTTGTGGTACACCAAAATCAACTTCAAGATTACCAATCTTCAAGAACACCTTATGGATAATCAGCCCTAGGACACCAAAAAACCTCCTTTTGGATGTTAAAATCACCACCAATCAATAGAGCTTCAAAAGGGCTTCATCATATGTGTGAATAACATATGATTACATGGTTAACTTTTGATCAAAATGGGTGTTTCATGGTGGTGGTGGACGACAGGTAGAGAGAAAGAGAGAGAGTTTTAGTTGTTTTTCATGGATGAAAATGAATGAATGGTTTAGTGTAGATGGTTTTGACTAGCTTGGTTTAGTTTGGAAGACTTATGGGACAAGTGTCCCTAAGTTGCTAATAACTTGCCACATCAAGTGTAGTGGTGGTATAGTAGACGCCACATGTATTGGAGGTGGACAAGTGTAAACTTGTCTGATCCCCAATAATTTACGTGTACTCCTCGATTCTAGTTTCCTCGATTTGCGTGCCCTCGGGTCGTTTTATGAAAAACGTTTTTATAAATTATGAATCAACGGCACAAAACGAATCTAATAAAAATTGTCTCATCAAAAATGGAGTTCAAAAACGTAAATACGTAAACCTAGGGTTTCCGGTTTAGTCGTAAAGGACGTTAAATTATGCACGTAAGTCCTAATCTCTTCTCGTAAATTTGTGAGTTTATGAACCAACACAAATTTAAAAATTCCAAAATAATATTTACGGATAAATTTATTTCCTGAAGAGTCGGACTGTCACCAAAAACGGTGTATGTAAACGTAAGCACGTAACGTAGAGTCCTCCGGTTTAGACGTAGTCGATGCTACTTCAAGACGTAAACCCAAATTTCTTCCCATAAATGAGTGAGTTCATAATATAACATTAAAATAATGTTTTTAAATAATACTTGAGAATAAAATATCAACTATAAATTGACGGATTGTCACAAAATGGAAATATCATAAATGGTGACACAATGTCATGAAGATATCACAAACAATGTAGGTGTCTAGGTAAGTAGGTAACAGGTCTACCTCTTACTAAAGACATACAATTAAAAAATAACAAACATATAGGTGTCTACAAAGTATCACTTATTAAAACATAAGTAAAGACTAAGAGGAAAGGGGGTTCCTCCAAATGCAATCCTAAGCCTCCCAGCTAGCCACTCCTATTCTCACGCTTAACAACATTCTCACCTGAAAGAGATACTAAAACACGTCAACATAATGTTGGTGAGAGTCATAGGTTTAGACTCTAATGCCAAATCAAGTCATAAGATGTGAATAACAATCATTAACAAAAGAACATATGGACAATGTGCTACAATTATGTAGTAACAACTAGCATTCAAGATTAACCAAACACAACAAATCCAAGGCTCCAAGCCTTACCAATAACCACAATTCTAAGGCTCTAAGCCTTATCAATCACCGTGGTCCCATAGGCGCCCATACACCTATGAACCAATCCCAAGGCCTCGCCTTG